>OY855904.1:5132356-5207356 GCA_963693305.1 Meandrina meandrites
TTTGTAGAGACAGTTTATAGCTGTGTAATTTGACTGTACAAAACAATGTCACAAATAAAGCAAGAACTATTTTTTCCCTTGGTTTTCTATTTATTGGTACCAAGATTGGATGATCTTTCCTGTCTTCAATGTTGCAATGCCTTTTGTTGAAATATTCGAAAAACGTTGTGTCGCGTCTCAATCTAAACGATCATAAGGTTACTTCCTTCCATCCTTGCCTTTCATTTAAATTTCATTGCGCTGTTGTTTAAAAGTAAAGCATCTGTACGCATGCTCTTTTCAAACCATTCAGTTTGTGGGCATTTTATACGCAAACAAACAAGAGAGCGACCATCTACCTTTTAACATGGCATGCAACAAAGAAGTTTACCTTGTATGCTGCTTAGAATAAATGAGTATAGATGATCATTCCATTGCCAGTGTACAAGGTAGCAATTCCTCTTTGATTGCCGCCTAGCGAAATCCATCGGGTCGAGGTGGGGATTAGTTCGTTGGAATTCGAAAAGAGGTTCAGGAGGAGAGGTTCACACTTTATCTGCCTTCAGTTCGGGGCTGCTTATCAATCCTGTAGCATTTAATCTGCAAATAACGCTGTTTATCAGTATTACCGGATTTGAAAGAACCAATACGAGAAAAGTGCATCGCACAAGAGCACAGAACAATGACCCCGGCCGTGCCGTGTCCTTTTTCCTAAACATCATCCCTGCGAGTTTCCTTTTTCATGGACTTTTCAATTTTCCATGAAAAACCCCAAGTTTATATTTACACTAACAGCTCGCCATTGACGTTTACTTTCCTTTTTGTCTCTCGTTTTGTTTTGTTTGTTTGTTTGTTTGTTTGTTTGTTTGTTTGGTGGGAACGATAATATTTTTCAGGTGGAAGGTGCGGGCACCCTCCAGCACCGCCCTCCCTCCCATTGCACCAATATCCACGACATCCGTCTTCTTCGTATTCCCAGACTATTCCAGTAAGCGTTTCTTCCCAGTACTAACGCGTCCAAACATAGTTGTTTGCCGCGAAAGACTTGTGAGTCACCCGATCATAAACGTGACTTGCTCTGAAGGTCGTCCACTTAAGCGAACATTGGTTGTGTCTTGAAGATATTTCGTTTTGTATACCGTTTTATAGAAAATGGTACTAAACCATAGCAAAGATATGCGTGAACAAATTTTCCGCTGACAGGTTTTACCAAGCTCAGACGCATCCTAAGTAAATATTAATACCATAAAGAAAACAGCAATAATTACACCGAACGAGGAAAAGTTCTACAACATGACTATTTTAATACCATTCGGTTTAATTTACAACATTAAAAGTTGATTTTCAAAAAACAACGCGGATAACGGCAATAGAAACACAAGGAAGTGAGCACGACAAATCGTGGGTGACTCTATACTCTTTAAAATACAAGCGATCAAGCAACAAGTTCGTTTGGTACAAAGAAAACAATGGTCAAAAGGTATGGAAGGTTATTAATCGTCAATATCAAGAGAAATCAATATTTGATTGTCGGATTTCCCAGTGTCTTCCTTAAACGACTTGCCTCATCAATTATTCTTACGTCAATCTAATGGGGGTGCAAAGTGCAAAGTGCAAAGTAATAAAGCAATCCACTGGAATAAGACATGGTGATGATGTCATTGGAGTGAGGACCTTAACGCCAGCCAGTTTGTTGATACGTTAGCCATTTAGAGAAAATGAGCACATGATTTCGTCTTTGACCAGTTTGGATTAATCTACTAATTGTCATATTCCCAGTAAGGAAAATAACGCTGCAATTACGTGAATGGCGATAAAAGCCGCACGATGATAAATTCATAACAAGTCGTTTCTTATATAAAAAAAAAAAAACCGAAGCCAAATGTGAGAAAATTGCAAGTTCTTTCGTTGAGTATATTGTAAGCAATGAATTGTAAGTATATCATAATTACTGTATTGTAAATATGTTGCAATTGAAGTGTACTGTAGTGCTGTATACTGGAGCAAATTAAATTAAAAAATGTTTTTCGGTCGTGTGGACGCAAATATTTAATCGATTTCTGAAACAGTCTTCGTTAGGTTTATTTTCCGCTTAAAAGCGAATTCGAATAAGAAGCGATTTTTCTAAACATTTAACTATAAAAAATTGCGATAAAATATTTCGAAGCATATTAAAAAAGTTAAAAGTGTGTTAAAAGCGACGACGTTTCGACGTTCGGCTAACGTCATTATCAAGTCAAAATGAAAGTTGATAAAAAATGTATAAATAGTAAAACAAAACATTATTGTTTTGACTTAAAAAAGCGAAAGCGAATTGTGAAATAAAAATTGAAAAACAAAAACATCTATTTAGTTTAAACTTCTGTCTTTCAACACTCGTTATTTATTATATTCTTTGATTTCTAATGACTGACCGTTATTCGTTTTTTCCATTTCTTTCAGATTTTCCATGGCAACAATGATGCTAGTGGAATTGTGAAGAACACTTTACAAAAGCCGATCATCTCACTTGCTCTGCGAGTTGTTCCCTCAGGGTATTCTAGTTGGCCTTGTTTAAGAATGGAGCTCTATGGCTGTGAAGTTTAGGGTAAGGCCTAGTTATTGCCAAATTCTTACAACTTCGTTATCGTTCGTCGTTGTAGTCGTCGTCAGAATCGTCATCATCATCATCATCAGGAGCAGCATAATTATATTTCCTTCATATAATTGAAATAAATAACATTTCACTTCATAATAATTACATGTTGTTCTCCCATGTGTAATTTAAAACTCACTCTAACGCTCCTTCACAAAGAGCTCCACAACTGGCTTGCAGAACAGGCAGTTTATCAAATAAAGACATTTTATTTTTGCCTTTCGTCAGGGTCCTCGTGCTATTCGCGCCTTTCACCTTCTAAAACTACAAATAAATAGATACAATCCAATTTAATTTTACATTCATTTTTAGGAATCAAGATAAAGTCAAGAGTTACAGGAAATGAGGCATCCACATTTCGGTGGACTATTATTTTTTGCAGTCCAAACGACAAGCTGCATCAAGAGACTCTTCTGCTTTGTAACAACAGAAACTAATCAGAAATGGATCATTAAATGAAATAATGAAAGCCAGCTAGGGCTGGTATAGGATCCTCTCTAAATATTATAAATTTTTGATCGTATGTTCTGTCTGCACAAGGTAATCTTTCAGTTGGGTCACTGAGTAAAGAGACATAAGCGGCAAAACCAGAAGGAATTAATTAATTATCAGCTGTAGGAGACGGAAATGAACTTCATGGTAGTTCATGTCTACGCAAATAGTTAAAAGTGTTATTTTCATTAAAACATATTGTATTTGATTGTTTCAATAGAAACAGCCAACAAGAATTTCCTAGTTTCATATTTCGGTGCACATCTCTCGCTTACTCCTTTTTATCTGATACAATATGTTAATTCTGTCTCCTTTTCAATTTCAATCAAATCTCGATAATTTGGATAATGCACCAGTCATTTGAAATCCCTGACAACCCCCCCCCCCCCCCCCCCCCCCCTTTGGGCATAGGCGGGGTAAAAGCGGGGCTTTCACTTCAGATTCACTCCATTTTGGTTCCCCGTTAGGCGGGGGATTCGCCAGAAATCACTGCCGGTTCGGATCGGTTGCTTTGCGGTATTTCTCTGCAATTCGCTGCCTAATAGCGCGAAGTAAAAATTGTTTTGTAAAGTGTCATACCAGAATTCAAAGAAGGCTATATTGGCAGAAGATATTCAAAGTCTGGTGACGAAAGGTAGGCTTATTTCAACGATATGGTATTGATAAGTATGTTTGAATCATTCCAGACGTCAGAAGGCTGTATTGCTATTGAGTTCGAGTTTGCTGTGATCTTGCATTTTGTAACATCAAGTTGTAAAACAGAAAAAGTTTTTAATAACCTTTATTAAAAATAAAAAGTTGATTTGGCAATAGTCGTCTTCTTCCTTGTCCATCGAGGGGCCTTTGCAAGTGAATTGCTAGCTACTCTGAAATCAACGTGCTAATTTCACGGCTACCAACGTTTTTATCTTCCCTTATTGTCATCCATTGTTGCGCTTGGCAAAAACACGTTTTCTATAAAAGATTACTTTTTTATAGCATGTGTGTGGATCATGTGGGGGCGGGGAAGTTCACCATTCACTTTTCTCCTGGGGACCGGGGACTTCATGACATGATATCCATTTTAAAAGCAGGTGAAAATTTATGAGCGGGGGTCCAAAACAACTGTCTCTATTAGAAATTAACAAGGCCATGTCTTTTTGAAGAAAAGCATTTTCTAGGAGTGTCTCAGCTCCTCGGTATTGGACTCCTTGCAATGGAGGCCAATGCGTGAGAATTTTTAATAAAAAGAGCTTCGTATTAAAAACAATCCCCGGATTATAGCCTCCATTGTAAGCTAGTTTAAGTGTAATACCGGGAACACGAATATAAGTTATTGTAAGTGTCCGTAAAGCGGGAATCATTTGTCCATGTACCAAAACTTATGTGTCACTGTACGTTGAAGGTAAATTACATAGATCATACCGGCGAACACGTCCATACCGTTCGCTCCTCGCCCATTGTTTTTGCCCTCAAAGATGTTCTAAGCTTCCTTCCTTCCATTTAAGGAAATCGGTCATTATTTATCACCTGGGGTACACGGAGTATTACCTGAATACATGAACCATGTCAATTGCTCCAACGACTCTTGAACAGCCTTCTCATTAGATTCATCGACAGAATCCTCGCCCGAGCTTGACCCTTAACCAGTTTAGACTTGTCACTGTCACCTCCATATTACGAGATAATTTTGTGTTAAGAACGTCTTTTTCCAAGATGAAGACACCTGACCAATTTCCCGGTAAACCTAAGATTGATGGCTGCGGTGCTTGTAAAACTATAGTCTAGCCCCTTTTAGCTAGCGCCCACTCCCCCTCCCTCCCCCCCCCCCCCCCCCCCCCCCCAACCAGTATAATGCTGTAAATGTAACCCCTTTTAAGCGGCCACCTCTATTAGGTTTAATTTTGTTTTCAGCTAGCTCGGACAGAGGAAAGTGTAACGAAAAAAATAATATGATGGCTGATAAAATCATTCAAATGTAGGTTTATTGTCGTATTCAAGTGATTCCGTCGTTGTTCTTGTGGTTGTTGTTATATATTTTTTTGACGCTTTTTTGTACTGAAATAACATGACGTTTTAAAATGCCTTATATATACTAATTTCTGATGAACTTTTATTTAGGGGTCAGCCTCTATTAAGCGGCCAGTTGCTATTTCCCCGAGGGCGTCGCTTAACATGGGACAGTTCCACTGCATTTTTCTTTTTGACTGAATCAAAAACCTCTCTAGTTACTTTTCTTCAGATAAGATTTCTTAGAAGCATATATGCCCTCTGCTGTAAACATTTCTGCTTATTTTTTCACCTTCCTTTTGTCTTCATTTTGTTCTTCACGATTGTTGATTGTCCCTTACGCGACATGGAAACGTCTCCAGAAATTTCATTACAGTTGCTGTTAACATATTTGAGACTTTCGATGTTCTTCATAGAGCGCTTTTAATCGCTCTTGAGCTTCCTGTTCAGCTCATCACTTATGAACGGTTTCGGGTCACGGTATTCTGTTTATAGGACATTTCGCTTACTATCGATAAATGATAACAAATCGGCTACTGAATTCAAAGCGTCATTTACAATGGCCAAGCAGGAGTCACTTTGCAACCATCCACGCTCTTGTTGATGTTTTGCGGTGGCCGGGAGAGGAGGGGTGGGGGTGGGATCATAAAAGCTACCATCTCCAATGAGGCGGGGGGGGGGGGGGGGGGGGGGGCAGTAATCAAAATGCTAAATATTTTATGGGGGATCACGTGAGTGCTACAAAAAAGTAACAAAATCCTCCGTTAACCCCAGCCGATGAATAATTACCGGCTCCTTTACTAACAAATAGCACTCTGCGCAGTCGCTGCAGAGTGTAAATTTGCCTTATTTTTGAGGACCGCCAACTCTGATAACTATACTGCAGTAGGGCGACATATTCTGATCGTCAGTGTTTATTTACAAGAATGTGAAAACAGTTTATATGATTATAGCTCTAGCTGTTATTTGGCAAGTGTTCAAGACGCCTGACATTGTTAAATAAACAGATGGTTACCCTGCGAAATGAGGTTAATATTTCAATAGATATCAGTAACACACACGTTTCAGCGTTTACTCTCCTCGAACAAAGTTAACTCTGCCTCGAATCGAGCCAATTACTTGGACCTCTGAACAGTGCCAACTACTTGCAATGTAAAATGTTCCCTGGCTTAAGCTTCCGCATCAAAATGGGGCATGTTGTCTGGGCATTTTACTTCTGGATAATTTGTATGGTCGCTGGATATGGTGAGTAGCAATTTTAACTAAGATTAGCGTTAAAAGTAAGTGGTGAGCGTCAGGACGATATGTTTTATAAGGTTTACGTAGTTCTAGAGATATTTTGGAAGTAATAATGCTGTAAAGTCGATAGCATTCACTTCAATCTGGAACTATGAGATGAATAACAAATTTGATTAGCGAGGCAGGATGCACAACAGAATTGATTAGCGAGGCAGGATGCACAACAGAATTGATTAGCGAGGCAGGATGCCGTGTAACCTTTGGCATTCATTCACGACGCCACGAAATTTAGAGCGATTATTCATTTTGAATAGTACAAACTACGTGCAAAGTAAAATGTTCTTTGGGTGAAGCTTCCACACCAAAATGGGACATGTTGTTTGGGCATTTTACTACTGGATAATTTGTATGATCGCTGGATATGGTTAGTAGCAACTTAAATTTAGATTAGCGTTAATAGTAAGCTGTAACTACAGGATGATATGTTTTTACTGGGTCTAAGTTGGGAGTACATACAGTCACATATTATGTGAATGTTTATATCTATAGAGAAATTTTATTTTATGTGAATGTAATAACATAATATGTGATTGTCTGATCACCGGTCTAAGTTGTTCTAGAGATATTTTGGGAGTAATAATACTGTAAAGCTAATAACATTCACTTCAATCTAAAACTTTAAGATGAATAACAAATTTGATTAGCGAGGCAGAGTGCCGTGTAACCTTCGGCATTCTGTCACGACACCACGACATTTACAGCGATTATTTATTTTATATGGACAAGTAATCAGTAGGTCTGAAAAATTTAGACAAAATACGAGAACGTACCGAGTAACGAACACTTTTTGTCTTAACTTTTTTTATTGTTCACTTATTGCACGTACATTCGACTGCATATATGACTTACAATGATTCAGTAAGTGCAGTTACTGCAACAGAGTGCAGGCCATTGTATGTTCTTGTTAAGGCAGACTGCTTCATATATCTGCTATTTATTCCCGCATTAAAGTGTAGGCCGTGTTTTCAATGTTTTAACTGCGAATTCAATATCCTAATAGGGAGGGCTTCATAGGAGTGTCACTGATTAAAAATACAATTAGTTTTAGTTAGTTTATTGCAATCATATAGTATATTAACTTAGTAATAGTTCTAGTTAGTAATTAATTAAATAATTAATTTTTATTGTAAATCTAGGGTTGTAATTTAAACTTTTTAATCGTAATTTTAATTTTTAGCAAAGTTAAATTTAAATACACGACCCCACAAGCTTTTAGCTTTAATTATTATCGTGTTTAAATAAAGTTTATCTATCTATCTATCTATCTATCTATCTATCTATCTATCTATCTATCTATCTATCTATCTATCTATCTATCTATCTATCTATCTATCTATCTATCTATCTATCTATCTATCTATCTATCTATCTATCTATCTATCTATCTATCTATCTATCTATCTATCTATCTTTATGCGTTAGTCACTACACATCAAGTGGAAAAGAAAGTAGTTCATTGAAAATAGTCCATCGTAGTATACACCAATAAGGTGTGACATCATGGCCGCCGTTTATTCTGGCGCGCTGATGAAGTTTGAATGAAACAGAGACTAAGACACTAAATTACGCTGTTAGAGACTAATCACCCTATCAAGGAACTAGGAAGGAAAAGATCATGCAGGTAGATGAACTACGACGCATATGGAAAGAGGAGTTTTTACCAAGTATTAGGCAAGAAATCAAAATTGAAATGCAGTCGCTGAAAGCAAGTATCGTCTTGCTAGCAGAGAGATGCAATACTTTGGAGACATCCCAGCAGTTTCTATCAAGCAAATATGATACCGTTGTGCAAACTTTGCAAAACGTCAAGGAACAGGCAACTAAACTTGATAAGAAATACAAGGAAGCTACTGGTTCGCTCGAAGCGAAACAAACAAAGATGGCGGACATGGCTGACAAGACTGCAGAGTCTTTATATCGAATCGAATGTTCGCTCGACGAAACACAACAGTACTTGAGAAGGGATTGCTTAGAGATCACTGGTGTCCCGATAAAGAAATTGGCACGTTAATTGGGGCTGAGATCGACGACAGCCATATTGCTGCTACTCACAGACTTCCAGACTCGAAAAATGTAAAAAATCGAATGATTGTTAAATTTCTCCAAAGGGAAAAGAGAGAAGAAGTATTTAAGAAACGCAAACACCTTGTTGGAAAGAATATTCGACATTTGCCCTCTTTACAAACCGAAATAGGCGAATCCATCTCTCGAAGTAACAAGATCTTCATAAACGAGTCCTTGACCGGCTACCGTAAAAGGCTCTTTGGAAGAATCAAGGAATACAAGAGGAAGAACAATGTTAAGTTCCTGTGGACCAGTAATGGCAAGATCATGCTGAAAGTTAGTGAAACGTCTGCCACAGAAGCTTTTACTACGCACGAAGAATTTGAGGACTACCTCGACCAGATAAGCAATACTTAGAAAATAATCTTTTAATGTGCTGGTTTAAATTGTCAAATTCGAATTCTATGCCGTAAACACTCTGCAATTTCTTCCCTTCTATAATTTAGATGACAGGGATTTTAGCTTTGCTATCAGTAACTGGTCTAGGAATATAAATCAATTAATTGACCTTGATCTTTACAACCTCTTACCAAATCCAGATAAAAATGATGAAGCTGACCCTGATCTAATGTTTATAAATACTCAGTCTGAATACTACGATATTCCTAAGCTTGATAATATCTTATGTAATGCTAAAGGTAAAGGTATTTCTCTTTTTCACTGTAACATTAGAAGTCTGCCAAAAAACTTGACCTTACTGAATGACATGCTGTACTCTATTGATTCAAGGCCGGACATAATTGCTGTCACTGAAACCAGATTAAATCCTAATTCGATCTCAAATGTAGACCTACCAAATTACAATCTTTTTCATAGCGATTCACCAACTCTTGCAGGAGGCACAGCTATTTATGTCAATGATACTCTTAAAACTATCCCCAGGCCTGACTTGAAAATAGATCTTTCATCAGTAGAATCTTGTTGGGTTGAAATTGACCCTGCTCATAATAAGAAGCATATTATGATTGGCTGCATTTATAAGCACCCATCTGCAAATGTGGATGAATTCACATCCATACTCAATGAAGTATATATATTAGGGGATATGAATATTGACCTTTTAAAACATCACACACACCTGCAAACAGGTAGATACCTTGATATGATTTATTCCCACAATCTATTACCAGTGATAACAAAACCCACTAGAATCACCAGTCATACTGCAACCTTAATTGATCATATTTATACAAATACAGTTAACAGGTTGATTTCAGGGGTTATAGCCGTTGATATCTCAGATCATTTACCAATTTTCTGCACAGTCGAATCATCACTTAGAAAACAAAATGGGCAACTTTACTTCAGAGACTACAGTAAGTTCAACCCTGAGTCATATCTTCAAGACATCAGTGCTGTGGATTGGAATCTCACCTCTGGTAAATGTAATAATTTGCATGAAACAACAGCTAGAACTATTAATACACTCAAATCAATTGTCAATAAGCATGCACCCCTAAAACAAGTATCTAGAAATAAAAAAAAGCAATTAAGAAAACCTTGGATCTCAAAGGGAATGCTCAAATCAATTAAAACTAAACATGCTATGTACAAAACCCATTATCTTTCCAATGACCCAGTCAAAATTTGTGAATTTAAAAAATACTCAAATAGATTAAACCATCTCAAAAACATTAATAAGAAAGCCTATTTTTGTAAAAAATTTGATTTGTGTAAAAATAACTTAAAGGCTACATGGAAAATAATTGGTAATTTAATTAAGAGGAAGACAAAGGGACAGACCTCACCTCAAAGAATAGTAAGGAACAACAAGACTTTCACTAGTAATGAAGATATTGCTGATCAGTTTAATAAACATTTTGTCAATGTTGGCCCAAGCCTGGCCAGCAGAATTGAAGATAGCTTTGAAAACCCTACTCAATATATCCTGTCATCTCCAGCTAATAGTTTTGTCATGTCCACTGTTACAGAAACCCAGGTTTCAAACTTGTTTAAGACACTAGATAAGAACAAATCATCAATTGATATACCTAATAATTTAATAAAACTAGCAGCGGAACCCTTATCAGTACCTTTCACTCAAATCTATAATCAATCAATACAAACTGGTGTTGTACCAAATATTTTGAAAGTTTCTCAAGTCACTCCAGTTTACAAAAGTGGCGATGTAACTGACCCAGGAAACTACAGGCCAATTTCAACTCTTTCACCTTTCAGTAAGGTACTTGAAAAATTAATTTATAATCAACTATATGATTTTCTGGAAAAACACAACATTCTGTATAGATATCAGTTTGGTTTTAGGAAAGGGCACTCAACAGAGCAAGCCATTTTTGAGATCACCGACACCCTCAAACAGGCAATGGATAAAAAGCTGGTTACCTGTGGTGTTTTTTTAGATTTTTCTAAAGCATTTGATACAGTGAACCACAATATTCTTTTATCTAAACTCTACCACTATGGCATACGAGGAATAACCTTTAACTGGTTTGAAAACTATCTACATAATCGCACTCAGTTTGTTAAGATTGGTAACACCCAATCTAGTCCTGAAACCATTACTTGTGGAATACCACAGGGATCAACTTTGGGTCCTCTTCTATTCCTGCTTTATATTAATGACTTACCTAACTGCTCAAAAAAGCTATCCTTCCGTATATTTGCTGATGATACAAATATGTTTTATACAAGTCATAATCTGCATCAGCTTGAGCATGTCATGAATGAGGAATTGAAATTAGTATTTAAATATTGTATCATCAACAAACTATCTATAAACCTTACTAAGACTAATTACATGATAATTTCATCTACAAGACTAAGACCATATATACATATTCCTAACATTGCACATAAAAGTCAAATTAAGTATTTAGGTATTTATATAGATCAAAATTTACAATGGGGACCGCAGATCCAGCACATTAATAATAAATTAGCAAAAAATATAGCAATTATTTATAAATTAAGATATTTTGTTGATCTTCATACATTGAAACAATTGTATTATTCTTTCATATATCCATACTTATCCTATGCCATCATAAGCTGGGGCAGTGCATGTAAAACTAATTTACGTAAAATCATAACTAAGCAGAATAAATGTGTCCGAAGCATTTTCTTTGCTTATAGCAGGGAAAATGCTTCACCATATTACAATCTTCTAGGAATTCTCAAATTTGAAAATATGTACAAATTTAAAGTGGCTGTATTTACTCATAAAATTTTAAATGATTCAACAAACATTCCAACAGTATTTCATAGAACCCTTACTCAGGCATCTGAAGTCCATACCTACAATACACGATTTGCTGCGAATTTGAATTTTCACAGGCCAAAAGTAAATAATAACTATGGGTCCTCTACTTTTTCTTTTGTTGCATCAAAATTTTGGGAAATTATTCCAACAGATTTTAAAAAACTGCCTTACACTTCCTTTTATAAGCAATATAAATTATACCTTTTAAATACTCAATATTACTCTTCAGCATAATTTCTTTGAATTCTGTATATAACTTAATTATGATTTATTCACTTAACTTGTTTAATTTGCATACTTTTGTTAATCACATTTTACTTCCTTTATTCTATTGTTTTTATTAATTAATGTGTCTTGTCTTTTTTTCTTTTTTAACGTGTCAGTGACCAACACGATAGCATATGCTTCTTTGGTCACTGAGCACATTTTGTTTTGGCTTTACTATTATTATATTTTCCTTATTTTAATTAATGAATTTTCTGTTAATAGTGTGTGATAGTAAAATATGTCTGTAAATAGTGTGAAATAATAAAAATCTGAAAATCTGAATCCAATAGCACATAAGGAAGTGTTTATTACTAGTCCTCTACTTTTCGCTGCTATTATCGCTCGTTTTCCGCCCAAAAGAATATTGATCACAAACATATAGGCTATTATTATCCAACACTGCTTCGTAGAGTACAAATAACGCGCGAAACTAGTACAAAAAATCACACGATTTTTGTACTCGGCTCATTCCCCCAACCGCGCGGAAGATTAAAAACCTTGGCAAGTCAGAATTTTGGGGAAACGAAAACGTCGGATAATAAATCTCTTATTAGACATTTTAGCGTGTAGTGTCGCTGTAAATTTTTACTCCTCATTTGTATTTTGACTCGTCCTTCGAGCTCGCCAAAATACTGCACGACTCGTAAAAATATACAGGGATACTACAAACTAAAATGTCTAATAAGATATTTAACAATTATTTCATGAGCCCGTGTTGGATACGAGGTGGTAAACAGCCAACGAGGCGCGAAGCGCCGAGTTGGCTATAACCACTCGTATCGAACAAGGGCGAATGGAATAATTGTTTTATTAAATTCTTCTTTAGTATAAATCAACTGAACATTTCATTTTGATGTAAACGAAGTGATAGTATGAGGAGGCGGGAAAATTTCTGGCGCGGTGTTCACTTCTTCCCGTTGAATGAAACACGCGAGGAAAGCGAACGAGAGAGTTTTCTTCTGAAGATTTTCCTCGGACAATCTCCTCGTAAATCGTCTTTTCATCCTGGAAAATTGTGACAACAGTTAAGGTTTACGGGAAGATCCGAAGCAATAGCTTTTCTGGATATTATACGCCTTATGCAAGACGAGCGAGGCAAGTGTTTACATATTGTACTTGTTTACGACTCCACGGCTGTCATCAAGACTACTACATTATGCTGAAACGAAATTGCACTCAGAGTCGATGAAGTTTATTGAAGTATAAAAGGACAAGATCAAGATTGAAAGGTAACAAACTTAACTGAAGTGCTGAGCCTAATTTTACGTCGAACACTGAATGAAATTGTGTCAGTTTTCTGGTCTTCCGGACTAGCTCTTCCCGTAAATTATTTGCTGCTTTTCTTCTTTGTTCAGTCGCTCTTGTTGTACCTTTACAAGTATTTTTAATTAAACAATTCGCATCAACCCTTTCAGTTTTACGTAGTTGAGTCAACTATGGCATTTTTGTGGTATTTGCAGATATGTCCAGGATTGAACGCTAATGAGATGCACGCTCTTTATAATAAGCATCACAAAGTGTCTTCACTGATAAAAGTTCACCTAAACACACATAATTTTGTCAAATATGCCGTAGTATGAAAATGGTCAATAACCCAGTCATATATGAAGTACTTGCTGAACAATACCTGTGTTCAATCCTGGACATAAGTGTTTTTCTGATGGAACTTTCGCTTCCCGCAGTAAAATTTTAAAGCTGAGCGGCACTTGCCGCACTCGTTTCCCATATAAGGTCAGACATAGGTATATATAAACAATAGCCTCCATTTGGCGCAAAAATATGCACGGATATTTGTCCGCGGACATTATCTGTTCCGAGAAGCGAACAGTTTTCCGAGAGCGAAGCTCGAGGAAAACTGTGAGCTTCGAGGAACAGATAATGTCCAAGGACAAATATCTGTGAATATTTTTAAAGCCAAATGGATGCTATTGTGTTTATTATACTTCAAATATTTTTTTAACGAGGCCGCATTTTGAGAGACCTTTTCTCAAAGCATTTAAACTTCAAAGAAATTCTGTCAACGCTCAAAATATTATTAGTCAGTTCAAAGTGTTTAGTTTTATTCATTTTAACAATTTACTCGGGATAAAAGCTAAATGTGCGAACGTAAATCGCAAAGTTCGAAAACTGGGGAATATCACTTGGGGAATATCATCTGATATTCCCCAGTTTTGGCTGCATCACGTGACGCGTTTAGACCAATCGCGCGCGCGAAAAATATTTGATGGATTATAATGGCTGTTATAACCCACCGATTAATTTCCGCGCGCGCTCATTGGGCAAAACACATCACGTGGTACAAAATCGGACGACGGGTATCAGCCAATATACCCCGTCCGATTTGATATCCGTCGTCCGATTTTTTATAGCAGTGCAAAACAAACGTAAAAGTGACCTTTCAGGTCTAACGTTTTAATAAAATCACAGTGTTAAAAAAGAAATTCGAAACCTATCGACTTGCATTTATTTTAGCTAAATTATGCCGTGATTATCGCGCGCTGTAGGTTTTTCCTTTTTCCCGCGATGAAGCGCGTTGAAGAAATTAATCGAAAGGTTATAAAATAAATAAACCCCTTCCTGGCTTGCTGGTATATTGGAGGATAATGCCCTTGGCTGAAAGATTGTCCTCATAATTTCACAGTTACCCTCGAAGCTTCGCTTCTCGGCCAACTGTTCATTTTTCGGACAATCTTTCAGCCTCGGGCATTATCCTCCAATATACCAGTCGCCTGAAGGGGTTTATTTACTAAATAACCGGGATTCAGTGAACCAATCACAAAGCTTGAAATACAATATCCGAGGTTGAGAATTTAATAAATATACATAGCTGTGACTTTCTTTTAAAGGTTCTGCGTGTGATCCACCTACCCCTCCATATGGTTCAACCATTATTTATCCGCTTCAACAAGGAAAACACATAGTGGCAGTGTCGTCCTGTTTGGTTGTAAACAAGGCTTTTATCTTGTCGGAAAACCCATAATAAGATGCACTGGAAATACTTGGACACAAAGCCAGTTCAAGTGTGTGGGTATGATCGATTTCAATATTCTTCCTTATTTGATACAGTACATTCTCGTTGAAATCTTTAAGGCTTTCCCTCACCCTTTTTCTTACATTTACGTTTCATTCGTTACAGGGTTTTGTCCAAACCTACGTCATATTCCGAATGGCCAAGTTGTTCATGCAAGCCCTAAGGTCGGCCAAGCTGCCCTGGAATTTCGCTGCAATCAAAATTTTCGTCTTGTCGGTACACCAAGGCTGGAATGCATTAATGGACGATGGAACGGAATGGTGCCCTTTTGCGAGAGTAAGTTGTGAAAACTCTGAGGGTATAGCATATATAGAAAGTATTCCACTCTCAAAACGTGGTTTGAAATCTGAGCATCCCCTCCAATTTTTGTTGCTATAGTAGCAGGCCGTCGTCCTGAGTTTACTTTGGTGATTATTCCTCGTCTTTCACTCCTCTCGACAATTTTTTACTTTGCGTTATTTTCAAGCTTTTCATTAAAATTGCGTTATAAAGTTCAACAATATGTCTCACTTTTGTCCGCCATTTTGTTTGTCCGAGATGGTTTTTGCATGAAGCTGCCGTAACTGTCAATCATTTTCAATTTCACTGTTTTGCACTGGTTTGGGATTAATTGGCGTGTTCTAAGCCAATCAGAATGAAGAAATTGTTGCTTGTATATTATTATCCTAATTATCGGACACTTGTTTATGCTAAGGCATGTTAGACACGCGAATATAGCAAACCACGAGCTCGGCATGTAGAAATATTTTAGCGGAACTAGCAGCGTTCGTTTCTCGGCCATTTTCGCATTTCACGTATTCTATTTCGCTCGGATACTACTTCGTTTTGATACCTCATTGAGTCATTGTTCAGATAAGGCAAAGACCAGTTTTTGTCAAAAAAATAAAACGGAAAACTTGAAGCAAGTCTACGCAATCCTGGTGGTCTTCAGCTATTCAGCGATATTTCAGGGATGGACCATTAGAAAGTGATGGGGGAGGGGGATTTGTAGGTTGGAAGAATTTTTTTGACTGCAGCCGTATGCACGAATTTTTTTTTTTTTAGAGAAATACATATTACATATTATTAAACAAAAGTCATTCTTGGGCATCGATCTATCATTGCTTGTTAATGCTACGATCTGTCCTTTTCCAAATCTTCGGTTAGTTTTCTTTTATTATTTTATTCACTTCGAAATCCAACCTCGTTCCCAGCGCTTTTCTCTTCTTCGTGAGGGTCGCCCGCCCTAACGAAGAAGGGAAAAGCCCTGGGAACGAAGTTGTTCCAGTTCCCAACCGAACACCTTCAAATATGCTAACTAATCACAAGCTTTAAAATGTTCTTCAAAATTAAATCTGAATAATATTGAATAATATCTAAGTTATCAATAAGTATGCGTAAAGAGCCGCATTTCATTTTTTTCCTGGCCAAGTTTTCCAAATTTCTACTGTTTATAATTTGTTCATAGAGTTACGTTCATGCGCACGTCTGCAAGCTCCGGCTAATGGTACTTTACATGGGACTGACACTAGTCATGGCGCCAAAGCAAACTTCTCCTGTTTAACAGGTTTCGATTTATTTGGTTTGTCAACGTTAACATGTAACGAAGGAGTCTGGAGTGCCAACATTCCATCATGTAAAGGTGAATCGCTTACTTCTGTCCTTTCCTGTTATTTATGCTTCCCAAGTCTTCTCGAACGTTTACTTACCCTTACGTTTCGCTCTTCTTTCATTCATTCACTCTTTTCATTCTTAAATTTTTCAATGGTGTTTAGCTTATTGCTTGAAGATTAGGGATCCACTAAATGGTTGAAAGTTTGGTACACGCTTTTCACATGGCCGAGTAGTGTCATTTGAGTGCCAGACTGGATATCAATTGGTTGGCGATCGTGCACTGCGCTGTATTCATGGCAGATGGAATTCCACTGTTCCAGTATGCAAAGGTGAGTTGCGCCTCCACATAAAGTGTAAAGCGTCGCCAGCTCTGTTCCACGATTTAAGTACTAAGAATATGAGTTTTCTGCCTTTATGAGACACATTATTACCCTTATTTTATTCCTTGCTTACCTATCACGTTTTTGTGGTTTCAGCTTCGTAGAGGCGAAACCCACTTTGTCGTCGTTTTGTAAGTAAGTGAATAAGTGAGTAAATAAGTACGTAATTCGGAAAGCCGACGTAATGCCGATGAGACGCGGACGCCGCAGTCGATGGTTTATTGACATGTCCGAAGTATTTTCGTGACAAGCGTTTTATCATGGGCCTGAGAACGAGGTTGTGAATTGGCAGTCGATATTTCTTCGCAGATAACACGTGAATCGTCGAAGCAACGTTTGTTTATGCGTTTCTCTGGGCGGTGGATTTCGGAGGAAAGTTTCATTAGCAATGGTTTTGTGCTATTTTAGTCTGGGAACCAGACAGAGCTCTCGATGAAGGAGATATTTCTTGATGTGATTTGTGCAGTACTTTTCGAGAAACCACTTTCGAGCGTGTTTAATAAGGACGTTAAAGGAGAAGTTCACTCCAGAATGGCCATTTATTTTCTTTACGCCAATAAAACGTTTATACAAAAATATATTATTCACCAAAATTTCAGCATCCAACGAGCGCTAAATCCCTACGAAATCTTTCTCTAAAGTAGCCCAAAATTCGACAACTGAACGCCGCCATCTTGGAGCCAGTAATGTATGCGTGACGTCAAAGAGTTCAGCCTGAAGTTTAGCGGGAAAATTTAAATACTCGAAACTCCTTGTTTCTTTGAAGTGGCTTTTGTTTGTCAAAATGCCTGTCTGAAAGGAAAGAAAAGGTGAAAGGTTTTTTTGTATCTCTTGGAGATCTGTTTGAGAAACATGGAGCTGCACAAACAGGCATTTTGACAAACAAAAGCCACTACAAAGAAACAAGGAGTTTCGAGTATTTAAATTTTCCCGCTAAACTTCAGGCTGAACTCTTTGACGTCACGCATACATTACTAGCTTCAAGATGGCGGCGTTCAGTTGTCGAATTTTGGGCTACTTTAGAGAAAGATTTCGTACGGATTTAGCGCTCGTTGGATGCTGAAATTTTGGTGAATAACATATTTTTGTATAAACGTTTTATTGGCGTAAAGAAAATAAATGGCCATTCTGGAGTGAACTTCTCCTTTAAGCGTAAACACCGTAGACAGGTAGCAAATATAAATATGCAAATCATCCATTCGCGTACAATTTGTCGCTAAATTTTGGAGAGCTTCCACTTTCTGATGCAATTTTTCCGCTCAACACTTTCTAAATGCTTCCCAAGAGATTAACATTGATCACAATCGTCAGGGTTTTCCGAAGAAACGGCCCTTTCATACCCTTCATAGCAAGTGATGCCAGCTTTCGTTATCCGAAACAGCTCTTGTTTATACCATGTAAGCTCATGTAATTAAATATGCAAAAATTTGCTCTCGCAGTTTTAAACCGAAGTTCAGAACAAACAGGGAACAAAACTATTTCGCGCTTTGAAATACCTTTCGGAAGGGATGCTTCTTGATGTGATTTGTGCAGTACTTTTCGAGAAACGACTTTCGAGCGTGTTTACTCGTAAACACAGTAGACAGGTCGAATCAGCTCGCAAATATGCAAATCATCCATTCGCGTGCAATTTGTCACGCATTCCCATATGTATGATTTTTGCGGGGTTGAAAGTGGTACTTTTCAAAAGAGAGACTTTTGTAAGTGAATTCCTTTTCAAGCTTTTTGACCGTGAGAAAGTTTTACATTATTGTAACAGACAAAACATACATGTAGCTGAAACCACGTGCACTCCCGCGAGTGCTATTTTTATTTTGTCCTACGTTTATTTTTTTTTTCCTTTTTGTTTAAAATGTGTAAAACTAGCACAAGATTTGACAGTCGCGAAACTACATCAAGGCCTGGCGGACTTAAAAAAATAACAAATAAAAATCCAAGGACCGTAAGTATCCTATAAAAATCCTCTCTGTTAAGTCCCACTCTCATCGGCGAGGCAACACAGTCTGCAAAGGGGAAAAACAATCACTTTGAGCTAACAGTATAAGTTATATTTCTACAATGTTTGTGTTAAAAGAGTGTTAGCTAACATATATTAGGTAAATTAGGTAATATTGTGGGAATTTAGTTGCATTGGTATGTTTTGCTATAAAATACAACGCCATTCCTACTGTATAACACCAGATAGCAATGTTAGTTGTTGAAATGACTGCTAATAGAATTGTGAACACATCGAAAGAATACCCTGTGTCCAAATTATCATTATAGAACGTATGAAGCTAACTTTTCCTTGTGTTAATTTCAATTTTAGCGACATTGTGCTCGAACCATTTCATTCCAAGCTAGCAATATGTTTTGGAGTAATTTTTTAAACATTTTTATTTCTATCGGTATAAGCTCGCATAAATTAGGTAAACAATGGTAACCTTTTTCTTTGTCTATTCCATATCTAGCCATGTTTTGCTCGAAGCCTGCCATTCCGAATAACTCGTACATCATTTATCCTCAACCAAATGAAGTTAAATACGCTCATGGGACGCACGTTTTCCTGGCATGTCGTGATGGATATTATATCAAGGGATCTCCAATCATGGTGTGTAACCAGACTGTCTGGTTTAAGAGGGAGCTCAGTTGCATTGGTACGTTTGGCCATTTGACATTTTTTTTCATGCTGTATGACACCGGATAGCAGTGTAGGCAATAACAATAACATTAAAATTGATGCACAATTGTTGACAAACTTCTTCCATTATTCTTCTTTCCTGTTCTTTGTTTGGTTCAATAAAGACATCTATATGCATCTTTCGATAAGTACAGGTTATTCGGGCGACTAAAACTATTATTCGTGTATTCCGTTACAAATAAATCGAAATCGAGCAACCTTTTCGTTGTGTTGATTTTCAATTCTAGCAATGGTGTGTCCAAGTCCTCCAATTCCAAATAACTCTTACATCATTTACCCGCGATCAAATCAAGCAAACTACACTCATGGAATGCACGTTTATCTGGCCTGTCGTGATGGATATTATCTCAAAGGATCGCCAATTATGGTGTGTATCCAGGCTGTGTGGTTCAAGGGGGAATTCAGCTGCATTGGTACGTTTTGCTAAACATCGCACATTTTTTACCGCATGCCTGTCAATCGCTCTATATTAGTACATTTTGTATACACCTTTGTAAAACTGATACATGTTTTTGTCTTTCTTAATCTTTGAGAACTTTGAGGAGAGAATTTAAAGAAAATTTTGTGTTTCTTGGGCAGTTTTCTTGTTGAGTACAATTTTATTGCAATCGAAAGGCTTCAGCCAAAACCGCTTTTCGCAAAGGCTGGAACCTTGTCACAAAGGGTAGAATGTAATTGTAGGAACGTTAACTTTCCTTTCCCAACCGCTATCACTTTTTTAAGCCTCCCATTTATTTAACCCGCCAGAAACCGAAGATTTCTGCTTCAGAAATTTAGTCGGCACTTGAAAACATAGCAGCGCCCGGTAACGGGTGCGACTCATGTGCCAATCAAGCCTTTGCTAAGAAAGATGTCATTCAAATCTTTGTTTTTACTCAGAACGTCTTTTATAGTAATGCACTCAAGCGTGTAGTATCCTAACAGAGGAGGATTTTGCGTCTGCATGATGTTTCACACTGGCGAGATATTTTTGCATTTTCAGCCGGATTTCTCACCTGATGTTTCACGTCCGGCTGAGATATGTCTCGGCGGCGTGGAATATCAAGGGAGAACTCCCGAGGAAAACTACGTCAGAGTTTACATTCAAAAGAAAAAGAGTGTATGGTGGATGTCCGGGAGCTATTGGGATTCTTTTATATAGCATTGTTCGCAAACCTCACTTTTGCCACACAGGCAGCCGCATGTTTTAAATAAAGGAACATAGTTTTGAAGCCCCCGCAAACATCAAAGGAGCAAACAAGATCTTTTGTTTTGGGCTTAAAAACGTTTCTATTGGTTATTTGATCAGACAGAAGTAAACAACTATTGTGTCTTGTGCACTTTTGTCAAGGGCGAAAAATGTAAATTGAACATAGAACTTTGTCAAGCTAACTAACCATTTGATAACTAACGATTCACTATGCCCTTATAATTAGCAAGCATTCGATTACTACTGCGCAACTCGTTTGCCCGGCACCGCTATGTCAAAGTCCCTTCACAAGGGCATTTTCTCTCCCCCCCCCCCCCCCCCCCACCAATCCCCTCAAATTCTAGTGTCACATATATAGACAGGTAACAGGAGGTAAAACAACTACGTTTTTAACGACATATCTTCTCTCAATATTTTAAATATAGCTTCCTGCCCTGTGTTTGGTTCAATAAAGAATGGCATCATTACGCATGTAACGCTAAAGGAAGGTGGTGAGGTTGAAATAAAATGTCGCACTAACTACACTTTAGTCGGATCACCAAAATTAAGTTGCATAAATGGAAGATGGAATGACTCCTTACCTTCGTGTAAAGGTTGGTATGACTTTCTGTTTAATTCTTCAACACAAAGGGGAGGCGTAGCGAATCTTCTGTATTTTTTTCCGTCTCTTGCGATCTTTTATGTCGTTAAGAGTGCAAAGATCTTCCGAAAAACAATGACTTTCGCCCGGAATGCGTTCCAAAAGGGTAGGGAGGGGGGGGGGGAGTGAATCGGTTGAACTGCTGGCGTGGCTGGCAGTGGTACTGACAGTACTCATTATATAGGATGAGCGAGGTAGAGAGATCTTGCTCCTTTGCCTTACTTTCTTTTTCTTGCAGGCAATTGTAAAGATCCGGAACCTCTCCGGAATGGGAGAATAATCGGGGACGATTACAGCTATTACTCGTCAATTAATTTTGTTTGCAATTCTGGCTATGACTTACGCGGTCCAACCTCTTCAACTTGCCAGAAAGGAGTATGGAACGGTGAAATGCCGGAGTGTAAGAGTGAGTACTCAGCAATAATGCAAATAGAGCAGTGAGTACTTGCAGTTACTTCTTTAAGTCTAATTTTAATTTGGAGTATTTTACTCGACTCTCTCACTACGTTGATGAACCAACGATTTCTCATGATCAGATGAACATTTATATTCTCAAAATCGCCTAAAAATCTTCACACCACTTTACTTTCACATTCGTATCGAAATAAATGATTTATCAACCCTCTTATCTTCAAATATGTCCAAGGAAATTCCACCTTCCTATTGAAGCAAAACAAATCTGTTTTAAATATTAAGACGCAAAAATTAGTAATACAGTAAAACCCCGCACCCTTTTTTGTGACGTCATAAGTGGTCATACGAAATCTCTAGATCCACTCCGTTTGAATGCTATCCATCCCGTGAAGTTTTTGTCACATTTTATCAATCTCCTTATTAAGTTTTACTCATTTTTACGACTATTTTGCAAATTCAAAATAGGAGCGAGCAAATTCACTCGCTCGCTCGGTCAATCCTTGGATCGTAATAGCATAATCCAATGGATAACTTAACTTGACGCTGAAATTTTAAAATTGTCTACAAATGCGAAACGTAGTGAAGCAGTGATGAGATAATTACAGCTCTGTCAAGAGCATGTGATGCGATCGAGCATTTTCTTATTTGAATTGTTTAAAAAAAACCCTAGAAAGCGTTTGTTGTCCTTGTTACCAAATGAACGCGGGCTCCTGGCAGGCATGGGTTTTAATGTCATGATGCATACAGTGCATCCAGCAATATTGAGCAAAATAATAAATTATTATAAATGGGAACCACTTATTAGCTTCTTGGGGTAAAAAGAAAGAAAAAAATATCGCACGCGTGCCCGCCCGTGTGTTGAACTGTTGCCTTCCCTGCTTTCTATTACAGTATACCAACGCATTGAGCCAACTTGCTCTGCAAAGCGTCTGTGTCTAGAGCGTTCTGCATTATTGTGTTGCGGAGTCAGGGCAGTGATTTGAGTGTGATTTTAAGAGGTTTAAAGACGGAACAGAAGATAGAAATTTATTTTTGGAACAAAACTAAAACATTTTCATCTTTTCTGCTTATACTGATGCATGTACTTTATCATGCAAAATAGTCGTAGCTTCAAAGAGGCCTGTGATTTGTGACCTGTTATCGTTTCATCAGTTAAAATATCTTTACACCACACCACCCCCAACCCCCAACCTTCTTTGTCCGAGAGAAAAATATGTCGCAATTTTCATGCTTTCTGTCTTAACATTTTGGATTGCTCATTCCTATTAAGAACGTTGCCAGAATCCTGGAATACCTCAAAATGGTTGGACGCTTGGTTTGAACTATACCCATGGTGGTAGTGTGCAATTTAAATGCAAAGACGGGTCTTTTGACCTCTTCGGAGCATCATGGATAAAATGCAACGATGGTGAGTGGAGTCATCAGACACCAATTTGTGAGGGTAAGAATGTCAGGTATCTAATTAAGTTATTAATATAAGGTTATAAATGTACAGTACCCATTGAGTAGTAGATCTAAGCCACCTGAAAGCTTATCATCTAGACTTAGGACCATGCAGAAAATCCATACGTAGAGCTCACGAATCATTTTATATAGAAAAGGCCAAAACCATGCAACCACAAGGTATAAACAGAGAAGACGATCGCTAAGGTTTCCGCCAATTTTTGAACAAATAGATTACTCTCTCTCTCGATTTCTATGATGTGATGAGGCTGAAGGCCGAATAAACTAAAATTCTAACTCAGTTTCTTCAAGCAATAATTTCTAATCATGTTTTACAATGTGAAATCGCGCGCGCGGAAAACGAGAAAATGTCGCCATTATGTAGACGACCTTCAGCCACTGCACACAAATGGCTGATAGTGTGCAGTATCTTACATCAGATTGCAGCAATTGCATGAGTATACTAGTAGGATTCTACTAATTTAATTTATATGACTTCATTACATCATCCGTTTACTATCTTTCATAGTTTAAAAATAAAAAAATATATATTTAATTCCCAAATCTGCATTAATTTGCAAATGTTAACGCCGTCCTTGTGACAATATGAACTAAATAATACGACTTCTGTATTTTTTTTATTATAATTGATTTAAATTGCTAAAAATGGAAGAACTTCATAGAAGTTTAGAACCATAATAATTATACATTTCATTTCACAACGTCGAATGTTATTAAACTAGCATCAATTAATACTGATCAAAAGTTACGTGATTGTTCATTTATGATTAATCTTTCATTTTTTACAAGTTACTCTGACAAAAAGTCTTAGTGCGTTACAGTAACAACTCTTTGATAATACAAAAAAGGCAAACTGAACTGCCAATATAAATTAAGTTAGGTATGTTTTAAACTGATTAATCACAACTATAACAAAATTCTCGAATCTGATTGGTTCTTAGCGCGCCCTATTTTTTTACCAAATTGGAGCGCGCGGCTAAAGTGTCCAATAACAAAGTGTCCAATAACAAGGTGTCCAATAACAAAGTTCGCGTGCTGCGCATGCGCGCGCTCTTTATTTGGTTCCTTGTTGTGAGCTTCAAGAATGGCTTTTTTGCCTTCATTAGTGATGATAAGTCCTTAGTAGGCTTCGCTTTATCTAATTTTATTCTCGGATTTTGTTATACTTATGATTAATTGGTAAAAGGACTTCGTGTCGTCCAATTCTGTCTGTAATCATACTCGTGATTAAACAAATCGGACTCCCGCTACGCGGTCGTCCGATTTTGTTAATCACTCGTATGATTACAGACCGAATTGGACTCCACTCAGTCCTATTACCATTACTAATACGTTGTATATGGGAGGCTCGATGGCCTGATGGTTAGCGCGCTGAACTCTTAAAGGTCAAATGAACCAAAATTTCGACATTCTTTCTTTAGCGATTTTAAAGCAACCAAACGCTAGAAAAATTCATTATTAAGTAAAGGTAAGGTGAAATTTTGCTTTCTGAGCCTTAAAGCGCGAACTATAGCAAAAACTACGAAGATTTCCGAAGACTTCACGAAAACGTTTCCAAAATGACCGCGCACTGAAATGGAAGGAATGGATCGAGCTTTGAATTTTATGACGTAATAGTTTTATTTTACGGCTTTGCAGTCAAAGAGACGATCGTCGTTTAAAGAGCGAGTAATGTAAAGTTTGAGAGTTTCAGTCAGTCTGAGTAATTCAAATAATTCTGAAAGGATCTAAGCTTTTTTTAAACGTTGTTATATTTTTTTACTATATTGGAATCCAGTTTCAAAGATTAATAATTATCAAAGCACTGAGTAAAATTGTAAGCATTGTACGATATAGGAGGTTCGATACAGGAGATCGAAGAGACGATCGTCGTTTAAAGAGCGAATAATATAAAGTTTAAGAGTTTCAGTCAGTCTGAGTAATTCAAATAATTCTTAAAGGATCTAAGCTTTTTTTAAACATTATTGTTATATTTTTTCCTACATTGGAATCCAGTTTCAAAGATTAATAATTATCAAAGCACTGAGTAAAATTGTAAGCATTGTACGATATAGGAGGTTTTCAAACACTGGATAGCGTATAAAAATCATCAGTCTGCTCAGCTTGGTATGGAACAATTAATTTTGTTATATACCCCAAGTGAAATGCACTTTTTTGGATTTGCACGTAATTCTTATCAGGACGTGTGCGGCTTGCATAAGATGTGGCCAAAAGCCACATCCAAGATTGAATTCACTGTTTCTTTTCCGTACTCGAGAATCACACAAAACACAAAAATAAATTTGTACTCAAAAATTTAACTTGAATGTAAGGATGTTTCTCGATGCAAATTCGAAACCGCAAAAGCATCACCCAGGGTAAAACTTTCAATGAATAAATTCGTGTCGTTTTATTGTTCACCTGAAGGAAAACTCAGTGTTGAAATAAGTACAGAGCGTTTACACACTGTTCCTGTGGACACTGAGATCTGTTTGTATTAGCTGTTTTTGGTCCATATTTATTCAGCCGGTGCCTGTTATTTAGTGCTCGAAATTAACGATTGTAAACCCAACATAAGTACAACCTTTGAAGCATAATTTTATTCGCGTCAAAAAGCACGTGCACGTGCATGGAAACAAATTATTTGGCGAGAATATTGAACTAACGAATGCAAATTCTAATACTTGATCATGACCAGCCAAACCAACAAAGTAAAAGTGCTAATAATCATAACAAATACTCTATCTAGCTCTAGGTAGAATAAGAAAGGTGCAAAAAGCATACCTCTAACTTCCTTCGTTTAGCAAAAGCCGAATGGACAGGGGGACCTTTGTGCTTCGGGAGGCATTCTTCCCCGTAATTTCTTTTCCGAACAAAAAAACTAGTCGGCATAGCACCCTCTTTGAGGTGGAGTCTGAGCGACTTGAAATCAGAACCAGAAACCTACGTATCGCCAGATTTTCTCTGAAGCAGTCTTCGGTAAAATGAACCGCACAAATGCGAGAGTTCTTGTCTGGCTTAAATTATTTTCTTTTCATTTTCAAAAGCAATTGTTTCCTGAGCTTTGAATTTGCTGGAAACTTAAACGTATTTACTTTCGACATAGAATTATTTAAGCAGTTGGACTGAAAGACTTTGAATTTCCCGCAATTTCACAGCACACCAATAATTACGTCACAGTTTTAAGTTCCGAAAATTTCTCGACAATTTTCCCGAGCGCTCTACGATTATAAAGGCCTAAAATAAGCATTTTTCAACTTGAAATTTCTCTGTTTTGCACAGTCCAATTACTTTGAAATTTCGGAATATGTTTATTTGTTTCTTAATCAACAAGTTGGCCGAAAAAAAAGAAAATTCGAAATTTTGGTTCATTTGACCTTTAATTGGCCTGCCTTAGCCGGGGTCACTGCGTTGTGTTCTTGGGCAAGACACTTCACTCTCTTAATGCTTCTTTCTACCCAGGTGTACAAATGAAATAAGGGGGGGAGGGGGGGTAACCCTGCGGTGGACTGGCATCCCATCCAAGGAGGAGTAGAATTTCTTCTACTCGCTTAATGCTACAAAAACCAGGATAAGCTCCTGCGGTATGGGCCACTAGACTTTACCTTCTCCCTTAATACGTTCGTGTAACATCACTTTAACAGCTCGATGCAGTGACCCTGGCAAACCTGACAACGGTGCAAAAGAGGGAGATGATTATCGAAGCAAAGCAAATGTGACATTCAAATGCAATCCTCCACTGGAGTTAATTGGGAGTCGTGTGATATTCTGTCAGGATGGGAAATGGTCCGATTCCAGACCCACTTGTTCTAGTAAGTAGAGATCAACCATGTTACCATTTGCACATGCAAGGCAATATAATAATGTTGCCGATTCTGAAAGGGACACAAATAGTAGAAGTGATAATTAATCCTTAAACGAGATTGAAATCAAAGTATAAGATATTATGGTATCGTCTTTTGTAGTTCTTGCCTATTTCTTTAGTTACGTTCTTTTGAATGCCTGTTATCTCATGTGTTGCAGCCAAACACTCTCATACTTGGTAAAGTTGCTAATATTCACTGGGTAACCCTTCATTTAATCTTCGTGCCCAGCAAATCAGTGACTAGTAAGTTTATTTAAACTATGAAATGCTGCATCTTTTAGGTTGTGCTAGGCCTCTCGGTTTGGAGAAAAACATAAATCAGGATATCAGATTCACCTCACCTGTATCTTCTATACACTTTGCCTATCGACCCAGTGCTGCACGTCTTAATGGCCCTTCCGCTTGGTGTCCATCAACACCGAGTTACTTACAAATTGACCTCGGTAAAACTTACAAGCTTACGGCGATCGCTACACAGGGAGGAACAGAGGAAGATAGATGGGTTAAATTGTACAGAATCAGCTTCAAGGCCGGTGAAACAGTTGTCACTTACAGCGAGTCTGGAACAACAAAGGTAACAGCGACGTGGCACTCCAACTGACTTATGTATTTGTTACCTTTTTTCTCAAACTGCCGAAAATGCTGGATATTTTGTCACAGACTCCTCCACAGCTGTGGTTTGGGCCGTTACGCAACCATCCCACCCTCGAGAGAAGAAATACAGACAGGGAAGCAACTAAGCTTTTTAAGAGCGATTTCAGAAAAAATCTTAGAAGATCCCGCCAAAATATATGGTCACATGGCCGCTAAAGTTTGATTTCACTTTTTCGTTCATGCTAATCATACACTAGATTTTACACGTGAAATCGTTTACCAAAAAAACACAATGGTTGAATTATCTGTCGTTTTCAGCTTTTTGGTCTTCTGAATCGGGCTTTTTTTTAGACGACGCTTACTTAAATGTGGAAAGCCTATATCTAATGGCGTCGGCTACAATTTGTTCGCGAAAAACTAAAGACAAAAATATCATAGCAGTCATATATTATTCAGTCAGTGAACTAGCCATACAAGTATATGACCACAAATTGAAAGTTGTAGTGCTTTTTGACCGTGGCCACAGCATCTTTGATTTCTACTGGCACTTATGATGAAAAGAATACCTAAAGGATAAAAAATGTTTAAGCGAGGAATAGAGTCCCCATTAAGTGCGCGATGAATTTGCTTTGATTACCATTGAACTTACGAGAAATTTTCTTCCCAACAAGACAGTAAATAAAGTTTGACTTGCTTTAGGAATTATAAATAAGTATGAGCCGGTATGGAGGGGGAGGGGGGGGGGGGGGGGGGGTCATCTTTGGAAGGATTTGGGCATCTGATATTTGAAGGATCATTTTATTTTATTTTATATCATTTCATTTTTTTTTATCTTCTTGGAGGGTGAGAACATTTTTTGCTGAAGGGGGGTAGCTATTTTCGGAAATTGACGGTGCCATACCTATACATCTTAGTTATTCATTTCTTTCTACCTACTGCTTATTCTGAATTCCTTTGCAGAATATTGAGGCAAACAAAGACGCATCGTCTATCGTAACATACAAGTTTAAAAAACCATTTGTTACCAAGACTGTTATCATTCAGCCCATGACTTCTGTCGGAGAGTCAATGTGCTTGAGAACGGAATTATATGGCTGTGATCCTACGCCGGGTAATTTTCTTGTAATATATAAAGAAGTTATCTTTGTTTATATAATTTATTCATTCATTTATTTACTACTTGATTTATTTACTAATTCGGATATTCGTACGGGAAACCTTTACAGATCTACTAACTAGCTATTTTTGTTTTTCTGTATTATCTTACAAAATGGCTCTTGTTAGAACACTTTATGAAAGAGCTTATCAAACCAACAGTTCTCTGTTGTGCTTTCTTAATTTTATAAAGAATCACACTCTTATTCTTCGGAAAAACCTTTTTCCGGTTCACATTTTAGAGAAGGTTGTCAATCCGTTAGTAGAGCTCAAGTTCATTCATTGGATAGCTCTCACGTTCAGCAACGGCCGCCCGTCCAACTTATTATTTTAAGCTACCTTGTGTAGGCTCCCTTACTTTAGAAGCGCAGAAAAGACTATGTAAACTCGTCCAACGATATTGTGTTAAGGTGGCTCCATATTTATTCCGGGCGCACTTGTCCATGACAAACTTTGCGTTATAACTTTTTAGGCTTTGACGCGATGGCGGTGAAACTTTGGGAAAATGTTCACCTATCATTCGGTAATAGTAATATGAAATTCGATTTAACTGGATAAAAATATTTTTGATATTACTGGCAATTAATTAGACCCCACTTTTTACAAAAAATCGAGTCTAGAAAAAAATGTTGCTGTTAGATTTTGGCTAAACTTCTAAAATCAGCTTATATTGACTAAATACATATTAATAAATAAAGTTTCAGAAACATCGTCGGAACAGAATCGCTGAAATATTAAGGTCACCTAAATTCGACACTTAAATTCTATTGAAATGTTCTTTTCTTGGCGCCCTTTGCCAAAACAAGCCACGGACCCAAATTTCTGCAAGAAGCATCCCCAATGCTTGCTAAATCAATGTGCCTTGCCGATTTGCGATCGTGACAGCCGTTAAAAAGTATTTGCTTTGCCAGTAAACATTACAAAATGATCGAAAATCTTCTCAAACCAACAAAGTTACATTTTTCATAAATTTTTCAAAATTACACCGCAGTTTTGTGTCAAACTCCTTCCAAACAAACTTCAGGATACTGCAATGTTTTTGCATCGATTTTTGCTGCTGTACGATGCTGTAAATTGGAGAATTTATGTTGGGATTTCAAGCAGCTCCGCGACTGTTCTCTGGCCAAGCGGACGAGCAGTTTTGTTTATGTAGTTCTGAATACGAAATGAGCACGTGCGTTATTTATTGCACGAATTCGCACCTTTTCAAGGGGGGTGTATTTGATATATGCGCACCCAGGAGGGGAGGGAAGATGTACGCTCAATGAAAGTAACAATGAGGTGTATTGTAATTTATTGTGGAGATTAACGAACTGTCACTAACAGCAATAAGTTACATAAGAGTTGAACAAGTGATTGCAATTGTTCTAAAGGATACGCAGATGAAATAAATTCTTTGTTTTTGAGCTTGAATGCAGTGGCGAAGTGGACGAGTAGTTTTGTTTAGATTTACAATGGCAGATTTTATAACTGCTGCACCTCCTGGGCGCGCATATCAAATACACCCCCCTTGAAAAGGTGCGAGTTCGTGCAAAAAATAACGCACGTGCTCATTTCGTATTCAGAACTACATAAACAAAACTGCTCGTCCGCTTGGCCAGAGAACAGTCGCGGAGCTGCTTGAAATCCCAACATAAATTCTCCAATTTACAGCATCGTACAGCAGCAAAAATCGATGCAAAAACATTGCAGTATCCTGAAGTTTGTTTGGAAGGAGTTTGACACAAAACTGCGGTGTAATTTTGAACAATTTATGAAAAATGTAACTTTGTTGGTTTGAGAAGATTTTCGATCATTTTGTAATGTTTACTGGCAAAGCAAATACTTTTTAACGGCTGTCACGATCGCAAATCGGCAAGGCACATTGATTTAGCAAGCATTGGGGATGCTTCTTGCAGAAATTTGGGTCCGTGGCTTGTTTTGGCAAAGGGCGCCAAGAAAAGAACATTTCAATAGAATTTAAGTGTCGAATTTAGGTGACCTTAATATTTCAGCGATTCTGTTCCGACGATTTTTCTGAAACTTGGCTATAATATGTATTTAGTCAATATAAGCTGATTTTAGAAGTTTAGCCAAAATCTAACAGCAAAATTTTTTTCTAGACTCGATTTTTTGTAAAAAGTGGGGTCCAATTAATTGCCAGTAATATCAAAAATATTTTTATCCAGTTAAATCGAATTTCATATTACTATTACCGAATGATAGGTGAACATTTTCCCAAAGTTTCACCGCCATCGCGTCAAAGCCTAAAAAGTTATAACGCAAAGTTTGTCATGGACAAGTGCGCCCGGAATAAATATGGAGCCACCTTAAGGGACGGACCATTATTTTTCTGGAGGGGAAGGGATGAAAAATATTGAAAACAATTGTTTGCAGGGCCTAAAAAGACAAAATAAATTGTTTGCAAACATCATATATGTATTAAAAAAAATAGTTTGCATAGAAGTCAGAGAAACGTTTTTTTTTTCATTTTTTTCATTTTTTAACAAAGGCTAGTGAGCAGCACAAGGAACGAGTTCTTGTAGTTGTAAGCTTGCCGTGTATTTCCGACGCGTTTCTTCTCTAACTGAGACTTCTTCAGGGAATGAATACGATTAGCGCTAATCGTATGCCCCCAAAATATAACAACACGCAATAACATATGTATTAAGGCGTTTTTTGTAACGTTCGTTTACAGCATATGTTAGTTGTTATTCACTTCCATGGGAAGTTGTAGCTAGGCACGCGAATGTGCCATATATGCTGTTCTTTGCTAGTTGTATTCATTCCCTGAAGAAGTCTCAGTAAGAGACGAAACACGTCGGAAATAAACGACAAGCTTACAACCACAAGAAGTCTTTCCTTGTGCTGCTCACTAGTCTTCGTTAAAAAATTAAAAAAATAAAAAAAAAATGGCTGCCGCCAATCTTCATAGTGTACATCTCAGAAATCGAAAAAGATGAGTTCAGAGGTGTTTATTGGTCGCCACCATAAAATATTGAATTAAATAATGATTGATGGCAGCAAAAGCGAACCTCCTTTTTGTGTCAGATCGTGGTTAAAAAAGATCCAAAAAAAATTGTTTGTAGGAAGGTGTTGTTAGAAAAAAATTGTTTGCAGAGGTGCATAGATAAAAAAAAAAGTTTGCAGAGAGAGATTTTTCATCCCCCCCCCCCCCCCCCTCCAGAAAAATAATGGTCCGTCCCTAACATCGAAATTAAGTTGGCTTTTTCTCTCAAAAGTTAGTAGCATATGTTTAGTGTGAAGATTCCTATGCTTCCCTGTCTCCGTTCGAGCGCAGGATCGATGTAATGCAAACGAAACTAGCCTACATCTTTCAACGTGAATTCGTGAGCATCTGAACAGTTCTGAGTTGGGACAGAAAATTTCTCATGTCGCCGGTAACTCGAATTAAAATATGTATTAATGTAAACCGATATTATTCCCGTATTCAAACCGGAGTTCCTATTGGTTAACAAACACAAAAACTTTCTGAATATCGAGAAAGTTTCTAAAGATTCAGATAGTTTCTGGTTACCATGATAATATTAGCCGTTTTCACGGTTCAGTGCTTAGTGGATTTTGATTGGTTAATACCCAGAAACTTTCTGATATTTCACAAACTATTGCTAATTTCAGACACTTTCGCAAAAATGAGATAATTTCTTCATTCCAGATTGTTTTGGCACTATGTTTAACCGTTCGCGAAGCCCGAGGTCGTAGCAGTACGGACCGAGCGCAGCGGGGTTCGTAGAAAAACGACCGAGGGCCAATATTCCTCAGTACGGCTTGACCAAGCTAGGTTTGTAAGTAGTTTATTATATGGCACTCGATTTAGCTGCAAATTTTGAAGTTGCTGGCTTTCGAAAACAAAAACAAAAAATACAAAATACAAGGCGTATGATCGTTTCTTATGAAACGGTCTGTATGGCAAAATCCCGACCGAGAAAGAACCAATCACAACGCTTGGATTAACCTCAAGACTACCTTGCCATATAATAAATATTATTATTCTTACACATTAGTGCAGTCAGTATATATAATTTTGTGTAATAATTTTAATTGTATCATTTTTACTGTTTTCATTCGATGATTTTATAAGTCTGGGTCGTTAAAGCTGATTGGTCTGCTTTCCGCCATTGAAACACAAATCGAGTAAGATAAATTAAAGTAACTTTTATTCGTTTTCTTTAGATTGTATCCTGTTTGGATCGATGTTCTGGGGATTATGGGTGTATCGGAGAGGCGCATTTAACTACTACAAAGCTTACATCACAAAGATGAATGACACACACGTTGACTTTGCCTTGGAAATAAATAAAGGTCAAACGCGCAGTTACCCGAGATCAAAGTCGGTGCTTATAATAGATAAAATTCCAAAAATGAAGGATATCACCGTTAATGCACAAGTTATAGCCCAACACAGAGACGATCGGAGAGGATGGTATCGAACCGGTATTGTTAAGGGTACTCAAGGTTCAGCCTTTGTGTCAGTAAAGTTTGATTACGGTGAATTTAAGTGGGTCAGACTAGAAAACCTCCGGTTAGTAAAACGACCACGCTTTTGTGTGTATAATATCTAATACGGAGAACTGAGACAAGGTTAACGAAACGTTCCAATATCCTTTTGGTATGAATAGTCAGTAGAAATAGATAAAGCACCTCGAAACTTAAGAAATGCGTTAGAATATTGATATATAATTTGTAATTCAAAGGGAAGATGAAAATATGTTGTTTTGTTTTAGAATAGCAACTGCATGATGTCGCAAGAGATAAAACATTAAAAAACTGAAAACTTAAATATTGGTATGAACCTATCGCAGGTTGTTGTTAACTGTTACAGAGACAGTTAAAAACTGTGTCAATTGACTGCACAAAATAAAGACATGAAATTATATTTTATCCTGGGTTTTCTAATTAATGAAACCAATTAGATGGCTCTTCTTTCACGATGCATAAACAACGCTGTTTGACTTTGGCATATTCGAAAAATGCGATTTCTTGCCTTAATCTAACCATTACTTTCTTCCATCGCCGGTTTATATTTCAATGAAATTGCATGGCGCTGTTATTTTAAAGTAAGGCATCTTAAGAGCAATTTTCTGAGAGTTTCGAGAATCGAAAGACACTCGCGAAAAATCGATTTTTTTTTTATTTCGCCCAAACATTCCTTTAGGTGAACTTATTTGAGGAAAAACAGTTTCAAGTTCCAAGGATTAATTTAACGGGCGAAATTTAAAAAAGTTTGAAAATTGGATATAATGGCGGTTTTCACCGCTTTGAAGGTTCGAATTTTCACACTTCTTTACCAAAACGCTGGAGGCGTAAGAATGACCGTACAAAAACGAAACTTGGCACAAATATTATCTTATCCTTATTCTTTAAAACCGTGTAAAAAGTTTCTCGAAATTTTGTTTCTAGCTTTTGAACTCGGCGTGTCTATACAGTCGCCATTTGTGTCTGTCAACAAGGGACAAATATGAGCCAACTTTGACTACCTTAAATGACCTTTCATTTGGCCAAAAAATCTACATCTTAGGAAACGTTTGTTTATGTTCCTTCCACCAGGAAAGTTATAGCTCTGGGAATCAAATACTTCCCCGGCAGTAAAATAAACTGTCATGGCATGTAAGCGAGTTGCATTTTATGCAAATCACTGGGATATTCTTGGAATAACATCTCAAAGTCAACGATTGACGCGAATGAACGACTTACCACTTTTGCACCTCGCTTCTGCTGTCGTTGAAGTTCATTTCTGCTTCCAGTGGTCGTGTCGAGTCGGGAAATCCATCGAAGTTGAATATTTTTTAAAGTAAACAGTTATCGGAAAACATGATAATCGGGACATTCGCAAGACCTCGCAATGCCATTTTAAAGACGTTGCAAAATGATTTTCTTTGATATGGACTCCATTCATAGCTTTTTGTCCTTAAAAACCTTGAACGCATCTAAATTTGCGTGAAGATAACTTTTTTTAACAACAAGGAACCAATTACTCGCTGCTAAATCTGAAGCCCGCCCCCGGGAGCCCGCCGAAGCTTCGAAAGCATTTGAATTCTGCATATAATTAACCAGTAACGCAAGACAGCGGTAACCAGTCACGCTCCTTGTCTCTCGGTAAAGAATTTCCCATTTTATTGTTCCATCCTTATATTTCCCAGCATGATTAAAGACAATACCATAGTTATCATCCAATTTCCGATTTGGAAACGTTCTCTTACATTTTATTTATTATTCTTATTTCATATCTTTACAATACGTCATGTAAAGGAAGTGCGTCGCGTGCGTGATTTTTCTCACTAATAATGAATCAGGCATCGAACAATATTGAAGCTTCAGCGAGTGAATAAAAGTCTGACACTGTTTTTCATGTGTAATCAGTAACACGAAAGAAGATCTTTCACAAGAAATACAGTAATTTTGCAATTCCGTACCGGGCGGGGGGGGGATATTGCCATAAATTTCTGATAGGTGTGAGGAGCACTGAGTTCAGTCGGTACAACGCTAATATGATCTGTTCAGTTTCCACATAGTTCTTGATATTTACCCTTGGAGCTGGCAAGTGCAACTGGCCACGGCTTAATAAGTAAGTCCAAGTATTTTTCATTTTTTTTTTACGGCAAATGGGCTTTGGTGACACCTCTAATTCCAGTTTCTGACAAATGTTTTGAAGCCAGTGATCCATCCTTCGCCATGCTGCAAATATCGTACTGATCGTACGTGATAGGATGCTGAAGAGTGATGGAGATGATAGTTGCCCTTTCCCGAGCAAAGTTGTCCTCCTCTCCGCTGGCCAGGATACTAGCATCATCGGTGGGAAGTTGGAGAGCATCTCCAACGAATACCCTACTCTGCTCTGTGAGTCCTCTGTGGCGAGGACATATTGTCAATGACTTGTGGGACTCGTCTACTGCAAAAATCCCCGCAATACCAAACGCTTCAATGATACTTTGCACTCTTTGTGACGTGGAGAACTCCGATATGAAAAGGAAGTGTATATTTTTTGTCTCGCTTAGGGGTAAAAATTACTAAGGGTCTTTAGAACAGAACGCCATTATCTTAAGCGTTCGTAAAATCGTTTAGGGTTGCAGTTAAATAAATGAAAAACGTGGTCATACATTGCTGGCGGTCTAGATCACCCTGGCATGAAAAAATGTGTCATTTAAGTGAGGGTACCCATCTTTTTCTTGTAGGGATTGCTTTGTGCTTGAGCGCACATGATACACGAAAGTGAAGCAAGGACGAAAAGCAAAGCTTGCAGATGACCGGGTAAAGGGAGGAGGGGTGGGGGAGTGCGTATAAGTGAACACTTATGGTAAATAACACGAAATTTAATTAAAAACGCCAAGGATATTCAAGGGGCAAACCACAGGTAGCCCAAGCTCGACATATAAGGAAAAAAACGGTTGGAACCAAAACTGCACTAAAACGCTCTGAATCAGTTCAAGAACCACACAGCACACAAATATGGAAATAGCTCAAATTATGTAAGACTGCAAAAGTCAACATAGAATTACTGGTCGAGCTTGAGCCCCAGGTGGGTGGGGTACTCGGGATTTTAAATGACGGTTATGATAGAAGGATTTTTTGGGTTTGAAATTTTCGATACCGGGATGTTTTTGGGTAGGAAAACTTGGCAAGTATATTTTTGGGGGGGTAGCTTGATTTAAGCAAGGATTATTCTGGGTATTACTGACCTAGCCAAAGTGTTCTTGGATGTTTCTACTGTTGTTAAAGCAGATGAAGGAAGGATTATTCAGATGATTTGATAAATAAAAAAAACACAAACATTCAATTTCTAATGTTTTTAATGCTTAAAATTTTAAGGGTCAGAAATTCGGCATGGGATTTTTTAGGGGTTAATCTTTGGTCAAGGGATTTTTTGGGGTTTTGTTGGGAGCCCAAGGGATTTTTTGGGTCTTGATTTTTGCTCCCATTCGATCATCCCCGTCACTTGAAATACTGAGTACCCCCTGCTGGGGCTTGAGCTACCTGTGGGCAAACGTTATCTCACACCCGCCCCGCCGTAACGTATCTCAACAAATCGTCCCTGCAAACGCCTGTCAATATTCAGTCCTGAGAGTGTATCCAAACTATTATTACAGCCTAACCATAACAGCGAGATTTGGCGACATACTTTTCAAATTTCTCAATGTTATGTCTGTTATATCCTGCCCCTTCGGAGTTAAGGGCAGGCAACATGAACCGACAGCGGGAGCAACGCGTGATTCCCGCGTGGGCCTGCGCGGGCTCGCGTTTTCTGTTCGCTGACACTTTGTGGCACCAAAATCCTGGCAAAATGGATGACAAGATGACAATTATCGAAACATCAAGGATATGTTAAGCGTTACCTGCTTTAGCTAACAACAGCTTGCATTCACTGTCAAGTGCATTATCTCCACTTAGTCCGTGTAACTGACGATGTCTCCAGACGTCTCTAGTGCACTTGGGCCGCGGATAGTCGCTGCTTACACCACAGGCAGTCACGGCATCCAGAAGAGAGGAAAAGCTACACTATATGGTGACGCCATACAAGTAATTTCTCAGTGCGATCAATACAACAGTAACTAAGTCGGACTACATTTAACCAGCGGAAATGTGTGGTAAATATTTATTTCACAAGCTATAATTTGATTAATAGAAAAATTACTGCATGTACAACGTTGCGAAATTGCTGAAGTGTACATCTTGTAGCAGTAAAAATCCTTTGCTAAATCCATGTCATCATTTCGTAGTATGATGTAACGATCTCTTGGAAGGAAACGAAACTTGTTTGAGAAATGTTGCTATTCTAATTTTCACATTTTACATTTTTAAATACCGTGACATTACGGCGTGACGGATCTCGTGCCGGTGCGACACCAAGCAACGTGACAACCGGGTCACTGCAAAGGTCATTCATTTCGATATTTCTTCGCTCATGCATCAGTACAAATAGATTACTTTAACGATTAGAGCTGGAAATTCAAACACGTCATCAACAACAGCCAAGCGGGGAGATAAAAACGGCCACATCTGTGCCGTTGAGATGTCAATTCACGGGTATCATCCCTGTAGAGTTTGTCAATAATGTTTCCGTTTACGATCAATTCAAACATGGAGCTCCGCCGATGCGAGCTGGTTCACTGTTTATGTTTTATAAAACGGCTCAACAGGAGGCTGGATAGTTCAAATCATTTGTTTAACAGCAGAAACAAGTCAAACACGGGCAGGAAACGGTGAGTCGTTCTTTCGTGTTAACATGAAGATGGTATTCCAAGAATAACCCAGTGATTTGCATAAAATGCAACTCGCTTACATGCCATGACAGTTTATTTTACTGCCGGGGAAGTATTTGATTCCCAGAGCTATAACTTTCCTGGTGGAAGGAACATAAACAAACGTTTCCTAAGATGTAGATTTTTTGGCCAAATGATATATACCAGAGGTCATTTAAAGGGACACTGTCACGAGCATAACTTCAAAAATGCAAAAGCCCAAAAACATGTTCACACCATTGGAAACCTATTAACAGTGGTCAAGTATTCTTAAAATTACGATATCAGTGTACTGAAGCTAAATATAGAGTGACATCACTGTGATACCATCGGGAGCTTTTGATCTCAACTTGAAAAAGTCAGCCTGACTTTTTCAAGTTCTGTCCTTGTGGTTTGGAAAAATTGATGAAAACTATTTACGGTCACCGTCTTCTTTAAACAATTCGCTAGATATCCTCCTCTTTAAGTTCTAGGAGCATTTCCTGCATGGTTGAAAGTACTAAGTCGTAATTTTGGTGCCATTTTACTAAAAAAGCCATAAAATGTCCGTGACAGTGCCCCTTTAACACTTTCAGTGCGAAAGTCGACTTTTGTCGACATTTGGAGGAGTGGTCATTGAACCACTTGTGGCGTCATCAGTTTACACGTCAATCAACTTTTCAGATGAGCAACTGATACAGCGTGGATTGATCTTTCCATAGGACCATGCATTTGCTATATCGACTGCATTCTGATGGAGCTAATCGAAAAAAAACAGGCTGCGTTTTTGGTGCAAAATTGGTGCATAAGCAGGCCAACACACCTGTAATTGATCAACGTCCCCTTTTCAGGGTTTACCGATGATTTTGTCCAAACTTATCCTGCCAGAAAGAAGGATGTGAAGAATAGAAAGGAAAGAGGATAAGAAAGCAGGAAAAAAAAGAAGGAAAAGGAGCAAGAGAAAATTTGGAACGGATTCAGCAAAAAAAAAAAATTTTGGCTTATGCGCATGCACCAAAGTGAAAAATTGTACATTGTTACACGGAATCTCTATCAAAATGTTGCTGCGGTGTAAAAAAGTGCTTTTATAGCAAAGTTTGGGCAAAATTAGCATCGTAACAACAAAAATTGGGTTAAACGGTTAAAAAAACGCGTTTTGGGGGGGGGGGGAGAAATTCAGCAGTGAAAGGGTTAAGGTAGTCAAAGTTGGCTCATATTTGTCCCTTGTTGACAGACACAAATGGCGACTGTATAGACACGCCGAGTTCAAAAGCTAGAAACAAAATTTCGAGAAACTTTTTACACGGTTTTAAAGAATAAGGATAAGATAATATTTGTGCCAAGTTTCGTTTTTGTACGGTCATTCTTACGCCTCCAGCGTTTTGGTAAAGAAGCGTGAAAATTCGAACCTTCAAAGCGGTGAAAACCGCCTATCCAATTTTCAAACTTTTTTAAATTTCGCCCGTTAAATGAATCCTTGGAACTTGAAACTATTTTTCCTCAAATAAGTTCACCTAAAGGAATGTTTGGGCGAAATAAAAAAAATTCGATTTTTCGCGACTGTCTTTCGATTCTCGAAACTCTCAGAAAATTGCTCTTAAAAAAATTGCCCCATTGTTTGGACATACCAGCTTGTGCGTAGTACTTGTAAACAAACAATTTCAACAAACACAACGGAGGTAAACATCTGAACTGGCGAGACGCTTTCACTGTAGTATGAGAGAAGTCTTTAAACGCCCAGTACTGACTTCAGACAACCATTTTCTTAACTTGTCACGCAAAATCTGTTGCATTTCAAGTTGTTTAGTGTTGCTGCGGCAATATGTTACGTCAGGTAGACATGAGTTCAACTTTGGACACTGAAATGAGCTTTACCTCACCTGTTCCTCGGCGTTAGATCTGCAGTACTTCTGTACAGCAAAAGTGCAGTGCATTCATTCTATACGGCTGCGGCACAGCTGCGCTATTGCTGCGGTCTGCCCGCGGGGGAATCGCGGGAATTAAAAATTGGAACAGGTTAGTCGAGGTTAGATATTTCACAAGTGATAGAGATACAATCTAGCGATTAAACCGTGTTTCTTTGGTTTATTTAGATATAATTAAGAATATACTAACACCTATAAGTGTAACATTTAAAGCACGCACAGCGAATATCCATGATCTCAAAAAATAACGGCATGATATCTACAGTGAGTCATCGAAAGAGAACAGATCTAGAGCTAATTAACCCCTATAGGATATTCTAGAACCTCTTGAAACAATGCAAGTAGTCCACAACCGATAAAAATGTAATAAAAGTAAAGAAGGAGCTTGTAAATGTACGAGAGCCCTTCAATGGATAGCTCCTCTTAACAATTATTTTTAACTTTGGTGTTTTCCAATCCGATTGAACACTTTCCAGCTTTCTCTCCTACTTGCCAGTCTTGCGCGAACGCCAATATTCCGCAATAAAACCTTTCCTATTGGTCGTCAGATCCGTTCGAAATTGAATCGAAATTCGATTTCCGATTGAAACATACTCCAGATTCTCCGACGAAGAGTCTGACGATTTAAGTCCGCACAATCGATGTGTATTATTGCTTCCGTCGCGAATGTCAACCTTATCGTATCCACAAAGCTTTTCGTGTTCTACGTCAAATTCCTTGAATCTAAGACGAATGATGTAATCTGACGGAGCTGTTAAATTCCATTGGCAGTGGAGATTTGGCGTGTAGGTTTTGTCACCATATCTGGGATGAGAGTAGAACTGGCGTTTGTTGTTGGATGCATGGAGTTGAGCTCCGCAAACTGTAAAAGTAACATACATACATGAACTTGTGGACGTAATGAATATATGAATGTATGGATAACGTAACGAATATATAAAAGACATACTCCATCTGCGGGATATTAGAACCTACAATTGACCTACTGCTAACGTATCATGAAAATACACCCCTCCCCTTCCCTCCCCCCCCCCCCCCCCCCTTAATTCTCGGGAGGAAAAGTAAAAAGCACACGATCCTAACTTACCTGCAATGAACCGTGCTCTGAAACCTTTTAAGTTAAGCATTTTATCCGAGCGAAACTTGACCGTCATTTTGTGGGCCTTGGATGCTAACCCATCTGGAACTTGCTGGCCACAATATCGCCCTAGGCTCTCCGCTTCTTGGCCTGTGCCGGAGAATACCTGGACGTAGTCAAAACTGCATTCCTTTCCTTCCTGTAAGTCTAATTCCTAGGAATAATTTTAAATATTTTAGAAGAACTCGAAGGAATTGTGGAAGCAACGGCATACAGGTCGTGCTCCCACAACATTTCTTATCCTGTCATCCTTCCACTCTTGTTTCGTTTACTCGATAGAAATATGGAAAGAGTTTTTATTTGCAAGTCTGAGAAATTTTGAAATGGTATCTGTGAAAAAGGACCCGGAACCATAGCATTCTGCAACCTTGGTTTCCCAAATTTGCACTCGTGTTTCAATACCACAGGTAGACATCCACGGCGAGATTAGTTCTGCCATTATTGTCTATTATAACAATGAAGTGGTCGCGTCGGTTGAAAAAAAATAGAAAATGCCAAACCATCGACCCTAAAGGTTGTGGTGGTCACCTACGAGATCCTACGAGTGGTGGTTGAGTACGAGAGAGAGGTTATGACTTTACGAAAGGTGATCGCACAGGGATGTTCGATTGCGTCTTACTTGGAATTTAAACAGCAGGTGATTTCCTGGCGGGACAATAATCTCCCACGTACAATCTTTGTTGGATTGGTAATTTCCTGGGTAGCCTGGTGATGTGATCTCTCCAGATAAAGTTGTCAGAGTAGCACCACAGTCATTCACTGCAAAACAAAACGACGTCAAGATGGTTTATTTTTCGTGGGTGCATAAGCCAATACAAAATTACTAAAATATACCTTGGCATTGTGGAACAGGAGCAGTCCACGTCGTATCCTCTTGACAGTAAATAGTGCGCGTCCCTTTCAGAGTGTAACCTTTGTTACATGTAAACGTCACAGATCCACCATATGCGAAGCCTTTGTAGACAATTCTCTCTCCGTTTGCGGGTTTTCCAGGATTTCCACATTGAACAGCTAAGTGGAAGCCAAAAGGATGACCACAAATAAAAAAAAATGCAAGGTAACATGATACCAGTTGTTTGTAGTCTTTACGGTTTATGCAATTTTTACAGGATAACGCATATCTTCAGAGAAGAAAACTCTCTTTGTAAAGGCGATTTTTTAATATTATGTGTTAACTAAAAACCACTATTGCAAATAGAACACGTATGTCAATAATACTTCGAAAATTTCAGAAAGGTCTTCGAAAAACAAGGACGGTAGACCAACGTGAAGCTAAGAGGTCAAACGGGAGTTGGACAAAGTTAAACAAACGTTTTGTTAATGCGCTAAATACGAAAAGTGTTTACGGACGTTTCGAGACTACTGTCTCTTCATCAGCGTAAAAATGCCGTTAACCGACAGCACGTGCTTGTGTTGTTTAAATATTTCAAATGTATCTTTGACAGAAGGGCGCGCCTGAAAGTCACACAAAGGCGGAGTCAATGTTTATTCCGCTTGGATGCAGGGTCTTATGTTGAAAAATTAACCTTGCCTCCGCGCGTCGTCGATTCCGTGTGCTTTTAAATTTCGCGCAGAACACGGAAACCGACATGTCGTTAACTGTGTGGCAAGGGGAGGAGAAGCGCTTCGCGACAGGGAGGTCTGCGCTGTTCCTCACTGATCGTAAATGTTCGCGAAATCTACGGGAGTTGGTCGATGATAGCATAGAGGTCAGCAAGTGTTACAGTACTTATTCGAGTTTTGCCAATCAAAAGACAAGGTCTTTGCAGTTTTTGTTGCCTCTTGATTCAGAGTTCATCGCCAAATATCTAGAATTAGCAACTTTAAAACCATCAATTTGCAGAAGAAAAACAATAACACCAAAGAAATATGCCAGAAAATTCAAAAAGAACAATGGACAAGCAGTTGTGGGCATAATCAGTACAATTTTTTCGTGTATAAAACGCTTGAAGAATGACAGAAAGTCAGTATTAAGAGTCAATGTCGGCAAAAAAACGAAGAAAATCCTGAAAATGTGAACACAGGGTTGAAAAAGCCGGAAGTGCTTCAGATCATCTAATATTGTGACAAAATAGACTGCACATAGTTCTTGAAGCTTTAATTGCTGGATTAATCTTTTGCATGAACGCTGAAGAAATTAGCACAAAAAAATTTGTTTCTCTACTTGAAATGAGTAACACTCTAGCGAGTGTTTTATCTTTTTTTAAAAAATGCTCAAATGATCCATACGCTTCCGGGAGATAATGCTATTGTCAGGACTGTCCGTTGTCAGTGATTGATAACAGTAGAAAATGACTGGATAAAATATCTCCTTTGCGTCTGAGATGCTGATTCTGTCAATTGTACTGAGGATGGATGAAGTTTCATTCAAAACATATATATATATATATATATATATATATATATATATATATATATATATATATATATATATATATATATATATATATATATATATATATATGTCTGATTTTATGAAAAAGGGGTCAGCGTTATTTTCAGCGCTCTGTGCGAAATTCGCCGTAAACGTTTTTTTCTCGCCAGAAACTATCTCCAAAGTAGACGATATAAAAACTAAAGGAAATGTCATTTTTTTTTTTCTCTCTTCTCCTTTGACTTATTAACCCTTTCGCGTTGTTTAATTTTTTTTTTCTCTCGTTTCTCGGCCCTCTTTTAAGCCTACTAAAGCCCCAAAGGTACATGGCGAAAGAGGCCGTGGAGACTTTTCTTTGACCCCATTTTCATAAATCCATGTATGTATATATATATATATATATATATATATATATATATATAAATTATTCAAAAAGGTTCCAGGCTTCAATAGTATTTCATCGATTTATTGCCAATAAAGCAATAAATCGATGAAATACTATTGAAGCCTGGAACCTTTTTGAATAATTTAGCACCGCTCCTTAAAAGTTGAGCGCTCTCTGAAAACCGTTCCACTCAAGAAAATTTGAAGTTATATATATATATATATATATATATATATATATATATATATATATATATATATATATATATATATATATATATATATATATATATATATATATATATATATATATATGAAATTTGAAAATGTACTGTTGTGGACTAAAACCCGATTTTTGCGCGCAGCTTTTCAAAACGAAGAAACATATGCTACACTCATGTGGTAATAATGACGCCGTCATTATTTAGGCTTAGTGAGCACCCATCCGACAGCTGGAGAAACTAGGGCCATGTGTCCCAGGACGAACTGTAATCTATTTAAATCTAGCAAACATCTTTATCAACTAAGCCAAATCGTAAGTAAGGACTGGCATGCGAGCAACCTAAAGGTTTTTAAAACACAAGTAAGAAAGCATGATCTACGTTTACTGCGATTTTCACCAGTTTCAATGAACATCATTGTTGTCATAGTGGTTTTTTCCTGAGTCAAATGTAAATATTTCCTATTTGAAGAGGTTTCTCCCACTGCTAGATTGTTTTAGACACGTTAAAAAAGTTCATTCATTCAGTTCTCTCATTCATTCATTCATTCATTCATTCATTCATTCATTCATTCATTCAGTTCTCTCATTCATTCATTCGTTCATTCATTCATTCATTCATTCATTCAGTTCGTTCGTTCATTCATTCACATGGAATAGAATATTTCATATAGCATACCCTTTTTGCTGAACTGCAATTTGAAGCCTTTGAAAGCCATTGAGGAATCAGAATGAAACCTGAGGAAGACCTGTGAGCTGCTTGAGACGATGGGAACAGGTAGCACATTTCCACATAGCTTTGCCACTTGGTTGGCCGACTCTCTTGTTGAACCGTTGTAAACCTCCAAAGAGTCGTACTTACAGTTGACGCTTCCTTCGACCTAAAATGTAAACCTCCCATGAACCATGTCAATTTATGACTCTTGCGGACTTTAATATAGTCCCAGCAATTTTAAATTCTTCTGTTAAAGTTTGTTGATATTCCGATTTCATTGAATGTCGCATGGTATCAATTTTTTTTGATAGGGTTAGGGTTTAAGACGGAATCCGCCAGGATTTCGAGTGGTTATTGGACAAAATTATGTACCAAAATTATTTACACCTTATTGCAAGCTTTTGTGTCACTGCTTCAAATATCTTATCAAAAGAAATCTTTTCTAACAACACCAAACATCGAAAACCAATTTCGAAGTTCCACTGAATTCCACTGAATCGCTTAAAGACGATTTTACAAAATGGCTGCACGTGAGAATTTGCCTATAGCTTGTGAACTTTGAAATTCATTTTCTAAGACTCTGATGAGAAATTGTTGTTGATGTTATCAGGGATTATTACTTACATCTTTACCTTTTATTTAGGGTAGAAAATAACGCAATAAGATTTAAATTATTCTGGTACTCGATTTTTGTCCAACTTAAATAAATATTACTCGACTTACTGGTGGATTCCGTCTTAAGAACTTTCGCGGCACACCCTTACCCAAAATTTATGGGACTACCCCACCCCCTCCTCCGGCCTTCAAAATTTATCAGACTTAACTGTACTAATAAACTAAATTGCAAAAAATTTGCTGTTACGGTCAGCGACAAACTTGATAAATGTCGGCAAATATTCACGGTGTAGCTCAGTTAAATTTCGTTGATCAAAACATGTTGAGTTGATATGGTGGAATAAACTATTTCCTAGTCGATGCAACAGCTTGTTGAAAGGTTAAATCACTGCCGTGATACAAAACGTACAAATAGCAGACATATATCTTTCTCATACCTCAAACTCAAGAAATGTCAGTTTAATTCCAGAGCCATTAGCAACGATAATCTTCCATTCACAGTTGATGTCATTAGGATAATGGGAAGGAAAACCCGGACTTTTGATCTCACCAGAGTCAATTGTTAGATCTCCGCCACACACACTTGGAGCTAAAAACAAAAAAAGCATGCGCAATTATTGAGCAAAATAACCCAGAGGCTGCTGTTTCTCAATTTAATAAAGCTTAATGTTACTAATGCTTGTCAATGGGTGTTTCTTCTATTGAATTTTTGTTCGGAATCAACCCGTGAATATATCAGCCTGTCATCCCTAGAGAGGCAGTCGAATTTGTCGTATTTACAGGTTAGTTTAATTTTTGCGGCTTCGTGATTAAGTTGGGCCTCAAGCTGTTTTATATTCACTTTGTTCTTTTTTGGTTTCTATTAGTAATTTGAGTAATTTAGGTTGCCGTAATAAGGATAACGATGACGTACCGTGTCTACTCTGAAATGTATTCTCCGGTTTTTAGTGAAAAAAAAAATTGCTCGAAAATGTCCATTAGGGTAAGGTTCGGACCTTTCCACATTGGACGATACGTTATCTGTTTCATTTGCCACCGATGCTCATAATGAGCACTAAACATTTTGGTTGCAATCCATTATTCCCAACGTTACTAATCGAACTGTTCGGTACTCGAACTCGATCGAACTTAATCGAACGATTGGGCTCGATCAGTTCGATAATCGACCAGAATCGAACCCAAAAATTTGTGTGAGAGAGTTCGATTGCGTTCGATTTCCGAACTAATCGAACACAATAGAAAATCTTAAATTCACCCCCAATACAACCAAGTAACAGTCACAACTAGTAATAATTTCATTTATGTATAGACTTTCGGCATGGAACATACATTGAATGAATAAACTGCCTGTAAAATCGCAAAAAAAAATCCCGAAACGTAAAGTTAAACAGACAATAGAAAATTTATCTCACTTCACCGTAGTTCTACTGTCTATTTCATGTTATGATTTGGCTGTATCAACCTACGGAGTCCCAAGTAGTATGCGTAGCTGGCGATTTCGTCGGAAAGCACGCGTGGGAGATTACTGCGAAGACTCGAAGAGGATGTTAGCGGGTTGGCAGGGGAATAAATGTTCCACTCAAGGTCCAAGTACAAATGACAAGAATGAAAGCCAGCAACTTATCGGGAACCTTAAATCAAATTGGAATACAGCCGGAACACGTTGGTCATGAAAGAAACCGAAGAAATAAGCGACTAAGAATGGCAGCCAGCGGGATAACTCCGGGATAACTTGTGAGCTTTTAAAACAGTTATAAAATTGACAAAAGCAATTTCCTTTCAGTTTATTTATTCGTTGTTCTGGGCTAAACACCCGCGCCTGTGACACTCTTATTTACCTGTTATTCGCATACAACATACTGCCATGTCCAGGCGAATGTAATTTAATAGACCGTGAATTTTACGACCGTTGTTTTTCAATCAACATCAATCTTCAAATCGAACCTAATCGAACCATAGTAATCGAACTTGATCGAGCCTAATCGAACTCAATCGAACGTTCGATTGAGTTCGATTGCTCAATTTTTTTTGTGACAGTTCGATTGTGTTCGATTACCGAACTGAATCGAGTCCAATCGCCTGCTTAAGTTCGATTAAGTTCGATTGAGTTCGACTTATCGAACGTTCGATTTGGTTCGATTAGTAACGTCGGGATTATTACATGAAAAGAAGACTTGCGTTCCATGGTTAATACCAATGCCTATTATACTGTACCATTAGAGAGCGCTGACAGCGGATCGAAAGACGTGGAAAGCACAAAGTTCCACTTAAACAAAGTTCCACTTAAACAAAGACTACCGTCAGTTGCCACATCTTCGGAAAACCAGGAGCGGTTAGTTGAGGTGACACGAAGTAAACCGAGCTTCCGTTCGTACCGATATTCCTGCTCGGCTTACTCCGTGTCACCCCGACTAACCTCTCCTGGGTCTCCGAGGACGTAGTTGCCACTATCTAACCTAAAATAGCGATACAAAGAGCGAGAGTAATAACCTTTACATTCTGGCCGAGCTAAATCCCATTTGCTGTCGTTACATGTCAATTGAGGATTGCCCACCAAATTGTAGCCTTGTGCAGTGCATGCATATGTAACCATTTGTCCATGGGAAAAGTCGTTTCCAATTCTTTTACCTCTCGCTAATAACCCAGGATCATTACAGGAGGCTAACATAAAATAACAGGAAATATAAAATTCAGATTGATTAAAATAGACACTTGCAAAAACATGTTAAAGAAGCCTGATTGCCATGAATTTTTAGCTACACTATGTGCGAACAGTAGCGAATCAAAAAATTGTAACTTGTAATGATGGAGTTGGGCGTCAGGGCTTTTTTTCACATTGTTCATTTTGTTAAGTATCAGCAGGTGTTAAAAATATAATCCCATTTTGCATGTAAGTAAAGAATTACTAACCCTTGCAAGAAGGAAGGCTTGCATTCCATGACCCATCGTCGCAGTGTCGAACGTTGGAACCCTTCAACGTGTACGACACGTCACAAGCGTACACTACATTGCTGCCATGTGGCAGGTGTTGACCGCTTGTCAAGCTGCCGTTTCGTGTGCGTCCATTGTCTGGGTTTCCTTCGAAAGTACATCGACCTATGAAAAGCAAGAATACTACGCTTTACATTTTTCTAAAAGAGTGAGTAAGTTCAAATTAAGGAACGGAAGTTTTATAAAATAGCACTCAACATTATTCATATGACTACCCATTAGAGTTTAATTCACCGATAAATAGTATTACATGACAGTTCTGCCCAATTGCTTTCACTTGGTCACACATTAGAGTTTGATCGGCAAACACATGCAATTATCAAGATCCAAGACCATTCTGGTACCAGACAATCAAACAAATAATCCAGTGTGTAGTGGCATAATGTACTCTTTTGGAGTAAATGTTCAATAAGAATTACGGTTTTTTTTTTCGTGATTACCTTTGCATCTGGGTTTTGCGCTGCTCCACACTCCACCATTACACCGAATTTTTTCATTTCCAAGTAGGTCGTGATTTCTATTGCATTTAAAAGTAACTTCTTTTCCATCCTGAAAACTGTCACCAACGCGTATACCCTGATTTGGCACACCTGGGTCTGGACACAAGGCTGTGTTGACATCGAAAATGAGACGAATAAGAAATTATAAACAGATGTAGCCAAGCCTAAAAGCGGAACTCGACATTTTTTGCGAGTTCTTAATAATTTTTGAAGATATCGACTTTAAGAAACACGCTTAGAGGTTTGGGAAAACGATTAATGCTGCGGAAACACGAGCCGTCGAAAAGTGTTTTCACAGCTTTTGGGTTCTCACAAACGTTCACAAACGTTTCTATAACCCGGGAGGAGACACGAAAATAATTTTCTCTGCAGGTTTCTTTTGGAAAATACTGCGAGGAAAAGAAAAGAAAAACATTTGTTTACTGCGATAATCAAAATGTAAATTATTTTTCACTCGCGCAACAACGGATCAACATTCCACGCTAGTTTTGTGTTTCTATAGAGTTTTATACCAGTAAATGTTTAAATTTTTGCGCACTTATTTGTCGAGAACCATTGCCTGTAAGAGTACAGACAACATAGTGAGATCACATGACGCCACACACGATCTTGTGCTGAAAAAAGCCGGTGAATGCACCGCTGTTTTGTTTTTTTTTTTTTTACACGAAAATCGACCTTTGCATCTCTTTAATACAAGCATTGAACCACCCCATTATTGTTCTCCTGAATGTAAAAAAATTCAATTTAGGCTTATGTGATGCACAGCAGTGTTTCTAAAATTTATTTTGAAAGGTTGTCCACAAACTAATTCAACGAGTATTTTTGAGCCGCCGCAAATATCGCATTTAACGACTCTATCGTGGGTCCATTTGCGCGCGCCCTAAACAGCCAAATTTCACTAAATGTAACATACATGTTTTTGGTACGACAAGGTTCTTTATGAAATCGCTTAAGAAAATTTAAAGGCGTCTACGTCATGTGCTTGTTCTGGTCTTCAAATACGTGAATGGACTATTCAGCGATTGCACAATTATACTATACTCACCAATACAAACAGGTACAGAACCGCTCCAAGAGCCATCATTGCACTTTATTCGTTCACTGCCACTACGTTGAAACTGCCGGTCACATGCGAAGCTCACCGACGAGTTGTGTCTGAAGTTGTCTCCTTGCATTGCTCCATTACTTGGAGATCCTGGGTTACTGCACGGCGCTGAAAAGAAAAATTTAATTCTAATTATTTATCAAAGCATAGAGTGTCCTCACTGTTATATTCTTTTTCAAGCCTTTAGTAGTGCTTGCCGTTGGAGATAAAATAAAGGTTCAGATGGACATTTAGTTACATTTGTTTGCTTCTAAGTGGATATGATGATTTATTTACAATTTGTCAATGCTATTGCCCAAAACTTTCTTTGTATCCAGCTGATTTACACTGTATACTTTAAGACCGCTTTATTTTAAGAATGACGAGGAACGACCTCTCTATCGAGAATACTGAAATCGCAGTCAGGATTCACGACAAAACTATGTTAAAAATTTGGACATTGGCTTCGGAAATAGCTGAAACAAGAATTTTAGTTTTTATAATGAAATTCATTAAAACCATTATTATCTGGGGAGCAGGGGTGGTGCAGTGGTGCGAGCGCTCGCCTCCCACTAATTTGGCCCGGGTTCGATTTTTGGATCCGGCGAGTTTGTTGTTGTTGTTGTTGTTGAGTTTGTTGTTGGTTCTTGTCCTTGCTCCGAGGGTTTTTCTCCGGGTTCTCCCGTTTTCCTCCCTCCATAAAAACTAACACTTCCAAATTCTAATTCGATCGGGAATACACAGTGTCCCCAATTAGCACACCAGTGCTAAATACATTGACACTTAACTAAAGTGATTTTTTTTATCCCTTAAGTTGAAGCAATAGAAATATCAATTGTGGGACAAAGTTTTTTAGAATAGTTATTAAGTAAAAAATGAAAAATTGTTTTCTCTCAGAGAAAGTCATTTCATTACCTCTACATTTAGGGGGATCATAATTCCATTTTCCATTATCACATGTCAATCGCTTCTCTCCTTCAAGAGTATACTCTGCATCGCATTCATACCTAACTGTTCTGTTGTGGCTATAATCAGTACCAATCTTTCTTCCATGAGGTATATCAGCAGGAGATTGACAGGAAACTAGTTCTGTAGAAATAGATTAAGGGAAAAATAGAAAACGGATACAAATTTACCCAAATGTCAAATTCAGATATAGCTCTTCGTTCTAATGATAATCTTTCAACTTTGCAGTATTATTTGATTTTGTTTCGAAATAATTGTGTACTCATTTGCATTTATGCTATCGTTTTTTTTTTCTAAGACAAAGCAGTGAAATACAATATGGCGGTAAAGATATTTTTGTTAAGTTAAAATATACCTGTGAGTACCATGGACAAGCCAAAATAGGATCAAAGTAGCGACAGGTCACGATTTTGCATGTCTCATGGTCACCTTTACACTTGTCACCTCAATGTCCAACAACAAGAAAAACTAATAAGGACTATAAACTACCAAGCGATGATGTTGACCTACCATGTGCCTCCGTGAGTACTACTTTTCTGACGGCTTCTTGGAGATTTTTATATCTTCTAACAGAGATCACGTGATTATGATACTTGTTACCTGACGCTATGCTCATCAGTGTGCGCGTATTTACTTTTCTTCCGACACCTTTAAACGTACAAAAGTAAATAAAGCCACAATTCTTACCACTTGAAGATAATGAATCACTGCAGGGTTAAGCACCAGATATTCTTTTTATAAGTAATCAAAGGGTTTCAATAGAAACTCACGTTGGAAGTTTATTATCGACTAGAAGCTCCCACCGACCACCCCCCCCCCCCCTCCCCCCCTGTTTCGTATAACCATGGTAACATAAGCAAAAAGGGAAAAAGCGTTACGAAGAAAACAATGCAAAGGTAAAAACAATGAGTAAGTTTCATAATAAACAACAATAAATCTTACCAATCGCGTACACTTCAAAGTGTTTGTCATCGCGCAGAATTCTCGCTTCTCTTCGCACAGAACCACTGAGGTCCAACCCGTCTGTAATAAACATCATCACTTGATGGCTATCATTACGAGCATTTGGTGCCACTTTATTTTTGACAATTTTTAAAGCACGAATGTAGGATGAGACCCAGCCCACGTACATTATATTGTTAATAGCTTTGATGGCTTTATCGATAGTATTCACTTTGCTGTCGCCTAAGTTGAATTCCAACTTTGCTTCAGTCACGGCTGCTATCTGTGTGCCTCCTGCCCTAAAAAAAAATAAAGAATTAACTTATTCAACATACGTTGTTTCTTTTTTCCTCTTGTCATATGTAGGATCGTTCTGCTTCCCTTTGTAAACAATTCGATCGTAAGATTTTTGTGTAAGGATTCTTCGTTTCTCTAAGATTCTGGGGGATTAATTAAATGACAGTTGACTCTACAAGATCATGAGTTCTATTAGATTTGGGAAAAAAGGTTCATGACGTTCTTTCCATGCAGTGTAAGCAAGGCAACAAGGCAGCAATTGTCCTTGGTCAAATTTTGTCCAAAATTACGGGCTACATGCCAAAGCATAACTTTAAAATAAATGAAAAAAGTATCAGCTTCAAACTTAAAGATCCAGTAATACTTTGAGGCACAAACAAGCAGTGCTTACACTTCAACCAACGTTTTTCAGGTCATAGCATACCGTAAAATTCCGGTAATAAGCCCTGGGCTTATACAACTTCGTAAGGGGTTTTGGGTGGGCTTATATCCGGGAGGGATTATAAGCGGAATAAAAAAGAATGTTTCGAAAAGAGACATGGTAGTGTTGATTAAAATACCTTTTTTAAGTTAAAAAGTCAAAATAAAGTAACATTTAGCCCTGTTCAGTACTATCATCCAGCAGAGGGGGGCTTATATCCGGGGGGGGCTTATAACCGGATGTATTTTTTTGTTTCCAGTTAGATGGGCCTATAACCGGGGGGGGGCTTATAAGCCGGGGGGCTTATAACCGGATTACGGTATAAACGTTTTGACAGTTCTGAAAGCAAAAGTGCAAATCTTTCTAGAAACTAATACCTTTTACTTGCACCGATAACTCTAAGAAGTTCTTTTGCAAATTCCAAGCTAGTCTGAAAATAGTATCTGTTCACACTGACGGAAGCATCAAATACAAATACTAGATCCAGTCCGCAATCGTCGTTTAAATCAATCCCTCTTCTTCCTTGTTGTCCTCCAGTTCTGCCGCTACAACTTTTCTTAGGTTCATCTGTAACTAAAAGCAAACGAAAAGAGAAAATGGGCGAGAAGAACGAGACAAAACCTGAATGAACTTACATACAGTCGAACCTTTTGTAAGCTCGCCCAGGTGTCCGCGTATGTGGTCGGGGTACAGAAGTACAGTAAAGAAAGTTTTTGGATAGCCATGCCTTCCTTAAATCTACAATTTGGGCTTTTAAGGCATTATGTGGGGCACAAAAAAGCAACAGCTAGACATAGAATGTTGGAAACGTGTTTAAGGAAACAACACAATCAAACAATACAGCTTATGAAAAAAATATTCACTGCCTCAATATTGAAAATATCTTTAAGGTCTAGCAAGAGAACACCCAGATATGTTTACTTGAAAGCGTGGAAAGCTTTGCCTCTCAAAAGGCTAAAAAATGTTGTCCATCGGCAAACCTGCTTTCAAGGTTGACATCTTCTTGTCTCTCGCAAACGTAACTAACACAAAAAATTGACATCTCGTTAGTGACCCTGAAACTCGACAATTTCTGATAGCTGCTACTGCTATTCTGATTTCCTGCATGTAAGATTTGACAACAATTTCTTAAATGTGCTTCCGATTGTTTTGTTGGTTTGTTTGTTTGTTTGCTTGTTTGTTTTAGTGTTTTAGCCTATTAACTCTGCTTGTTCTTTGGCAAGATAAGCAACTTACTGTCTTCCGTTTTAGTCTTTTCACCCATCGTCTTCCCAATCCAGTCAAGGAATGGATACACCCTGGTGTAATATCCATACTGGTCTTTTTGTGCGCAGCCATTTCCCCAGCTGACGATACCAATGGTGACCCATTTAGAATCACTGCCTTCTCGAACAAAAGCTCCCCCGCTATCTCCCGCACAGGTGTCGCTAGTTCCTTTTCCTTCTCCAGCACAAAACGCTGTCATTGAGTTGTACCGGATACCTGATCTGTTTGAACACAGCTGATCGCTTTGAATTGTGAAGGTAGCATGACGAAGAACCTTGGATATATCTTTTAAACTGGGACGCTCGAAACGTCTTAACGATCGTGTTACTCCCCATCCTGCCACTGTACCTTTCGTTCCAGGAGTTGCTAGGTCCCCTGCGTCCTTTGATGGCAGACACACAGTTCGAACAAACTCAGTGCTAAGTGCTACTTCCTTGCTGAGTTTGACGAGAGCTATATCACCATCATAAAAAGGAGAACCCCAAGGTTTGAATCGAGGATGCACAAAAATCTTCTCAGGGACAATTTCTTGTTGAGAAGCTTCGTTTACAGACAGGTTGTGGTCGCCAGCTTTTATTAGATAACTGAAAGATAATTGTATGTGTACAAAGGCAATGTTACTCTTTAGAAGCACAGTGGTAGCATACATTATTTAAATACTACGGTCATTTCATTTCTAGCTTTCTGATTTGTTCTTATTGTTGCTAACAAAAACTACTGAATACTTGGTCACGGTATTTCCATTTATAGCTCTCTAACTGGCTCGCGCAGGCTCCACGAACCAACGCATAATCTTCTATTTATCTACTATGAGAAAAGATGGCTAAAAACATGAGAAAGCATTTCCCCACAAAAATTAAGTCAGGAAAGTGTAAAGCGCAGACGTAAATTTATCAAAATATGTTTGTTACGGTAAGAGGTAAGGTAGGTAAGGAAGGTAAGGTAGTTCAGGAAGTAAAAACCTGAATTTAGGTCGACCCTTTTTTATCGAAGGGTGATACCTTGTACTTAAAGGAACCCTCCACTGTTTTTACAAGTATTGCTTAAAATGTTCCGAATGTGCTCATTAGTAGATCCTATATTAAAAATATGCCTTACCTAGCGAACTGATTTTTTTATCGATTTTCAAAGACGAGCCCCTCAGCCTCTTCGTAATTCCCCCGGCCGCCATCTTGAATAGCGCGCAATGGACTGTGGGCATTGATGACGTATCGTGGTTGCTCGCTCCAAGCTCTGCTGTAGATAATTTGGTAAACATGTCGCAGCTTTTACTATATCACCTCAACCTAGTGTACTCTTCTAAAGAAGAACGACCAGAGAATGCATCATAACAAGAAGAAGAAGAGGAGGAAGGTTCAATTTTAAAGTAAGAAACTGTCGATCGCCATCGAACACGTCTTTAGACCGCTTATGCGAACGATGTTCTGCACTGCCGATCGAGAAGCCATCAGTGTGTTGCAAAGAGCTGGCATTTTTGTCGAAAGATGAAGGTACACAGTGATGCAAAAAGGTCATCTATGCTCTGTGTTTTTATTTATAAAAGAGACTTATGCTTCGTTAAGTATTTGTACGATTTTAAAAGTGAAATAAATTTGATGAATAAAACTGAACTGTTGATCTTTATTTTGCTCGTTTGTAAATAAAAGCCACTCGATTCTTTAAAAATGTTTCTTCATTGTGGCTCGATGATTTTTAACATTCATCAGAAAGAAGAGTAAAGTTCCAGGTTAAAAGAGTACTGTAGGTCCAGGTGATATGTGGCTGATATGGCAAAATCTGCGACATGTTTACCAAATTATCTCGAATTCATACAGCAGAGCTTGGAGCGAGCAACCGCGATACGTCATCAATGCCCACAGTCCATTGCGCGCTATTCAAGATGGCGGCCGGGGGAATTACGAAGAGGCTGAGGGGCTCGTCTTTGAAAATCGATAAAAAGATCAGTTCGCTAGGTAAGGCATTTTTTTAATATAGGATCTACTAATGAGCACATTCGGAACATTTTAAGCAATACTTGTAAAAACAGTGGAGGGTTCCTTTAAAAGAGGTTTTTCAATTCCAGCAGGATACCCTACCTGATAACAGACGCTGTGAAACCCGATTTGGATTGTTCAGTAATTGTCCTAAGTTCAGTAATTGTCCTCGCTTTTAGATTTTGACCTATGGCCGTTTTTTGTACACTCGTTTTATTATACAGCAATAGTCTGTTAAAACATCTGGGGGTTGTTGTGTTTTAGATTTTATTCTACACTTACAGATTTGCATTCCCGCGGAAAAGTAGGCCATTGTAGAAACAGTGAGCTGCAGTTAAAACCCACTGACGAGAAATTAGAGCTCCACCACAACTAAACTGAGGAACTAAAAAATAACATTTGTTATTATCTTAGCTAGGAACAATAAGCTTGAATTTCTGAACGCTTTGAGATCAAGGAGCCTCATTCCGGCCAACCTATCGAGTTCGAGGTCCGTACCGTTTGATAGGAATCGAGTTTTTCCCCGTCTCCCGTACCCTGGCGCTTTTGGCCATAAGTCGACGGAAATATACAAAAAATCTATATCTTACAAAATTACATGACAAAGACAGCATAGAGGGCCAATAACTAAAACGGAAAAGGAAATCATTGAACCAATGTTTGAAAAGCAATAAGAAAAAAAAATGATAATCTAACCGTTTTTGTTGAGCCTGTATATCCCAATCTGCCAAGGCCACATTCCTCTTTGGGAAATTCTTCCTCCAACTATTCTACCCCTTACATTTACTACTCTCTGGCCACAGGAAAGTGTCTCTGTAAGAAATAAAAGCATACATAAGCTTAACTGAAATTTTGAGCTAATTTATTTATATTATTCACCTTTCAGACTGCGGTTTACCTTTATATTCCAAAGTAGCATTTTATGTGATCTACAGTGGATTGTCATTTCATTCAGCCCTGGTTAAATTTTTCTACAAGTATCTTTATCCTCGGGTAGGCAAAGGTGGGGGAGATGAACCCCACGTGGTTTCCTCGAAATTTTGAAAATTTAATGAGCCAAATCGCTAGCTATTCTTCAGGTATTAGACAAACTTCTTGGCTATATACCGCAACCAAAATATTAAAATGAGAAATCTATTTACATAAGTCTGGAAAATTACAATAGATAAATAAATAAAATAATAGCTGTAGTATTAGTACTATGCGATAGATGGATAAAAGGGACTGGATTCTTCCACGTCACCTGCTGACCATATAGTACTGAAGATGGAGAAGACGGGGCCTAAGGTTTATAGTCCTTATCCGAGAAGATAAGAACGTCTAACCATTTGCAGATGTAGTCACAAAGGCAGCACGTTCTCCTTAATATTTTAAGAGCCTGAGTGTTGGTCCGGTCTGGGGCTCAAACCCTCGACCTCCCGCACGGAAGTCCGGCGCTCTACCAATTGAAATAACCAGGCGACGAAAACAAAAACCCAATTACCTACGCTTTTTACGAAGGGCTTTTAGACAAATCAAATCATATTGCTTACCTTGGCATCTGGGAGGCTCCGACCACTTTCCATCCTCACCACATGTTCTTAATCTGGGTCCTTTCAGCATGTAGCCTTCCATACATCTGTACCTTAACTGGTCATTAAAATTATAACTTGAACCAACAACTTTGGAGTGTGGGATGTCTTCTGGTTTACCGCAAGGTCCTGGTTTGAGAAACACAACAAAGACATGCACAACGCAACACGAGTTTATAATTCCTTACAGTTTCCAATATCTTATTAATATCCTGAGTGCTTCCATGACTGGTGAGCTGTTCATGTACATGTCGGTACGCTTCACAGATATAAAACGCAAGTGCAGGATTTTACTCACGCCCAAAATCGTCTCACATACATGCAGTTTACACAATGATCAGCTTATGTCAAAAAGGTTGAAAATTGAGGGGCCACCTAGTTCGTTTTGGAGATAAAGCGTATCACAGACCATAGTATTTTTAGGAGCTTTGGTCATTAAGGGCGACTTCGGATACATTACTATCAGCAAAAAATTAAGTGGAATAGATAATTCCCTCTAAGATATGTGTGTTTATTTCAGCGTAAATAGGCCTATTTCATAAATTTTTTGCTACTGATAACATTCCTTCGGGTAGAATTAGTCTTAAATAAGGCTACTTCTAGTCACACACATCTGTATTTATGTAAAAATTCTACCCCATTTAAACAGTAAACGCGAAATAATTAAAACTAATGGAAAGAATCAGGGAAGGAAGTGATGCGTGGGTCAACGTACATCGAACAAAAATATTGTGGCACCAAGTTAACGCAGCGGCCATCAGCACTACATTTTGTTGCGTATCTTAATTGTCGTGCGCGCTTGATGTATGACGTAGCACGCGCGTACAAAATAAAAAGCGTGCACAGTAGAGCTGCGCAGCAGCAATGGGCGGGATCGTCCTTAATCCAAATTCCATCAAAATGACGCGTTTTGTTCATCGAAGCATCGAACAAATTGAAAAGCTAACCCAAACCATTACCCGTCAGCCAACTGATCAAAAATGACTATATAAGTTTCTCCCCCACTTGCGCACCCCCCCCCCCCTCTCTCTCTCTTTTATTGTTTATTTTTTATTTCTTTAATTTCATTACAAAAATATTATAATACATGACATATACTACGTTACTTAGCGTTCTGATAATTTTATACAGTATTAAGTTACAAAAAGCGTTTCAAACTAAATTTTGATGAGAAATAAAAAGGGACAGAAGGAAAACGGAGAGGGAATAGATAAAAAAAAAACAACTTGACACATTTTTCATTTCTCAGAGGACTAGGACCAAGTCACAGGAGGTTACAAGAAAGACCTGAGAGGCTGTCATTTATTCTGGGTACCCTCCCTCTCTTGGTCGAAGTAAGAACGCTACCCATTACTTTACTAATGAACACCTTTATAGGACCACCCCTTTAATACAACAAGACTTTGGTGGTCGGACTAGTGGGCTTACACTGTTGCAACCATTACCATTTCTCTTTCTTTTTTCGTGCATGCATCAGTATTACTTTGAATTAGATGTCTCGTGAGAACTTACTCAAACACTTGGGTTCTTTGTTTTCTGTCCATTTTCCTCGCTTACAAGTCCGCACCTCCTGGCCAACCAGCTTAAATCCTTCACGACAAAGGTATCTTGCCTTGGAAAGGCCAATGTTTATGGCAATCTTGGTATTACTTGGTGGGTTTTTCAGAAGGCTTCGAAGTAGATTGCTGCATCGTCTATCAGATCCTGCCATAAGAGTAGAATTATAACGCAGGAAAGAATAGCGCTATTACACATTATGAACTAACTCAGATAATGCGCGCACCCTGATTGAGCCTGACGGCTCGTGATTTACAAGCTTTTCTCGGGTTTTGTCAACATTCCGGGGGTTTATTGCGCCGGTAAACCCCTACAAAGTGTGGTCTATAGCCAGGTTATCTTTGTTACGCCACACCAGCGAGCTGACATTAAGGAAAACCTTTTAACCGTTATTAGTCAAGCATTTTTCCCATAATTTTAGCGGAGCTCCCGCGGGCGCCGAAGGCGCCCGCGGGCGGAGCTCCATACCCATAGAAATTGGTGAACCCATCAAGCCAAGTAAATTTGGATGTCAGTCCGTCCGTACGTCCGTACGCACGGATTAGGGCTGGGGACGAGTTTGCTCGTTTGCTGTTGTTTGCTGGTAACCCGCGTTTTTTTGGCGGGAAATCGCATCCAAGGTCCGTTTTGACAAATTTTCTGACAAAGAAAATTCAAAACGACTGTATTTCAGTTTGTCTGAAGATAAAGCGTGAGGGAAAAACTCTTTATTCTAACCTCTTGTTATGTCGATGTCGACAAACGAGAGTGTAGTAAATTCATCTTCAAGGAGACAGGGTTCAAGTGAACTGCGGCGAGAAAGAGAGCGAGAAAGGGCAAGAGAAAACAGGCGGATTTACAAAGAGCAGCGAGCAAACGAGCGAGAAAGGGCCCGACAAAGAAGACAGCGAACTAGCGAAGAGCAACGAGAAAAAGAGCAAGAACGAGCTCGGCAAAACAGGCAGAATAGCAGCGAAGAACAACGAGAGAAAGAGCAAGAAAGAGCTCGGCAAAACAGGGAGAAAAGCAGCGAAGAACAACGATAATTCAAAACACTGTAAGAACTTATATTTCGGTAGTGTTGGAGTAAGCTTACAACGAGTGGTTTGAAATTTTAGCCCTGCAGAATTTACAAGCCTTCTCCAAACATGAGGTAACAAACGTAAGTGTATGCACTAAACGTAAGTCTTTTTTTGTTGTGTATGAGAATCTGTTTATACTTCCTTTATTGAGCGAATTTGAAGTTGTGTCGGTTTCGCATCTTTTCGTAAATATTTACAATTCAAGTAGTGCTGCTTTCAAACTTGTTCATGTTTGTACATTTTATACCGACATTGCTTATTAAATATTTCATTTGGACTAATTGTTTTGTGTTTTAGTTAGTCGAGTTAACTGTGATGTTCATTGTTGGATTTTGAAAACAATATTAAATTATTAAGCTTCACGGATCAAAATCACGATTTCGATTTGTAAATTACAAACTACACGTACGGAAAAATCCTGCAAACAAAAACGAGTAAAACTACTCAGCGATACTGTACACCAAACTATTTTTAAGTGATCTATTATCCAACCACTCTTTTTGATACTCGATTGCATTTTTTTTGTTTCTCTTATCAGCGAGTGCGTTGAAATGATCTTGAAATCTTGTACGGGGTAAACCAATATATATTTCGCCGATTTCGTTGCGAGTTACCTGTACGTGTTTGGCTCAGTGAGTTCAGACTTTACCTCCCGGGCTTTACTTACCGCACTTTGCTTACCAGAAATGAAGAAAATTGAATCAGTTCTCTGCATAAAGTTCCCTTAGTTATTTAGCAACGCATACAATAAAACAGAATTAGATATCATGCAACCAAACCGCAGCGAAAAGAAAGAAGACGCATTGTAAGCTTATTCTAAGTTAGCGTGCACCACTTCCCAAATCACAAACTGTCACAATTCTTACACAAAATCTGACTTACAAAACCGGCACCATCAATTTGCAGAGCTTGTTTTGCTGCCGTGATTTTCTCAGTTTGCCGTGGCGTGAGTTCATTTGGTTTACTGTGTTTAGCAGCGATTTACTCTGTTTTTCTGTACTTTGTTTTTGCCTTGAGTTGATTTTTTGCCCTTACTGTTTTGTATTAAATCAAAACAAGATCAAGGTCCTTTTTACATTGAATAACTCATAAAGGTGTATTAATTTAGTGTACAGTAAACGCTGTAAAAAGTTTTACAAAGATATGTTGTGTGCTCCTATGTGCGTACGTGAGGAACCCAATAAAGTGCACTCGTCTTTCGGTTTAGCCTTGAAATATGTTGACATCGCTTTCGTAAACAAAACCATGAGAGGTTTTTACATGTAAGATATTTTATACTAGCTTATACTTAAAAGTTTAACCATGAGCGATTAAAAACTAATTTATTCATTTTGCCACTATATAAGCTTAGAAATAGTGTGGCTAGTATTGCTAATGATAAATGGGAGCTCCGCTTTTAGGCCTGCCTAAAAGAAAAACATTGCGAATCTTAATCACGATACAACTTGACCCGGGTCAGACTGAGTTATTGTTTGGGTATAATTCTGTATTTTTCCCAGACATTCAACTTACTTGCACCGCCAGCAATTTCATTCGAAAATATCCACGTTACAGCAAATATGCAAAATATAACCTAGAAGGGAAAAGGGAAAATAAATCCATAATTCTTCCTGACCAGAGAAAAGATGTTACGTACGACGGCGAAAAACGGAAGAAAACAGTAAACATGATATGACTGCATGGGACTGGTTAGATGAATTCAGATTGAAAGTGTTTTTACTGTTGCCAGGACGATAGTACATGTCAGTACAATACTTTCTTTCTACACATTCTAACGTGAATCAGTGTGCGCGCGGTGTCAATGCTTATCTCATAAACGTGTTCCGTGAAGGAGGCGAAGCCTTGTGGTTTTTACGCGGAGATCCCAGGCTCAAGTTATCCTATTTCGAATTCAACTTTTTCGACACGCTTAGTAAACAGTAAGCTGGCCTTCCTACTGCAAGGTGCGAGATTTAACCATGTTGTGCTGATTTTTAATGTTCGTCTGTTTGACTAACATGGGTGGAAACAAGGTAGCTTATTATAGTTCGAAGGCAAGTCTGATGACCACAATAATTAAACACTTCCTTTTCACTCCCTAATTTTCAAGACGTTTTCTCTACCTCAGCAGTAATAGATCATTCTACCCGGTCTGCGGAGTAGCTCGTGCGATTGATTTTTTACTTCTCATTAACCGAACACAAGGGGCCGTACCGGGCAATTATAATTTATGACAAGCTTGTTATATGACTGTCCTTAACCTATTTTCCGCGCTGTTTCCCGCGTTTTGCCAGCCAGCAAGACAAAATGCTTGTGGCCATTACGGGAAAATCCGGCCCAGACTATTTTTCACTCAGGCCCTTCTCGGCTCGCTTCGCTCGCCGATCTCTTTGGGAGCCTGCTCGCAGGCTAAGACTATTAGCCAATCAGGGCGCGTGTTAAATCTTAACAAGCTCTTGCCATAAACTAATAAGTAATATCTGATTAATAATGATACGAAATGTCACTTCCTCTTTCCCGTTAACGAAAACAACGTTGCTGCAGACCTAGGTAACTGTGTATGACGGAAAATGAAATTAAACAACATTAGCAAACATATCTAACGTTTTCAACAAGATTGGACATGGTTGACGGCGGACTTTGGGAAAATGGCACTGTGATGTCCTTTCTTGTTGCCAGAAATAATTATGGACGGTATAATTTACGTTTGTTGAGTGCTAAATAGATCGAATACTACCAATAAATTACGTTGGAGAACAGAAGCCGGCTTCGTATCTTATGTCACTCGCACTAACAACGCCAAGACTGTTCGAAGGTAATTAGTATTAAAACCATTAATTAAAACCCAGAACATACCTTGTAGCAAGCTGAGAACATCATGGACCTTGGATGTTAAAGGGCTTATGGTTCATTAATTCCAAATGAATTCCTTCTCTCAGATCTTCCCACACTATTTAGTAGTGTTACCGATTGTGAATTAATTGGCTAGGTTTTTTTTTTAATTTCAGGTATCTAATGTGTCTAAGCCAGTGTTGTTCATTTGCCAGAAACAACAGCAACTGAATACGAACGCGTACATTCTGACAATGATCTGATTGAACTGTCGCTTCAACGGAAAGAAAGGTCAAATTCTTAGACGCCTGCACTGAAATGGAAAAGAGATAGTTGTCTTCCTGTGTCTAAAAACGAACAGATTTTCCACGCTGTTATCTTTTCTCACAAGTTCCTCTTCTGAACGGAATTCCTTCCAAACACAGTTTTTAAATTATCAAAAAAGCCAAATGGCGGTCAAACATTTTGTTACTGTTTGTATGGAGATGTACTGTATACCTGTGTCATGCGCTATTCAACGAATGGCTGTACGTATGCTCAAGTTGGATGGCTTCCAAAGTTCGCTTTTACCTTCTCAGTGAAAAATATAGTTCATGACAAAAACAAATTATACCGTATTGCTTTTGTATTTATTTGCTTACGACTAAACGTACTTTGACTCCTTGGGAGCTGTTTATAGATAATGTCCGGCATCCATGCATGCAAGACATGCAAGCACTTGGATCGTCTGCCAAAATCTATATTTGTCCTTATCGCAGTTGGGGCTCCCAAACCACAGGGCCAAAGAAGTAACAGAAGTGCTTTGTGTGGGACAATCTGGCTACATACGCCCGAACATGTTCAGGACAGCCACGATGGCAAAAGTTGTTTTCACTTGGTGGTGCTGGTATACGTGGGGACCCTGTGTAAACTCTCTTTCTAAATTATTCTTTCAGTACACGCGGAGGCCGCATTTCTCAGTTGTTTAAATTCCCCATCACGGAGACTCGAACACAAAATTGAAAATAACTGGCGAAGCCACGGAGGTATTTTATTTCCCAGTTTAGGGAAAATCGTCAAGGCCATGGAAAGTTAGGGGGCGCGACTTTCAATCCCGCCTTGGGGAAACTTCGTTTCCCTTAGAAGTTTCCCCTTTCCTTTTATACGTGGCAACACTTTGTTGGCTTTGGCAATTATTCCCTTCTCAGAAGAAATACAATTAAATGGTTTCATTGTCTTCTAGCGAGAGCAAAGACCCTGGTTTAAAGACCGTTATTCTTTTTAAATGTTATTTTGGGCTTGAGCTTTTTTGGCTTTCTGGAGATCTGGTCCCTGTGACCTATATTATCTACACACTTCATATTTTGGAGTGTGCAGGGCAAAACGCAATCTACTTTGTATAGACCGCTTGTAAGTATTTCTCAGTCAGCTCCCCGCGAAATCATGTATGCGCCAAGTTGCTTGGTAACAATGGCGGCCGCCGAAACGAACTTCTCCGCATTTGGAGGCACAATTTGTGAAGTTATATAAGGCTCTTGAAATCTCAAAACGCTGTCACTTTCTCATTTTCATATATAGTTTTTAATGGTGCTGAAAACAAAATGTGCTTTCTGCAGTGACCTTCTCCTTTAATTTAGTATCATTTTTATAAGAGGTCAACAATCATTTTACCCATTATATTTAAAAGTGTCAAACTGCAACATAATAATAATATAATAATAATAAAACAATCTTTAAAGAGGAAGCGCCCGTCACGTAAATACGTGGTTTTCAGGGAGGTCCTCCATAGAAATAAAAAAGTATTAAAAACTAAAAACTAAAAATAGGAAGTACAAATGTCACAGATCTAAAAATATAAAATATACAATAATTGAAACTACGAAAACTACCTACCGTCCTAAAAACTAATTACAAATAGATATCTATTAACAATACGTCGTACAACTAAAAATATTTTTTTATCATCTAAAAATGTTTATCCATTAAGAACCTTGTAAGGTTTTTCTTAACATATGCGCTTATTATATGCGCTTATTAAATTTCTGTAGCTCAAACTTAAACTGATTTTTACGTATTTTATAATAATTCGTATTTACTTGTTGTTTTGGTGTATATCATTTTTTAAGTTCCCTTAATTGACTTGTTCTTTCCTTTGTTTAATTTTTTACTATTCCATTTTCTAGTGATCAACGCATTCAAGAGAAAAAGAGCTTAACCTATGAAAACAATTAACAATAGGGCTGCGTGTGTTTTAATATTGTAGATTTATGCAAGGCAGTAATAAACTACGCTCAGTCTTCTGGATCTGCATTTTCTTTCATTGTTTTCTTTATCCAGTCTGTAAACGGATACACCCTCGTGTAATATCCATACTGATCCTTTTGTGCGCAGCCCAGCCCCCAGCTGTCAAGGCCAGTAGCCACCCATCTGTAGTTTTTCCCCCTTTTTCCTTCTCGGATGAAAGATCCTCCACTGTCGCCATGACAGGTACCGTTTCCTCCCTTGCCATCCCCTGCACAAAACGCCACTGTAGAGTTGATAGGAATCACTGATTTCTTTGCACATAGTTCGTCACTTTGAATTGTGTAAGCGGAGTATTGAAGACGTGTTGAATACCGGTTTTCGGGATCCGGTTTTTCTTTAGGTTTCAAGGCTTGCGTTACTCCCCACCCAGTTGCTATCCCGTATTTCGTAGGGATGGCCAAATCGCCCTCATCCTCTTCCGGAAGACACAGAGTTCTTACAAAGGCACTTAGTTCCACTTTGTCTTTGAGTTTGATGAGAGCAATGTCATTCACGAATTTACGGTCTTTATATTCTCGATGGACAAAGAACTTTTCTGGTTTAATGTCTTGTTGAGATCTCTCTTCCCTCAACCTATTGTGATCACCGGCTTTTACCAGGTATCTGTGCCAAAAAAAATTGATTGTAATAATATTAATCAAACAGTTATTTTCCAAGCTTGTTTGGTCAAGTAGTTTACTTTGTACACGTTTGGTGCAATATAAATTTCGAGTGACACCCCGCAATAAAAGGCAATCAGATTATAACCCCTTAACGAACTCTTGACAGGTGAAATGAGCTTATAAACGTCTATGAAATGTCTATGAAATTTCCATGAGTGCTTTGAATGGTTTAGGGCTAGTCTAGTAATGAACGGACGCTCATGTGTAACCGGAATGAACGAAGTCCATTAGAGCCGCAACGCAATAGAAGAGTGTTTCGCCCCAGCACTTACTCTTTAGTGTTCCCCTTGAATCGAAATTTATCAAAAAAAGGATCATAGTGGTAAAAACAGTGAGCCGCGGTCAGAATCCAGCGACGAGATACCAAGGCACCACCACAAATAAGCTGAAGTTTTGGAGGAACTAAAACGATAAAACGAATAAAATAATATAGAAATGTCACTAATTCAAAATTTATTAATTTTGGCTTTAGTTGTTACTCTCAGCTTTCTGATTGGACGACCTAAAACGTGTGCCATTCCTTAGTGTTTCAAAATTCTGTGGAAGAACAGTCAAGAAGTTAATTGACAGTTTAGTGACATTATGTAATGAAGATTAGATTGACTCTAGTGCATGGTGTTGAGGGGCTACAGGTATGCTGGTATAAGACGTAGTTGGTTTTCGTTTTATTCCTAAGTGTACAAATATTATACAGCGTAAAATAGAAAAACAACAACTTAATTCAAATTACTTTCATCGTTGTTTTTGTATAGTCCAATCTGCCAGGGCCACCATCCTCTTTTAGAGTTTTTACCTCCAACCATTCGAGCCCTCAAATCTACTGGACTCACACCACAGGGAGAATAATCTATGAAAAATGCAACAGATATTTAAACATAACAAAATGAAAAATAGCGCACCGTATTGGTTAACCAATATAGTATGGAAGAGCACCGGCGGGAAAATACTCCATGTGTAAGCAACTGTATCTCTGTTGACCTGTGTGTACCACTCACATTCCGCCTATTTTGAACCCGCGACTAACAAATCACGATAATCAAGTTAAAGCCCAACTAAATTAAAATGCATAGCGCCTTCCTTTTATGACTGGCTTTGATAGAGAAACCAGTCAAGAAAATGTCAAAGAAATATCACATACCAATCTTAAAGTATACTGCCCTCTTGATGGCATCCTGAAGAGTTTTATATTTTCTGAGAGAGATCACGTGATCATCGTTTTCGTCAGCAGATGCAATTCCCATTAGTACACGTATGCGAACCTTCCTTCCCACGCCTTTAAACAGAAAAAAATAAAAAGTAAGAAGTACAAATGTTTCATTTGAGACAACCTTTGCCTCTAGAAAATAAAACAAGGAGGGGGACAAGTTGAAAATGCAACCGAGGAGATGAGACCACTTTCCTCTGGAAATGAAGGCCAAACCCGTCTCTATGAAAATCTTTATTGAGATGCCATTTTAAATTTTATATATGAAGGGCATAAGATGTGTGGTAACAAAGGTCATTGGAGTTTTTAAGACTCGAGTACTGTACTTTTCTATACAAACGACTTATTCATTGAAAGACCAAATGCTTATCCTAACATCGAACAGACAACGTAATTTGCCAACAGGACCAAAGGGTTGGACATTAGCGCTTGCCCACTTGCCCAGGCGAGTGTCAAAACTGTCGGGCGGGCACAGATCACCGATCACTCGTACTCTTTTGACGAGTAAGATTTCCAGCTCCAGAATATATTATTCAAAAAAAGCGTAACTTTCTACTTTCCGCTTTGAAATAATGAACACTGTTCACAGCCAATAGCTTACAATGTTCACCATTTTGAAATCTCCCACAAACCAGGCGCTTTGTTGCAAATTAATTTCTGATTCGCAAACATACAAAAATAGCTTCGCTTGGTAATGGTTAAATGATGAAGAAACTTTGTATATTTGAACTTACTTAGTTTAAAATATGGAGATTTCTTCCTGGGGTGTCTAAAATATCCGCTAGCAAGAGAATAACGCTCCTGATAACAGTCCGTCAACAACGGTCCGTGAATCTCGCGAATACAAAAAGACAAGGACACAGAAATTCCCATCGAAGTGGCAACTGACCGCCATATTGTTGCGAAATGAAGAAAAAGCTACAGTGAGCGACAAAAATGTTGAGACACTTCGCTTCTCTTGGGTACCTCACCTCTTCGATATTTGCCCCTCCCCCGAAACAATGTTGGATTTGCCATCTGCAAGACTTGCTTTGTTCCTGTACAACATTAAAAAGGGGAAGAGGCGGTGGTTCACAATCTACACGGCAATTAAAGTGGAATAATTGAAATATCAAATTTGCACACATTTTAACCAGCTGTTTCAACTACTTTTGCCGCTCATTGTAGACACATATGACGAAGGGATGCTATCGGATTATGAGTCAGAGCCTAAGATGTCCGAAGAATAGCTGCTGAAATACCTTGAAAATGAACTGAGAAATCAACGGAAACTAGTGTCAAACGTGATTATTAGACGTTCGTGGACGAAGGGGAAGGAGATGGATTGATGTTTTCTGTGTTTGTGTGAAGCTAGGGGACTGGACGAGTGAAGCTCGAGAGTCACTCGCGCAAATGGCGAGCACTCCGAAATTTTGGTTTCCAACCCTGGGACCATATAACATTATCAATTCTTGCGAACTAAAACTTTGTAAACTCTAGCACATTTACATCATTGCAGCTAAAGAAGCTAAAAGCTTCCTTCTTTGGAGAAAAAATCTTACCAACTGCGTATATTTCAAATGTTTCCTTATCTCGTAGATACTGAGCTTCTTTTATGGGGGAACCACCAATGTTTGACACTCCGTCTGTGATGAACATTATCACCCAGTGAGTGTCTCCTCCACGGGCATTTGGTACAACCACTTTCCTGACCATTTGCAAAGCTTTTGCCGAAGCAGTTGCCCCTCCCATATACACTATTTTGTCAATGGCTTCGATGGCTTTGTCCAACGTGTCTACTTTGGCATCTCCCAAGTTGAACTCAAGCTTGGCTTCAGTTCCAAATGAGTTTCCATTGAAACCCTTTGAAATGGTCAGGAAATTGGTCGTACCAAATGTCCGTGTAGACAGTCACCGGGTGGTAATTTTTAGGGCTGACGGAACTCGAATAGCAGCAGTGACATTTGGAACTGAAGCCAAGCTTGAGTTCCAAATGTCACTGCTGCTATTCGAGTTCCGTCAGCCCTAAAAATTACCACCTGGTGACTGTCTACACGGACATTTGGTACGACCAATTTCCTGACCATTTCAAAGGGTTTCAATGGAAACTCAAGTGTCGATTGGAAGCTCCCACAACCCCCCACCACCACCCCTTTTCGTATAACCATGGTAACATGAACAATAAAAGCAAAAGCGTTTGACCCGAAGGAAAGAATGCAAAGGTAAAGACAATGAGTAAGCTCCATAATAAAAAACAATAAATCTTACCAATCGCGTACACTTCAAAGTGTTTGCGAAGAATTCTCGCTTCTCTTCGCACGGATCCACTGAGGTCCAACCCGTCTGTAAAAAACATCATCACTTGATGGCTGTCATTACGAGCATTTGGTGCCACTTTATTTTTGACAATTTGTAAAGCACGAATGTAGGAAGAAACCCAGCCCACGTACGTTATATTGTCAATTGCTTTGATGGCTTTATCGATAGTATTCACTTTGCTGTCGCCTAAGTTGAATTCAACCTTTGCTTCAGTCACGACTGCTATCTGTGTGCGGCCGGCCCTAAAAATAAAAATGAAAGAATTAACTTTTTCAACATACGTTCTTTCTTTTTGCCTCTTGTCATATGTAGGATCGTTCTGCTTCACTGTGTAAACAGTAGGATTTTGGTGTAAGGATCCTTCGTTTCTTTGAGATTCTGGGGGATTAATTTAATGACCGTTGCCTCTACAAGATCATGAGTTCTAGATTTGGGGAAAAAGGGCCATGCAATATAAACAAGGCAACAAGGCAGCAATTGTCCTTGGTCAAATTTTGTCCAAAATTACCGGCTACGTGCCAAAGTAAAACTTTAAGATAAATAAAAATAGTATCAGCTTCAAAATTAAAGATCCAGTAATACGTTGAGGCACATATCAAGCAAAGCTTACACTCCAACTAACGTTTGTCAGGTGATAGCATATAAACGTTTTGACAGTTCTGAGAGCAAAAGTGCAAATCATTGATTTATTTTATTCTGGATACCTTTTACTTGCACCGATGACTCTAAGAAGTTCTTTTGCAAATTCCAATCTAGTCTGAAAATAGTATCTGGATACGGAAGCATCAAATACAAATACTAGATCCAGTCCGCGATCCTCTAATAAATTGATCCCACTTCGTCCTTGCTGTCCTCCAGTTTTGCCGCTACAACTTTTCTTAGGCCCATCTGTAAAAAGAGCAAATGAAAAGAGAAAAACGAGGAGAAGAATGAGACAGAACCATGAACATAGAGTCGAACTCATGTAGGCGGACCTCATCCAGGTGTTCGCCTATATGGTATGGTAGAGAAGTACCCTAAGAACTTTTTTGGATAGCCATACTTTCCTTTATCTACACTATGGTCTTTTAAGGCATTATAAGAAGTACAGAAAATCGGAGAATGTTGGAAAAATTGTTTAAGGAAACAACACGATCAAACGATACAGCTTAAGACAATAAAAAATGGCCCTTTTTAATGAGTAGTACCCAATTACCTATACGCTTTTTACGAAGGGCTTTCAGACAAATCAAATCATATTACTTACCTTGGCATCTGGGAGCCTCCGACCACTTTCCATCCTCACCACATCTTCTCAGTCTGGGTCCTTTCAGCACGTAGCCTTCCATACATCTGGCCCCGGTTGTTCAAAGGGTGGATAACGCTATCCACCGGATAAATCACTATCCAGTGGATAGCATAGTTTCTTTCGCCAACACTTATCCACTGGATAGCGATTTATCCGCTGGATAGTGTTATCCACCCTTTGAACAACCGGGGCCTGTACCTTACAGTCAAACCGGATGTTCTTTTGATGGGAACTCTGCAATGTTGTGGCGCAATGTTCCAATATTGATGGGCAGTTTGCTTGACACAACTTGCAACATTCAATTCAAATTTGCTCGGGCAAGTTGCCAAGTTCCGGTTTTCGATATTCCCGAATTGAAGGTTATAATCCCACCTTTGTTTCAAAGAAGTGGGAAATAATTGCTCTATGGTCAACTATTTATCAACAGACGACAAGAAATTAGCGGCAGGTTTAGTTAAATCGCCAAACTGGGAAGTTTGCTTGACGCAATTTGCAACTTTCAATTCAAACTTGCTTTAGCAAGTTCCGGTTTCCCAGTTTGGCGATTTGAACTAAACCTGTTGCTAATTTCTTGTCGTCTGTTGATGAATATTTGACCATAGGGCAACTATTTCCTATTTCTTTGAAAGAGAGGTGGAATTGTTACGTTCTATACAGGGAAAATGAAAACCGGAACTTTGCAACTTGCTCGAGCAAATTTGAATTGAAAGTTGCAAGTTGCGTCGAGCAAACTCCCAATCAATATTGGAACATTGCGCCACAACATTGCAGAGTTCCCATCAAAAGAACATCCGGTTTGACTGTAACTGGTCATTAAAATTATAACTTGAACCAACAACTTTGGAGTGTGGGATGTCTTCTGGTTTACCGCAAGGTCCTGGTTTGAGAAGCACAACAAAGACATGCACAACGCAACACGAGTTTATACTTTCTTACAGTTTCCAATATCTTATTAATATCCTGCGTGCTTCCATGACTGGTGAGCTGTACAAGTACATCTTGGTACGCTTCACAGATATAATACGTAAGTACAAGATTTTACTCACGTCCAAAATCTTCTCTCATACAGATTTCTTTTTAAACTTGGACTGCAGTTTAGACAATGATCAGCTTATGTCAAAAAGGTAAAAAGATTGAGTTCGTTTTGAAGATTAAGCGTATCACAGACCATAGTATTTTTAGGAGCTTTGGTTATTAAGGGCGATTTCGTATGATTACTATCAGCAGAAATTTGAGTAGAATGGAGAATTCTCTCTAAGATATGTGTGTTTATTTCAGCGCAACTAGGCCTATTTAATAGATTTTAGCTACTGATAACATTCCTTCAGGTAGAATTTGCCTTAAATAGGGCTACTTCTAGTAACACAAGAATTCTACCCCATATAAACAGTAAAGGCGAAATAATTAAAACTTCCCACGTACAAAATATTTTGGTTTTCTGTATAAATTGAAATAGTTTGGGAAGGAAGTAATGTGTGGGTCACCGTGCATCCAGGAAAAATATTCTCACACCTAGTCAGCACTACATTTTGCTTAGTTTTTTTACACGGCGTGCGCGCTTGATGTATGACGTAGCAGGCGCGTCCATAATGAATAGCGTGCACAGTAGAGCTGCGCAGTAGCAATGGGCGCCAAAATTCCTTAATTCAAATCCCATCAAAATGACACGTTTTGTTCATTGAAGCGTCGAACAACTTGAAAAGCTAACCCAAACCATTACCCGTCAGCGAACTGATCAAAACTGACTACAGTCAACTCTCTCTTAACGGCCACCTCCATAAGGCGGACAGCTCTATAAGACGGACACCTGGTTTTGGTCCCGTTCCTACCGCTTCTCAGTCATTTTACTGTAACTGAACACCTTGTAAGGTGGACACCTCTTTAAGACGGTGTTCGTCCTTGAGAGAGTTGATTGTATGCCAGATTCTTTCCCTTTGCCCCTTCCTCCCTCTTTTTTTATAATTTTTAATTTTTTTTTAAATTTTTTTAATTACATTACAAATACAATAGAATACATGATACATATTAAATTATTTAGCTTACTTCCATAAATCTTTTACAAAGCTTTTCTCTTGGTTAATTTTATACAATAGTAAGTTACACTGTTTTGGCCATTATAATTTCTCTAAATGTATCTTTTTTGTGTGTGCATGTGTCAGTATTACTTAGAATTAGATGTCTTGTGAGAACTTACTCAAACACTTGGGATCTTTGTTTTCTGTCCATTTTCCTCGCTTACAAGTCCGCACCTCCTGGCCGACCAGCTTAAATCCTTCACGACAGAGGTATCTTGCCTTGGAAAGGCCAATGTTTATAGCAATCTTGGTATTACTTGGTGGGTTTTTCAGAAGTCTTCGGAGTAGATTAATGCAACGTCTATCAGTTCCTGCCATAAGAGACGAATTATAACGCAGGAATTGAAAGAATAGCGCTATTATGAAATAATTAGAAGATGTTCCTGTATAGTCAGGTTATTTTTTACGCCAAAGCTTAAATAAAAACTTTCGTCTTAAAACAAAAGACTTCGTCCTCGTGAAAAAATATAGGAAACCATTTCGAATCTAAATTACGATACAACTTGACCTGGGTCCGAATGAGTTATTGTTTGCGTATAATTCTGTATTTTTCTCAGAAATTCAACTTACTTGCACCGCCAGCAATTTCATTCGAAAATATCCACGTTACAGCAAATATGCACAATATAACCTAGAAGGGAAAAGGAAAATAAATCCATAATTCTTCTTGACCAGGAGAAACGATGTTACGTACGCCGGCGAAAAACGGAAGAAAACAGTAAACATGATATGACTGCATCGGACTGGTTAGATGAATTCAGATGGAAAGTGTTTTTACTGTTGCCAGGACGATAGTACATGTCAGTACAATACTTTCTTTCTACACATTCTATAAACGTGAATCAGTGTGCGCGCGGTGTCAATGCTTATCTTATTAATGTGTTCCGTGAAGGAGGCGAAGCCTTGTGGTTTTTACGCGGAGATCCCAGGCTCAAGTTATCCTATTTCGAATTCATCTTTTTCGACACGCCTTGTAAACAGTAAGCAGCTCTTCCTACTGCAAGGTGCGAGATTTAACCATGTTGTGATCATTTTTAATGTTCGTCTGTTTGACTAACATGGGTGGAAACAAGGTAGGCTTATTATAGTTCAAAGCCAAGTCTGATGACCACAATAATTAAACACTTAATTTCACTCCCTAATTTTCAAGAAGTTCTCTCTACCTCAGCAGTAATAGATCATTCTACCCGGTCTGGGGAGTAGCTCGTGCGATTGATTTTTTACTTCTCATTAACCGAACACAAAGGGCTGTACTGGGAAATTATAATTTATGACAAGCTTGTTATATGACTGTCCTTAACCTATTTCCTGCGCTTTTTCCCGCGTTTTGCCAGCCAGCCAGACAAAATGCCTGTGGCCATTACGGGAAAATCCGGCCCAGACTATTTATCACTCAGGCCCTTCTCGGCTCGCTTCGCTCGCCGATTTCTTTGGGAGCCTGCTCGCAGGCTAAGACTATTAGCCAATCAGGGCGCGTGATAAATCTTAACAAGCTCTTGCCATAAACTAATAAGTAATATCTGATTAATAATGATACGAAATGTCACTTCCTCTTTCCCTTTTACGAAAACAACGTTGCTGCAGACCTGGGTAACTGTGTATGACGGAAAATGAAATTAAACAACATCAGCAAACATATCTAACGTTTTCAACAAAATTGGACATGGTCGACGGCGGACTTTGGCAAAATGGCACTGTGAGGTCCTTTCTTGTTGGCATAAATAATTATGGACGGTATAATTTACGTTTGTTGAGTGCTAAATAGATCGAATACTACCAATAAATTACGTTGGAGAACAGAAGCCAGCTTCGTATCTTATGTCACTCGCACTAACAACGCCAAGACTGTTCGAAGGTAATTAGTATTAAAACCATTAATTAAAACCCAGAACATACCTTGTAGCAAGCTGAGAACATCATGGACCTTGGATGTTAAAGGGCTTATGGTTCATTAATTCCAAATGAATTCCTTCTCTCAGATCTTCCCACACCATTTAGCAGTGTTATAGCCCGGATGTTACAGATTGTGAATTAATTGGATGGTTTTTTTTTAATGTCGGCTATCTAATGTGTCTAAGCCAGTGTTGTTCATTTGCCAGAAACAACAGTAACTGAATGCGAACAGGCACACTCTGACAATGATCTGATTGAACTGTCGCTTCAACGGAAAGAAAGGTCAAATTCTTAGACGCCCGCACTGAAATGGAAAAGAGATAGTTGTCTTCCTGTGTCTAA
>OY855904.1:5214856-5340369 GCA_963693305.1 Meandrina meandrites
ATGCATCTCATCGTCGCTTTATGACGATAGAGAAACCAGTCAAGAAAATGTCAAAGAAATATCACATACCGATCTTAGTGTATACCGCTTTCTTGATGGCATCCTGAAGAGTTTTATATTTTCTGACAGAGATCACGTGATAATCGTTTTCGTCAGCAGATGCAATTCCCATCAGTTCATGTATGCGAACCTTCCTTCCAACGCCTTAAAACAAAAATAAACAAATAGAAAGTAAGAAGTACAAATGTTTCATTTTAAGACAACCTTTGCCTCTGTAATCTCTGGCGACAAGTTGAAAATGCAACCGAAGAGATAAGACTACTTTCCTTTGGAAATGAAGGCCAAACCCGTCTCTATGGAAATCTTTACTGAGATGCCATTTTAAATTTATATATGAAGTGCATAAGAGGCGTGTTAACAAAGGTTATTAAGGTTTTTTGCGACACGAACACTGTACTTTTCCATGCAAACGACGTATTCATTGAAAGACCCAGATGCTTATCCTCACATCGAACAGACGACGTAATTTGCCAACACGACCATATATCGTTTCGACCATATATTTCCATATATCGTTTCGACCATATATCGTTTCTTGCGAACTATTCACATGTTGTAAACTCTAGCACATTTACATCATTGCAGCTACTTGGAGAAAAAATCTTACCAACTGCGTATATTTCAAAGTTTTCCTTATTTTTTAGATACTGAGCTTCTTTTATGGGGGATCCACCAATGTTTGACATTCCGTCTGTGATGAACATTATCACCCGGTGAGTGTCTCCTCCACGGGCATTTGGTACGACCACTTTCCTGACCATTTGCAAAGCTTTTGCCGAAGCAGTTGCCCCTCCCATATATACTATTTTGTCAATGGCTTCGATGGCTTTTTTCAACGTGTCTACTTTGGCATCTCCCAAGTTGAACTCAAGCTTGGCTTCAGTTCCAAATGTCACTGCTGCTATTCGAGTTCCGTCAGCCCTAAAAATGTAATCATACTAAAGTAAACAAGATTTCTTCTTGCGTTTATAGGCATAAGAGAAGAGAAGTTGGAAGTTTCGTTATAAACCGCGCCAAAACATGTTGTGATGAGCTTAAAGATTTAAATCCCGCCTTTTCATAACGACCAAAAGACGGTTTTATGTAAATGTTAATTCAAATAATAAATTACTTAATATATTAATTTAATGTTTCAGCTGATGTAAATATTACTTCAACAGTGGTATAAAATTTGGCATATACGGCAGAAGATTTTAAGAATTTAAAATTTGCAGTATAGTAGTATACTTTCCAGTGGAAACAGATATTAAATTTCCGACAAAAGTGCTATGTATTTTAGACTGGAGACACTCTCGAAGGGATGCCGTTCCCCCCCCCCCCCCCTCCCCCCGCCCCCGTTGGGGTGGGACTGCCTATACTGGACTATACGATGAGGCTCTGCCCGAAAGGGATGGCTTTTCAGGTGGGTCTCGAACTGACCCACCGAACTATAGCTTTATTTTAGTATTTCAAGGGGTTATTTGATTTAGAAATCAAGAAAAGAGACCCAGTTTCCGTTCTGTAGGTATGTGAATTGGATACCATGTTCTATCGAAGATATACGAAAGGATGAACTTCTCTGATTTAAACTGTATATGGAAGTGTAAAAACCTATACATTTCCCCTATGTATTACTATTAAATTAACAAAAGTTACATTTAGGTGCAAAAAAGAACTATACTAAATATACCAACAGAGGTTGCCACTTCTCGTAATTCGTAATTTCTCTTTGGTTTTTCTTTGATATCATAAGTTCTATTTTATATACCTCTCTAACTTTAATTTGGAACAGCGTCAACCTCGGTTTTACATTCTTACATCGACATGAATAAATAACTTGTTTCCCTATAATAAGTATATGATTGATAAGTTTATAATTCTCAACCTGATTTGTGACGCCCAAAAGAATGATCTTTTCATTTAAGTATCCGATTCCTATGTTGAATTCATTTAACCAAGTAGTTACTGTAGACCAAAAGATCTGAGTAAATGTTCGAGGGATTCGTCGTGAACTTGACAAAAAGAGCATTTAGGCGAAGAGACAAGTTTCATTTTGAAAAGTGTACTGTTTGTATACAGTATGCGATTTAGTATTTTGTATTGAAAGCTTCTAGAATAAGTGTCTATCGAAACAAAACCTGGAAGGAGATAAATCTCTTTCCAGTCTAAAGTGGCTTCATCACAGTAAATGGAGTTGTACTTAGATTTTGCTGTTGGAGGAATTTTACATTTTTCTATTAACTCCTAATATACTGATTTCGAATTTAACGATGTAGAATCGACGGAAGTATTTGACTGTGAAAGGTTTGCTCCCGTCAACCCAATTTCTGTATTAAATAACCTTTTCCAGTTCGAACTGTAGAGACTTGTTGACAAGAACTAAAACGCCTTTACTGTGATTTGTGCCATGAGAATAAAACATATCACCTGGCCATTGGTATTTCCATGAATTAATAACATCAGCTGTGCTGTAGGTTTCTTGCAAAAAGATAATATCCGCTTTCTTTTTCTCTGCCCAAGAAATTATGGGCTTATGTTTAGCAAGGTCACGCATTCCTCGAACATTTAGCGAAAGAAAATTAATGCACAAATTAGCCATTGTTTTCTTGTTATCGCCTTAAAACATAATTTGAAGTAACACCTGTATATTGCAAGAAAAGCACCTCTGGGGGCTTTGTGTCTGGCCACAAGGGGAAAGCGGCAGCCAACGAAAAAGCAATTTAAAGTAGCATGTAACAAACAATAAGCATACACTGCACTAATGACAGAAACGAAAAACAAAGGTTCTTTGACTATCACACAATGCGGAACAAAGAACCTACTACACATAAAACAAAACATAAGCAAAGACAGGGAAAAAGGAAAAATTAAAACCCTTACCTCTTGCTCCAGAGTGAACTGTATTAGAGCCTTATCCCTCAACAAAACCTTGCCAGTGAACCTTGAGCTCTATAGCTCCTACACCATAATTTACACTAAATAAAGTGAATAATTGCGGAAGAAGCATTGCAGAGGTAATATATAAATTTAGGCAGGCCTAAAAGCGGAGCTCCTATTTATTATTATTTTGCTTGAGTTTGCACTGTTTCCCAATTAATAAGTAGCCACACTATTTCCAAGCGTATACGGTTGCCCATATAGGTACATGACGCTGCACTTCATTGGGTTCCTCATGCACGTACACACGTATGCGCACACATCAAATTTTAGTGTAAAGACTTTTCATAACTCTAAGGGTAATTCACTGTAAAAAGGACCTTGATGAAGGCGAAGAAATTTGTTTTGATTTACTTCAAAACAGTCAAGGCAAAAAGATCAACTCAAGGCACTGAACAAAGTGAACTCGCGGCTAACAAAAATGAACTCACAGCGGCAAAACCAACTCAGCAAATTCATTGGAAGCCGGTTTAAGTCATTTTTAAGCAGTTTTTTTGTGTAAGAATTGTGACAGTTTGTGATTTAGGAAGTGGTGCTCGCTGTGTAACAAGCTTAAAATGTAGTTTTGAACCATCTTGGTTTGGTTGCATGATTACTACGCTGCATGTTTTATCGTACACATTGCTAAATACCCTAGAGAATTTTATGCAGAGAAGTGAATGAATTTCCTTCGTTTCTAACAGGCAAATGTGCGTTAGGAAAAGTCTGAACTCACTCACCCAAGCACAGGCAACTCACAATAAAAAATACCGGCGTAAAATATTCGTTTACGAATCTAAAAATTTATCACGCGTACGAGATTTCAACACACTCACCAAAATGACATGCAAGCGAGTGAAATAGAGCAATTTGAATTGGATGATAAATCGTTTAATCGTTGGTGTGAAGTAGTGTTGCCGAAGGTTTACTCGTTTTTTGCTTTAATTTGTTTGCGAGATTTTTCTGTAAATGCAGCGCGCGAAATCATGTTTTTGTAGCTCAACAATTGAATATTCTTTTCAAAATCCAACGATGAACCTCACAGTTAACTCTACTAACTAAAAAAACACAATATTTGAAACGAAACATCTAATGGGGAAATTGTACAAAAGTGATTAAAGCTAAGAGGTTTGAAAGCAGCCGTTTTAACGAAATTTGAGCGGTTTAAGCTTATAATTGACGGGAAGATCTGAAAACCGACACAACATCGAATTCGCTCATAAATGAAGTATAAACAGATTCTCATAACAAAATGTGTACATTTACGTTTGTTACCTCATATTTTGAGAAGGCTTGTAAATTCGGCAGGGCAAAGCTTTCAAACCAGCCAAATAACATCGGAGACGAAGCAACGAAAACGGTAGTTTCGTCCAATGTTCGTAATAAACTCACACCACCGACATATGCATAATCTGAATTATCAGCGAAGACCAATATCTTTTTTCCTTTCGGTGTAGCTTTTTACAGTCTTTTATCCGTCACTTCAGTCAACTTGACCGGCTCTGAGCACACTTTTATATTAGCTCAGACCTCAGTTAATTTTCCAGTCTTGGTCAGCCGCAGGAACCGACGACAGTGCTTCAACTCTCGCTGTTTTTGCCTCGTACTCCGATATATCATGTTAAGGTCAACAATTATTTCGGATCTTCCCGTTAAGAGGTTATCCTAAATCACTTGGCATAAGTTTCCATGCTGTAGATAAGTAAATAAAGCGAGAAATATTCACAAAGATCTATGTCCTCCAGCACGCTTTCTTCCCGTCTTTCAACTCAGCAGTGAACAACGTGCAAAGCAGTTTGCCGCCATTTCAAACAATCGCTTCGTATAAGTTGAAATGAAATGTCCAGATCATTTCTTTAACAGAAAAAACTTTTTACAATAGATCTAGCCATGCCTCAAAGCTGAACTTCTCGGTTATTTTAATATTAACTTTGCCCATTATTTAAATCTGAATTAACGCGATGCTACGCGATGATCAAAAAATTTGTAAAATACTAGGACTTGAGCCCGCGATCAACTAGAAAACCATCATCTGGTCAGCGGTAAACTTCACAAAAACACGTGACCTCGATGAGCTCCAAACGTGAGCCCGCGATATGGCCACATGATACTGGTCAGCGGATACCTTGATTTGACAGCTGTCAATTGATCAAAGTTGTAAGCTCTGTTTACGTACGTAAGTAGGGATAAGTAGAGATGGCATTCATCTGCTCCCCATCTCCCTCAGCCTATTCTCCTCCCCCCACCCCCGGTCGGGCTGCCTTAGGACTCCACTCCCCCTCCCCGAGAGTCTGTACGGGCGGGCGTGCGGGTGGGCGGGCGTACGCACCAAATTTTCTTGGCCTCATGGGTTTACCAAAAATTCTTACCCATGGTGCTCCGCTGGCGCGCTTCGCGCGCAGGAGCTCCGCTATAAAAATAATTTTTGGGTACCCCCCAGGGATGTGGAACGTTTAAATAGCACTTAATAGCTAGCATCATACCTATCGCTGGCTCCAATTATTCTCACAAATTCTTTCGCGAATTCCAAGCCACTTTTAAAATCAGTGTCTTTCTTTACGCTGCTGGAAGCATCAATAACAAGCACGATATCAAGTCCAGCATCCGCGTTCAAATTAATGGCTCTTCCTCGGAAATCTAGTCCACGGTCATCTGTTTTATTGCAGCCGGTTTCATTGTCACTGTTACATGTGTATTCCAATAAAGGATCGATTAGGTTTTTACGGAAGTTGTAAGCAGTGGTGTTAACATCTTTAAAGCGATCTTCAAACTCATCTGAAAGAAAATATTCTCCGGCGTAAATATGCGTCCAGCGTTCTTCAAGAGATTAATATATGATCAAATTGAAGCTTTCGATATTCCATAACTAGACCGCTAAATTAGAGAACTGTCAAAGTCGTACAGACTGCTTCTTCAATCAGCCATCGGCTAAGGGACATTCGCTCAATAACAGAAATAGAAAGTATTTAGTACTGACATCTTCGAAAATGCATTAGTACTACAGCGTCTTGAAAATCAAAGGTATGATTTGCTTTTCAGTCCTTACTTTTAAACCATTTTAATCGCACAACATTTTTATTTATAAAACAAATAGCTAGTCGTTAGCCATTTTAATCATAACAAACTGTTGCTACCCCAGACAGAAACATGACTTTACCACCTTAATATGAAAAGCGAAGCTGATGTCTTCAATCTATTAAGTAGTGAGTTCAATGTTAAAATCTACTGACCTTTACAAATTGCCTCTGTACCATTCCAAGCTCCGTTTTCTAAGCACTTTCTTACTGCAGAACCTTTGAGTACAAATCCACGGTCACACTCAAATATCACAATGTCTCCATGATTGTATTCGCTGCCGTACTTACGTCCGCTGATGGGCGTCCCAAGAACTGGGCAGTCGGTTCCTTAAAGAAAGAAAATTGTTAGGGCTTAACAAGTGACTGACTGACTGACTGACTGACTGACTGACTGACTGACTGACTGACTGACTGACTGACTCACTGACTGACTGACTCACTGACTCACTGACTCACTGACTCACTGACTCACTGACTCACTGACTCACTGACTCACTGACTCACTGACTCACTGACTCACTGACTCACTGACTCACTGACTCACTGACTCACTGACTCACTGACTCACCAGGCCCGTAGGGTGGGGGGGTTCGAGGGGTTCGAACGAACCCCCTAAAATTTTTGAAGTCGGCATTTTGGGGGGTTGAAAAGATAAAAAAAAAAATGTACACAAAACAATCAAAAGACTGTGACAACATTTTGGCACTATAATGAGAAGTACTAATCTTTTGGATTGGTTAATTGATGTCATATAATTCATCATCATTCATCATCCTTTCAATTTCTTGTCCACTCATCCACCCTGCATGTAATTTTAATATTTGTGTTTTGAAAACTGTCTAAATGCACACACTCATTTCGGAACATTTCAGAATTTTTTTTAGAATGAAAATTACTTTCCGAAGAGCTAATATTGAATGAAAATGCATCCCACCTCAGAAATGATGTCAAAATGCAGGAAATAGCACTTGAGAGAATCTAAATTTGCAAAATTTCCTGGGGAGGCATGCCCCCAGACCCCCCTATAGGCTCGCGCCTTTGGCGCTCGTGTTAGCGCCGGCTAAAAAATACCTCCCAAAAAATGAAAGAACCCCCCTCAACAGAATCCACCCTACGGGCCTGCTGACTGACTGACTGACTGACTGACTGACTGACTGACTGACTGACTGACTGACTGACTGACTGACTGACTGACTGACTGACTTGTTTCACATCAAAATTTCTAACTTACTTCCGTCTTGACAGGTGGTCAAAGAACCATTCCATTCCTCATTCTCCAGGCAGGTTCTTTCTCTTGAGCCATGTAATTCAAAGCCCGACTGGCAGGAAAATCGTACCGTACTTCCCACTTTAAAATAACCAAACCGATCACCATTCTCTGGTCTCCCAGGATCGGGACAAGTTTTTACTGCAAACCACAATACAATATATTAGAAATATTAGCTTCCTCTGTTTTAGTGGCATACCTGTTGCTAAACCCAATTGGCATGTTCTAATCGCATAAGGAAAACGAATATTCAGAAAGAGCTAAAACAATTAAAGCAATCATTAGAGAAAGTCATCATAAAACTTTACCTCTTCGTTTGAACTAAAGAGCTACTTTGGTGTTAACTTATCCAGAATAAAAAGTTTATTATCTTGGGCCGAATTAATCCGTCAATTAAGCCATTCTGTTACTGAATATATCGATTTCACTATTTTTAAAACTCGATCAGAAAACGCTTACCGATGCAGTACGGCGGTCTTCGAGGTTTCCAACCATATTCCAGACACGTCATAGTGTCACTGCCTCTCAGCTCATATCCTTCATTGCACTCAAACGCCAAAGTCACACCATAGAAGAATTCAGGCTCCTCGGATGAAACATTTCCGTTTCGAAGTTTTTTATTTCGAAATTTCAAAGGATGAGTACATCGAATTTCTGAAAAAAAAAGATGGAATGTAAACAATTAGTATTCTAATTCCAAATAAAGTAAAACATAAAACGTGATTTGAACCCAGGAGTATCAGTAGTTCAAGACAAGTCTTTACTGCAAACCACAATATAACATATTTGAAATATTCGTTTCGTCTGTTTTAGTGAGAAACCTGTTGCTGAACCCAATTGACATGTTCTAATCGCGTAAGGAAAACGAATTTTCAGAAAGAAAAAAAGGAAAGAAATGCTATTGCTGACTGACATTTCGACAAACTGGGTGTAAGTCATCTTCAAAGTCTCGTGAAAAGAATCTCTCCATGTGAAGTCCCCGTCCATTGAGACAATATTGACTCTGAAGGCGATTTCACCAAAAGCAGTGCTTTTCAGGTCTGTCCTCGCCCAGACGATTATGTAAAAGGACCACTCTCACCCGGAAGATCACAATCTCAGTGAATGTCAGTGAAACATACACAGTTCCTACTTGTACTTTTATTTTGGGTTTCTATGGAAATCAGCTTCCTACGTGAGCTTCACATGACTCATATCTTCGCCGATACGAAATTTTGTTTCAGTAAATAAGATATCTTAAATTTACGGTATGGTTGTATAGTAACAAGCTAGCTGATCTCATTTCGCATGCTTCATGTACAATTCCCCGAATAGGATCTCGCAGAAAATAGCTAATGATAATTATACAACAGTGTGAATAAATGTCACTTACGTGTACATGTAGGACCAGTGGACCATTTCCCATCTTCACGACATGTTCTACTACTCGGTCCGTCTTGGAGGTAGCCTTTTTCACAGGTGTAAGTCAAAGTGTCCTTAAAGTTGTAACTTGAGCCATTAACCTTGCTGTGGGGAATATCCTCAGGTTTTCCGCAAGGTCCTAACAGAAAGAAAGGAAATATCACTTCAGTGGGACACAAAAGAAGAGTCTAAAAGTTTTTTGGTTATCTTCTAGCTTACACCCAGTTTAATCAGGCCACTTCGAGGCTTCCTCATTTAAGATCCTCTTAAAAGAATTCAAAGCTTTTGTATGATCCGTTAAGGTACTCGGAAAAAAATCCAATTCTCCCGAAAAGTGTCATTCCTGACGCTCTACCAATAAGGAATGAGAGGCTTGTGTCGGAGAGCTAGGTCATATTACTGGGAAGTCCCATTGGCCATTTTCATCTGACACATTTACAGATGCCCTAAAATGATAGAATCTGTGCCATTTTAATACTAAATGCGGCAACCATGAGAAGGGCATTTTGAATCATTGACTGAAATATCTCCTCTTGAAAACGTCAAAATTTGCACAAGCTTGTAGTGTTAATTGTCACCTTGGCACGAGTTGTCGCACAGCCACATTGTTTAAGTTTCTATAACTGTTTAAGCTCTGAATGTATGCCTAAAAACACGTTTCGGCCAGTACATTTCCACTCGACCTTGGCACCATAGCTAATATGTTTTTGCCACGACATACTGGATGAATTGCTAAATTTGAGATCTAAACAAGGACTGAGCAAATGTCACCCTACACTTATGACCACTTATTGTTCAATGAAATACTTCAAACGTTGTTACGTCAGTTTGTCGCGATCAACCAGCTGTGGGTACAATGCTTTTAACTTTTTAAGTGATATTACGGGTTTCAGTGAGATTGTAACTTAATAACTAATTTACCTAAACATTTGGGTGCTTTGGACCACTTTCCGTCTTCACCACATCTTCTTCTCCTGGGTCCACTGAGGGTATAACCATCTTCGCATTTGTACTTCAACTTATCGTTAAAGTTAAAACTTGATCCAGTATAACTGGCGCGAGGGATCTCTTTAGGTTTTCCGCAGGGCCCTGATGTGGAAAAAAACAAATTTGAGTACACTATGTCTGCTTTTTCCCCTTATAGCAGTATACAAAATAAAAATCTTATTTAAAACAATTGATTTAAAAAACCAAGATACTCTTCCTTTTATAGCTGTAGCTATACGTCTAACCCTTCTAGGTAAGTCTAACTTGTTCGTGAATTACGAAGCAACAGAAAGTTAACTGAAAGCTTGCAAATTAATTGTTTCCGTTGATAATTTGGAAATACTTCCCGTTTTACTCCCTCGAAATCTTAAACAGCTATTTTTCTTCAATAAATCGTCACGGATTCATGTAAATTTAATACGTTATTTATAACATTTTTTTTAGTTTTCATTACAAACACACTAGTTTTGTTTTAGCCTCCAGTAGAACACACCAACACAAAGATAAAATCATAAATGGTAATCTTTAAATTCCCTAAGCCATAAATGTTAGGACAAAGCTAGCTTGCGATGTGAGGGAAACAGGAGACGGTTGCAGACGTTGCATGCAAACAATTTCAAAGCGTGTATGATTCTATAGCTGCAGGTATGATGATAGAGCAACAAGGAACTGGATGAATTTTAGTATACCTGGAACTTTTCCTAAACTGAAACACTTCGCTTCGTTCTTTTCTATCCACTTTCCTCCCTTGCAATTCCGTATTTCCTTGCCAACCAACTTAAAGCCTTTATGACAGCGATATCTTGCCTTACACAGACCAGTGTGTATAGCGATCATGCTGTTTTTAGGTGGATTCTTCTTAAATCTTCGGAGTAGGTCAATGCATTTCTTATCGCAATCTGATTTAAAAGATGCATAATAAAAATGTATTTCTTTAGCGCTATTGACACACCCATTTATTATCATAAGTACAGTCCAAAAACACAACTGAAAAAAAGTAACTTCCATCATAATCATCCCACAACAAGATCTAGGCCGATTGAAGCCCAACATTTAATATGTTTTACTTAAGAAAGTTGACGTTCCGTGTTGAATCGAGCTGATAACTTATCATCAAACCTCTCTGGCTATACCCATGCATTATATAAGAGCCACAATATATATACAGAAGTTAAATGCTCTTTTTAATTAATAAAGTTCTGCCTTATTTAAAAATAAACTTATGGCCATTTAGCTAATATCAATTCTCTGTTTGGTGGTTCTCTGCCCGTTTGTTGCTGAGTGATTTCATGCTCGTTTGGATTTTTAATGAGAACAAATTATTTCCAAACGCCATGCACAGATCCTTTTGCACTGCACCACTGACTAGTAATGCTCTATACAGACGAGACTACAATGCAGTGAAACAGCTCGACTACTCAAAAGGAAAATGGTAAGAAGAGGAAATCTAGAGAAACCAGTAAATGGTTGCCAATTAAACAATGCACCAAAACCTAAAAACTCTTCTAGAACAAAACATCCAAACTTACCTGTACTTCGACGGCTCCCTGTACTTTGCATACAAAACGCCAACGTACTCAAAAATATGTACAAAAGAATCTGAAAAGCGAAGAAAGATGTGTTTACACTATCTCTCTAAAGCATAATTGTCCTCGATGTTAACTATAATATTTTATGCCAGATAAGGTTGAGCTATTCCAACAAATAGTTTTCAAAGGAAGTATGTCGGTTACACAGGCTATATGCTGATTTAATGATATTTAACTGCTTTTCAAAAAACATGTTTCCTTAGTTTAAACTCCCGTTGCTAGCGCAGCCATATATTTGTAGCCTACTTGTTGTCGAATTAACAGGGTTTCACTGTGCTTTTTATGGGAAGGGTGGAGCATTTTATTCATTTAAGACTAAAACATACAATCGGCACAAGCTTCCTTACAGCACCAAAAGTCATAACATCACCCACAAAACCTGATCAACAATTTAAATAACTGTCTGAATTGAAGGAACAATAAATAAAAATAAATAAATAAAATAAATCGCTTTATTTAAGTGTCAATGTATTTAGCACAGCTGTGCTAATTGAGGACACTGTAAATAGTGAAACAAATATTAGAAATCGAACAGAACAATGCCTCGCACTTCCAATCAGAAGTACTACCTTAAGTATGTTGCAGTTGAATCTCGTGGTAAAAAAGTAATTGCCATTTACTGATTATGAAAATCCTTTAACACCTATTCTACTTGACTTCGGAAAGTTCATATGATCTACTATCAAGCGATTTTTTTTCCTTTGTTTTTTTCCTTGCTATGGTGTGAAAATCATTGGCTCATGGATTCTTATCTTAATTTGTTTCTTATCAAAACTTATTATAGTTTTAACTTAAGTACTAAAGAGCTGAGAGATAAATCTTGGAGCAGGGGCCATTTCCTCCCAACTGCACATAAATTTTCCATACCAGCTCTTACCCAGTCCCCTAGACATTTCGCGCATTCAAAAAATTGTCCCTTGAACTCAAAATTATATCCTTTTAATCTGGCAAAACGTTTGAAAATGTCAGTGTAGGAGGGTCTAGGAAGAAACCACTGGTTTTACCCCGGTTTATGTCGTCTATATCACCTTGAATGCCCCCACACAGGATCACAACACGAACAATTACAATTGCATGTGAAATCTAAAATGCACAACTTCTGTCCCGTTTCAGCTTATCATTGTCAAGGTTTGCTTTGAGAATCTTTTCAAATGGTTTGGCTCCAAGAATTCTTAGAAAGACAAACCACTGAGATATCACGTATTAAAATGACATGATTATTCATGGTGTCGCATTTTTGTGTGTTTTTTCTCCTAATGCTGCTAATGGACTATACACAAGACCAGTAGATCTTACCTGATATCTAAAGAACATCTTGCTCTTTTGATGAAACTCTTGTTTTGGTTTAACTTGCAAATGTCTTCTATTCAACTTCCGCAGTAGCGTGCTGGGGCGAATTCTTTCGATTTTATTTTCTCCGCCTGAGGTGATGCGATCAGATGTTGCTTCAACGACATGAAAGTTTGCCAAGGGAAACAGATAAGTCGCACACTTCGACAGTTGTATCTGTTTGAGCTAACGTTTCAACGGAAAGAGGGGTCACATTTTTAGACGCTTGCAAAATAAAAGGTCAGGAGAGTTATTTGCTTCCTGTGTTGCAAAATATGCCTTCCCCTCGGTTTCTTCTGCGCTTGTTTCCTATGTGTTTTGTGAACAACTTCTCGTACATTTCCTGCCTTGCGCTGATTGAATCAATGACTTCTTTTTAGAATTAAGTAAAAAAGGAACCGCAATAAAGGGTCATTTGAGAACATTGTTCAAGTTTGACGACGCAACTGACCCCATCGCTATAAAATGATAAGCTACAGGGGCTGGACAACTTCCAAATGAAGCTGGTATTGGCATTTAATTAACAGTTTCAGCTGACTTGGCTCACGTAACAGACGTTCCGATTTTACTGACAGTTCGCTGACTGTTAAATTCAGACCTCCTGCCGTATACCCTGAGAAACGAAAGAACTCACACAATCCATCTATTGTTTTTTCACCGGACTCTCCGGGTAAATGTCATAGAAAGGATATCATTGACAGCCAATCCGATTACACGTGCTGAAAGGGACAAATCTTTTTGGCACGTTCGCGCGAGCGTTTATCTTCCCTTGTGGCTGATAGGCAAGAGCGATACTTCAAAAGACATTTCGTCTTCATAAACACGATGTACGGTGACACGATGCGTCGTATCTGCAATTATATTTTTTGTCTTTTTCTACTCCAGCTGGTAAGAGCCGAAGACGCGACACCGGGTAAGTACATCAACTGCAGATTTCGGGAATATTTTTGTGTCGATTTCATGGTATTAAAAATATAAAAGTCTCGTTGAGATTATAAATTTGATAACCACACATTAGTCCTCTTGGAATACTGTTAGAACATCTGTATGATAACTGTCATCTGGCCGATTTAATGCAAGAATGAAGAATATACTATTGCGAAGTTACGAAAACGTAGCTGGAACTATCTAGATTTCCAGCTGCGTTTGTTGTTTCCTTTAGTTCCACGAAAGATGAATGTCTGGTTTACATAACTTAACATTGCAGTGTGGGCAATGTGCGACACAACTACCCTGTATACCAGGGGTAAGACAACACACTCTACCTGACCGGGAGTCCCTTGCTGACGAAATATTCCTTACAGTGGTGGGATAGACTTTATGCCAATTTCAGTGGGGCTCCGAGGGTATGAGGGTATGAACGTGAAAGTAACGCAAGACATAGTAACAAACCACGTCACGTTTCAGCCCACGCCCACGCGACAGGCGATGTCGCGAGCGCAGCCTTTTCCGTACAAGTTCGATACAAGTGTTAAACTCAGGTTTTTTCGCAGTTTGGAAGAAAAAATTTCTAATGGTTTTCATTATTACTCTTCCAAAATGTAAGCATTTTGCCATTTTGATCGTTTCCCTGTGTGACAAACATATGACCCGTCGTTTAATTTTTCGTTTCCTCAGTTCAACATTTTTATTATTTCCGGATTATTTTGAAAACCCTTCTCTTCTAGAACTCTTCTAGGATAATTAATTAACATTGGTTAAAGTTCTTATAATTGATATACGTAATGCTACTATACATTCAATATGAAGTACTAAATTTATACCAGTCTCAGCGCCCAATTATATTCCGAAAACAAGACTTTGAAGTGTACGTGTACTCGTTTCGCACTTTTTTTTATTGTTGGTGATATTGTTTTCTATTCGGAGGAGACGTAAACAGACTTCCCTATCCTTTGTCTTCATTGTAGCTCCAACGTGCCCTGCCCCAGAAGCTCCAAAAAATGCCATAGCTGTGGGCAACACTACAGTTGGGTCCACTGTCAAGTTCCTGTGTAAAGAAGGCTTCTTTCGACTTGGAAATCCATTTACAATCACCTGTCAATCAAATGGGCAGTGGACTAAACCGAATGTGTCCTGTGTGGGTAAGTGCTTGCACGTTATGTGTCTTTTTTCTAGGATTTATTGAATGCTTAATGCACAAATTTGCTCCCATAATACTGATTTTTGTTACACAAATGAGGAAAAATGCCTTTGTTCGCTTTTGTCGAGAGGCTCTCAAAAATAGAGTACAACAAAAAAAACGTTTTTTTTTTATTATTATTATTTTATAACAATCTCAAATTAAACAGCAACTCAAATAGCAACTAATGACAACAGCACAAGTCCTGGCACTCCTCTTAGGTTGTGTCGAAGGGCCGGAAACACAGTTTTCTCTTCTTAAGTCAAATTCCAAAGTCACATTTATCTAGCGTTTTCCTTTCCCGGTGAAAAATATACTTTAAAAATGCGTTTTGTTTGACGCGTGTATGACATCTATTCTCAACAAACTTGATTGTCCTTTGCTTTTTGCTTCAGATTGCTGTTTCTTTGCTTGTTTGTTTGTTTGTAATCGTTACTGTTGTCGTTGTTTTGAAATTTGACAGGTGACACAGTCTATACCATACTAAACAATAACATATCTTCTTAACAGCTAGAAGCTGTGGAGATCCGGGATCTCCCACAAATGGCAAACGTGAAGGCTGGTTGTTCCAGTATGGCAACACAGTGGGTTTCAAATGCTTGCCTGGCTATGTGCTGGAAGGCCCCAAGACAAGAACCTGCCTCGCCAACCAGACGTGGAGCAAGACACAGCCTACCTGCAAACGTAAGATGGCAATGTTAATTAACAATTGCACCCGACCATATCATGCTAAGATTATATGTGCCTTATCACGGTACCAAGCATGTCTAAAAACGGTGTCCAGTACAAAAACTCTGTAATTGTATGTGACAGTTTGTAATAAATGAAAGCGGTGCTAAACTGACAATAAAAACTCTGTCTTTGAACCTTCGTTCATACACGAAATGGGACTAGCAACCCAAACTGAAGATAATTGAATACAAGGAAATAATTTGAAAGAGTCCGCCCACCTTTTTGAGTTTAGATCAACAAAACCTAGTGCGTACATAAATCCTTATAAGACGGAATCCACCAGGAAGTCGAGTAATATTTATTTAAGTTGGACAAAAATCGAGTACCAGAATAATTTAAATCCTATTGCGTTATTTTCTACCCTAAATAAAAGGTAAAGATGTAAGTAATTATCACTGATAACACCACCAACAAATTCTTATCAGAGTCTTAGAAAATGAATTTCAAAGTTCACAAGCTATAGGGAAATTCTCACGTGCAGCCATTTTGTAAAGTCGTCTTTAAGCGATTCAGTGGAATTCAGTGAAATTTCAACATTTGTTTTCGGTGTTTGGTGTTGTTTGATAAGATATTTGAAGCAGTAACACAAAAGTTTGCAATAGGGTGTAAATAATTTTGGTACAACAATTTCTTATCAGAGCCTGAGAAAATGAAATTTAATGTTCACAAGCTATAGGCAAAAGCTCGTGTCTTTTAAGCGATTTAGTGGAATTCAGCGGAACTTCGAGATTGGTTTTCGATGTTTGGTGTTGTTAGAAAAGATTTTCTTTTGATAAGGTATTTGAAGCAGTAACACAAAAGCTTGCAATAAGGTGTAAATAATTTTGGTACATAATTTTGTCCAACAACTACTCGAAGTCCTGGCGGATTCCGTCATAAGCCCTTTTTCATAGCTTCAGCGCACTAACAATTAGTCGTTTAAAAAATACTTAACATTATTTTCAAGCAGTTTACATAGATGTGAACTTGTCTTTTTAATTTGTTCTTGCAATGTTATGCTCGTAGTAGCATTCCTTTGAATGTTGTTTGAGAAATTAAGCATGAACTTTGCCTTCCACACGAAATCTTTGATTGTATTGGTTAAATGTACTTTCTTACTAGTTATATAAATAGTTTAATAACCTTTTCCTTCATTTGATTACAAATTCAATAAAACTTAACCCTGCACTAAAAAAGTAGGCATTTTGATAATTATTTTTGTAATGTGCCTCTGGTTTTAAAACTCACTTGGACGATGTAACTCCTTTTTGCCAGAGTCATTGACTACTATAGTTTTAGGAGTTGGGCCAATTCGAATCTAGCAGTGAATGTTCTTGAGTTTAAACATCACTGAAGACGTTTCCTTCGTTTTTCTTTCCTCTTTGATAGCTATCCCGTGTGAGGACCCGCCAACAGTGGCTGACGCGGAGATGTTTGGTGGCGGATTCGTGTTCGGAGCTCACGTGCATTACACGTGTCGTGAAGGTTTTAAAATGCAAGGACAAGACGGTCTGAAATGTGGAGAGAAAGGAAAGTGGATTGGTGAGACTCCAGTTTGTAAAGGTATGTTACGTTTTTAATTTTTTAGCTCCAGTTATTAAAATGATTGAGTTTGTCAGGAAGTCAAGTTAATGATATCGTCTTATGACCAAGAAAAAAGCGTATAGTGCTAAAAAATAGGAAGAGGATAATCGATTCACATACATTTATGCCCTCTTCTTTCTAAATAAAATGCTTTGAATTTCTTACTGGATAAGAAACGTATACCATTCCCCACAACGAACTTCTGGTCACAGTCCCGGCCTTGTTAAATACATAAAAAAATTAAATCAGAAAAACATGCATATAATCACTAATTTTTAATTATAACAGTATTTATTACACAACAAAGTATGAAATAAACACACTAGAAATATTCAACTTCATTTCATCTGTAATTTTGGTTTTCAGCCATAACCTGTACAGACCCCGGTATACCGCAATATGGCTCAAGAAATGGAAACAAAGTTTTCATGTATGGCGCGAAAGTTTCTTTTCAATGCAACAAAGGGTACATCATCTATGGGTCTTACGAGCGAAGCTGCAGTGATGAAGGGGAGTGGACTGGGGTACAGCCGTATTGTGTCGGTAAATTGTCTACTGTTGTTGCATGTGAATAAATATAATATGTGTTATTGCATGTGAGAATCATTGAGGAAATCTCCTTGTGTTGCTTTGTTCTCTTTCTTCTTTTTCCTCTACCTTTTATTATCCTCCATCTGCTCTCGCCTTCTCATCTCGTATTTTTTCTCTCCTATCTTCGCTTTCCTCTCCTCCTCCACTCTTTCCTCTTTCCTCTTCACTTCACTTTTCATTCTCTTGTGCTTCGTCTATCTACTAATATTTGCCTCTCTCCACTTCCATTCCCTCCCCCCTTACCTAGCTCTCACCCCTTTTTCTCTTCTCTTCTCTTCTCTTCTCTTCTCTTCTCTTCTCTTCTCTTCTCTTCTCTTAGCTTTTATCATGTTCGATGTTCTATCTCGCCACGCTTCGCCTTCACTTGTCGATCCTACGCAGCATCATTTAGCGCATGTATGGCATCCTACAATCCCTTTAGATTTCCCTGCTTGAGATCGTTAAAATAACTTTACAAATACTGAACTATCATTGGTTAATACATTCTGTTTTCGATAGCATGTGCCGGAGTTGACACCCCTGTTTTTATCAGGAAAGGCGTTCGTTTCATCCGTGGTTTAATCAAAGAGAAAAGCGAAAACGTTGTCACAGTTTCAACCAAATCATCTGAAGAGGAAAAGGAGATCGTGATATTAGGTCCAGGGACACAGCACTATATCATTGTCGAGGACATCCTTCCATCTCCGAGGCACATCTACCTGGGAAGCCGAGTCATAGCAAAGCACGTTCGAACTGGAAAGTACACCTTTGCAACGATTGACGCGATCAATGGCGACAAGTATTCAGTGACGTTCGAGGACAAACAAAGTACCAAAGGAACAGTGGCTGTCGAATCTATCAGGAATTTGTATCCTCCAACGTTTTGTGGTAAGTTATTTATAGAAAGCTTTCAGTTGGGAAGATGAATGGCCTGTCTTGTATACGGGATGTCAGCTATCCATTACAAGTTTCGCGTTGCCCTAAAACTTCATTTGTTACTTGAAAAGAAACCGACATGATCGAATCGAGGATTTGTGGCTCTGAATTACAATATGCTAGTCATTAGCCACGTTAGCATACTTGAATTTAGCTGAATTTAGCTGGGTTTCTACAGCGGTAATGGCCTCCAGCGCTTTTACAAAATATTTTTACTCACCTTTCTAGAAATAAAGTCTTAAAAAAAGAGATTGCAAAAATATACTCTAATACCAAGGGCGTTTTTTTTTTTGTAATTCATTATTTCCTTTTTCCTCCCATTGAAGCCACATGCCCAGATCCAGGAAGACCAGAGAAGGGCTTCAGAGAGGACAGACTAGACGAATTCATTGTAGGTACAGAAGTGGAGATCGGTTGCGAGATAAACACCAAGTTGATTGGCACAAGTAAACGAAAATGTCTACCGAGCGGAGAATGGACTGGAGAACAACCAACCTGTGAGGGTGAGTGGACATGTTTGCCTTCTTTGTGTTTGCTACAATGAATCTCTAGAGCAACTTGTACAAAACTATCAGGAACATAATCTTCTCCTTAAATACATGTACTCATGCGAAAATTGTAATCAAGGGCTTTGCGTTAAAATTTTTAAGGTGTGTAAAAAAATACATCTCCATATTTAAGAAATAGAAACCCTGCTACATGTCAAACCAACAAAAAATGAAGCATATATAAAGCTGAGCTGCTGGTAAGGGTTTACATAAGGTCTACATAAGTATTCTCCAAACATTTTTCGAGTGTGTTTTGAAGGCCAACAAAATTCATTCGTCATAACCGTGAACGACTTCACAACCAATCGCAGTGCGCGTTATGCTGCCAGAATTGGAATAAAAATGGTAAAATTGGCAATTGTGAATGAACGAGAGAGGAAATCAGGCCTTTGTAACCCTTAAACTAAAGCTGAGTTTTTTTTACCAACAGTCACTTCTTGCTGGGATCTCGATGTTCTTCCTCCGAGAAATGGCAAACGAATAGGTGATGACTTTACTATTGGCAGCACTGTGACTTTCTCTTGTAATGAAGGATATGAGCTGGATGGAGCATCAAAGCTTACCTGTCAATCAGATGGCCAGTGGTCTGATATTGTGCCGTTGTGTAGAGGTATGTTCAATCAAGCTTCTGTTACTCCAACTAAGATTCAAACTGAGATTCAATGCAGCACACCATGCTAACTTTCTGTTTCTGTTTTTCTGTTCTTTTCTTTTTTCGTCGAAGTGTGCAGTTACAAATGCAAAGGTGTCCACTTTTAATTTAACAGATCGTTGCGAGGGCGTGTCATGTAAACCTTGGGAGAAGTGTGTTTATGACAGCACCAATGGAGCAAGATGTGTCTGCCGTGGAAACCTGGACTGTCCAGCTGATTTCCAACCAGTCTGTGGCTCAGATGCTAATAGATACAATAACTACTGCATCATGAAGGCGACAGCTTGTAGACAAGGCGAAGAGGTGGAGAAGGTTGCAGATGGCTCGTGCACCCCAGGTATGCACGTTTGTTGAAGCTTTTGCTGTTGTCGTTTGTATGCTTTCTTTTCTTTCGTCTTGTTCTTTATCATCAACAACCACGTCATCGGATTCTATAACGCCTATTCCAGTGTCTCTCTATATTTTTGGCCTAGCTATTCAACTATTGTCTCAACTTTTCACAGGAGCAATTTGTCAGATCATCCCAGTAAGCAACTGCAGAGCATACTTCAGGAACTTCTATTTCAACTTGACAACCAATAAGTGCGAGCCAATAATAGCCGGTGGGTGTCATCCAAGTGGCTGGAATGGCTTCACCACCATGGAAGATTGCAACCGAACTTGTTCAGGTAAAGTGAAATATTAAGATCAACATTTCTTCTGGTGTAAGATAATCCAGACAAACGTCCACTAATTTCACTAGAAAATGTAAACGCGATTTAAATTTTTGGCGAATACACAAGACTATAGCGCTACAATCGTTGTGATGCTTCGTTTCTTTATTTACGGGCTCCAACCTGTTATCTGGCATTAAAATCAATCCATCGACCGACATAATCATTGAGACTATTTTTTAGAAAAATAGTTTTTTCTCTTACCACTTTGAAATGTTAAAACAACTAGTAGATAACAGTTGCATTAAAACTTGTAAAAACTAAGAACAACGAAAGGTATGTCAAAATGTTACTTGCTCTCCCAAGTATTCAGCACTTTTCAAAAGACTTGCACCATACCTATATGAGCCATATTCTACAGCTTGACATTTGGCTAAGTGTTTTACTCAAAAATTACAGAAAACGTACACATTTTACGTGCTTTTTTGTTCTGAGCAACGTGTTGCTTTCAGTATGATTAACGTAGCTGATCGTTTGCAATGTAAATGCTTTTTTTAGTGGATGTGTGTAACCAGCCTATTGAGCCAGGTCCTTGTCACAAAAAGACGACTCGATGGGCTTTTAACTCAAAAGCTGGACATTGCAAGCCGTTTAAATATGGAGGCTGTTTTGGCAACGAAAATAACTTCGATACCGAAGAAAAATGCAATAAACGATGCCCACCTAACGGTAAGAGGTATTTAGTTTATTTAATCTTTGTAGATTTGCTTGTTTGTCTTATTCTTTCGCCTTTAATTTTAATCACTTTTTATTTCCTGTTTTACTTTTCAAATTGCTGCCATCGCTTTTCCTAGCCCTCCTTCTGTTCCTCGAATTCGCGACTTGTCTCGTTTTTTTATCTCTTGGTCATTTCCCCACTCACTAAACTACAGCGGAAGTTTTTGTTTTAATTTGTTTGTTTGATATTTTTCCTCGCTCTTATTTACATTCTGTTTTTACTTGGTCGCGCAAAAAACGCGGCCCAGGTAAAGACATCATTAGAGCGTGTAACAATTAGCCTGATGCCAAGTTATATTGAGGAATTTTTATGAAATGAGACGAATGTTTATGTAGATATAAAAGGTGGAAAAAATACAGATTCACCACCAAATACATCGCCCCACGTGCACAAGGCAACGCTTTGTATAGCCTGTTGAGTAAGATTGCATTAAACGACACACCTCAAAGAGATAAAGCATGAAAGAATAGTGCTTAAATTATTACATAATGTTGACATATTACATTTTTCTTGGTGTATGATGGTCAGTTTTGTTTTCCAGCTAAACGAAGAGAGAAGTGCCCAAAATGTTTTCATATGAAAGTTGGCGAGGCATGTCGAGGAGGAAATCTTGGTAAGTCGGCATTTCTTGCAACTCATGGTGTATTGAATACAAACAACTTATTCGATAGTTTAACAGATAATACGAGCGCTACATTGTAATAATTAAGGCTACTACAGTGAAAGAACGTGTCATATTTTGCACATTTGTTGACCTTATATGGTCAAATACCGTAACAGTGGATTATATATTTTTCACTAAATATAATGAAAAGATTGAAAGCTCTTGAAAATTGATCTTTTTATACATACATGTTTGTATGCATTTGTGCATATTTAGCTATTCCCAAACTACCTATCATGGTCAAGATCCAAGTAAAACAAGATATTAAAAAAAAAAACTTAGTTGACCTTCACATATATCGGTATGGTCCACTTCGCTAAATTTATTGCCAGTGTATATAGTTATCTCGCTTAATTTCTGTATCATAATTTCATTTTCTTTTTTAGCTTTCATAGGAAAGGTCAAGAATAAACTACCAGAGGACTCAGCAAAGAAACACGTCCGCTATTTGGTTGTAATAAATAGGGTGCTAAAGAACACCAATGGGTCCCTTCCTGTAGGGAACGCAGTAATTAGTGTCCCTTATGAAGGGTCACCAGACTGCCCCTGCCCTTCGCTACCCGGAAAAACGTTCCTCTTCGTGGGAAAGGTCGTTATTGAACCTAGAGAGGAAAATCCTAAACCGGGTCTCATCATTACTCAACAAGCATTTGTGCAAAAGTGGAACAAGGATAACAAGGATTTTCTCCTTAAGTTGAAGAAAAAATGTGGATTTCAGTGAGCTAGTTTAAAATGCACTCCATCTTAGTGTTTGGAATAATTGCTTAGTTGTCGTTGTTGCTGCTATTTGCTTTTGTTTATTTTGTTTACAGATAATTGACTAATTTGGGGAAACCTAAAAGCAATATGGGGTCCAGGAAGCGTTTTAGTGTTAGCGTTTGTTTTCTGTGCTTGCTTGGTCTATTCTCTGTGTTCGCGCCACCTAGAGCGATAGTGTCGTAAAACCAAAACCAAAGTATTCGCCCTGACCAGGGACAAAAGGACGCAGACAATCCAGTAAACCAATCAAAACTCGAAGCAAATACATGTAGCCAGCACGAAGCGCGGGAAAACGTGTGCGAGCAAATCACGATTGGTTTTAGTTTGACTTTCTGTCATTTGAACCAATCACTGAGCGTAGTAATGTAAACCATAACAAAGGCGAATTTCTTTCGTCACTCAAGTGAATCGTTTTATTCGATGAATCATATGCCAAACCAAAACCAAGCGTGACTTGCTCCGTGCGTTGCCCCACGCGTGGCGTAGGTCACGTGCACCTGCCTCGAGTTCTGATCTTATTGATACTGTTGTCTACTTTTCATTAAATTGGCCATTGTGATTGCTTTGTTTTTGCCTTAAAAGTCATGTCTGAGAAAACCGCTCTTATGGCAAGTAAAAGGCTTGCTGTTTCTTCATATCTGCTCTCTGGGCCAACGTAAGTAAAATTAATAAACGATAAAAGTGATTATGCTTTGCAATAAAGCCTAAGTATTAAGCATGAATTTAGCGAAAGTGCTAGAAATAGTATATCATGTACATGTAGCTGTGCTAATAAAAATGTTTATGGTAAATAAAGCTTTAATTGTGAAAGAAGTAGTTGTGTATTTTTCAGTTTTCTCTCAGCCCCGATCTGCCACGAAGCTGTACACTTTACTCACTGGGGATAAACGCAAAATAAACCACGATGCGCCACCTTACAATCCCAGCGCGATTTATTATTTATTTATTTATTTATTTTATTTATTTAACATTTCTTTATACACGGTTAAAAATCATCAGGTAATATAAATTAATACTAATAAACTACTAATAAACAATCCATGCTAAATACTAATTAATAAAAATTGAAGTACATGTAGTAAAAACTAATTTAAATATTAAACTAATCCTGTTTTCCATGAATGCCGTGTCTGACTTTGCTTTTAAATTGATTATAGGATTTTATCATCCTGAGATTGCAGGGTAGGCTGTTCCAGAGAGTTGCACCACTGTAACTAAAGCTATTTTTCATATAGTTAGTTCGTGGATTCGGTACAACCAGTTTGTTTTCGGAATCCCTTAAAGAATAGGGCATTCCGCTACGTTTTAGAAATTTAGACGATAGGTATTCAGGAACCAAGCCATTTAAAGATTTATATACCATTAAGGCTTTCTGAATTTGACGTTGGGTACACAAATCTTTCCAACCTAGTTGTCGTATTAGACCTTTGGCATCAGTATCATAACTAGAGAAAGTTAATACGCGAGCGGCGCGGTTCTGAAGCTTTTGTAGCCTGTCCGACAAAGTTTTACCGCAATTACCCCAGACAAGATTGCAATAGTCAAAATGAGGTTGAATTAGAGCACTGTATATATAAAGCAGTGTAGCTGGTGGAACAAAAGGCCTAACTCATTTTATGGCACCAATCCCAGATGCAATCTTTTCAGACAATTTATCAATATGGGTTTGCCAAGTTAGGTTTTCGTCGATCAACACACCAAGCGATTTGACTGAGGAGACACGATTTATTGGAACATTATTAATCGAGAGCTCAAGTGTATTTGGAAGGGTACTTAATCTTTGTCTGGAACCAATCAACATAAATTCAGTTTTAGTCGCGTTTAAAGTAAGTTTATTAGAAGTAAGCCAATTGTTTAAATTACTTAGATCGTGATTTAGATTAGACTGTATAGAGCTCAGATCCGCTCCCGCATATGTGATGTGGGTGTCATCAGCATACATCCTAGGCTGACATGTTGATAGGCAGTTGGGCAAGTCATTAATGTAAATAAGAAATAATAGAGGACCTAGGATTGTTCCTTGAGGTACCGCACATTTTAGCGAACAGGTTTGAGAAAGAGAACCATTAACAAGACATCGTTGTGTGCGGCTAGACAAATATGAGTTGAACCAGTCAAGAGCTACTCCTTGAACTCCGTAAAGGTTCATTTTAGTTAAAAGAATTTCGTGATCAGCGGTGTCGAACGCTTTTTTTAAATCGAGAAAAACTACAGCATTAACATTTCCGCGATCGATATTAAACGCCCAACTATCGGTAGCTTCTAATAGAGCAGTAACAGTTGAATGCAATGAACGAAAGCCCGACTGTTGTTTAGAAATTACGTCCTCTTTCGTTAGAAAGCTATATAGCTGGTCATACACGATCCTCTCGAATACCTTAGCAATTACTGGAATGACTGAAATTGGTCGATAATTATTTAGATCAGATCGCTCACCCTGCTTAAACAACGGAGTAACTCTAGCACATTTCCAATCGTCAGGAAATATACCAGAAGTCAAAGACTTGTTAAAGAGGTCAGATAAAGAGACCGAAATAAGATCAGCACATTCACGGATTAATCTAGCCGAGAAATGTTATCAAGACCTGTTGCTTTAGATCTAGATAATTTGTTTAGATAAGAAAAAACAATATTACTGCTAGTTGGACAGAAATGGAATGTTTTGTTGTTACACGTGATAAAGTGAGTGTAGCTCGAATCATCATTTTGACCTATTGGAGGTATTTCATTGGCAAGTCTGGGCCCGATTGTTGAAAAATGGTCATTAAAAGTATCTGAAATTTCACAAGAATTATTGATTACAGCGTCATTTACTTTTAGTTCTTTCACAGTCTCATTGCTTTTACGGCGAGATGTAAGTTCATTAATCGTTTGCCAAGTTTTCTTAGAGTTGCCCTCAAATTGCACAAAAGCTTTCGAAAAATAAGATTCCTTAGCAGTTTTGATCCTATTATTGCCTTTGATTCAGGGGAGTACAGGGTTTTTGATTCAGGGGAGTACACGGCATTCCCACAGACCTCGCCCTTCTATTTAAGAGTAGTCTGCTTGATAATTCAGCCAGTTCCAGTAAGTTTAGGTCTCGGTACCCTTGCCAGGAGATTTCGTCCCACCCTCCTCCCCGCAGCGATGGAACATATTCTCTCGTGGTCTGCCGACTCGCAAAGCCTCCCATATCTTATGTACCTGGTCCACGTGACTTTGCGTGTGGGTGTAAGCTATATAGTGGTAAGATGCTTACTAAACAAACTCCCTTTGTAACAGAATTCCCGCCGACAAATCCAAGCAAATACTGAAATGAGAGCACCAGAGCCCCACGATTTACGATCTCCGTGCAACCAACGCGCGCGTGTGCCCGCGTGTAACGTGGACAGACAGACAGACCGGTTCTCAGTCTTCATCGGGATAAAAATAAGGCCTGGCTGCTTCCCGCAGTTTTGTTTATCATGTGACTGTCATGGCGGGATGAATCAGCGCAAAAATCAGCCCTTGAAATTTTAGATCAAGAGCATAACAAATAATTGGATTTCAATAGTTTGAGGGAAGGATACTTGGCAATTTAAAAGAAAACTTTCGCCATCTGTAAACTTCCAGGCAGAAGCCGTCATCAAACACTGAACTTGTCATGACCGACGTGACGTGACGAAGACCTTGTTTCGAGTTCCACACAAACCGTTCCACAACATAACATGAACGCCATCATCGCCTTGTGTCACTTTTGTGAATTCCACGGACCTAGTGTCTTGTTTTGCACACAGGTAATTATTTTTAACAACTTTGGTAGATATTTTACTAACATGTAAAGAATCAAAATTCCGTTTGAACACATTCTGTACAAGTTTGGTCCATCCTCTCCCCTTCAGTCAGTGGAAGAATTCTCTCTCACACCCCTCAATTCCCGTGATCTAACTTATGTACTTTGTTCAGATAATTTTGATTTCCCTTGGGCCAAGTCATTTAACACCTTTAGTTTCTGTCAGCCTTGGTATAAGCATGATTTAATTTACGTAAACATCTTGTGACTGTAAACACTTTGAACTGGATAGGACATAATTTTCAAAATATGACATTCAAGCACACTGCAGAACTGTTATTCTAAATCACAAACCTATGTACCAGCACTCAGGCAGCCTTGTATTACATAGAGATTAAAGTCCAGTAGTATTTCAGTACCAACATACCATGGCTAAACTTTACAATACCGGGCCACTTCAAAAGCGTAAGATTCGCGGCAACACGGTCCGCGGTCCCGCAGTCGGCCAGAATATTAAATCGAGTGCCACCGCGGTCCGCAGTCCCGCAGTCACTAATAGTTCAATAAAACAAGTAACACCGTGGTCCGCGGTTTTCCAGTGTATGAGAGTAAGAAAACATGTGCCACCGCGGTCCGCGGTCTGTGGTCACAGTTACAAGAGTAGGGGTTGTCGTAGGATATTTAGGTAAAAAAATATAGGGATACGGGATATATTGGGGAAAACTAACGGTATACGGGGATGCAAACATCAAAGTTGGGGATGCAAACCATAAAACTTAACAGGATACAGAATATTTAGGCCAAAAATTAATAGGATACGGGATACGCGCTGATCTGTATCAACAAGCGTTAAGTACTAAGATATAGACGTTAACGCCAAGCCAGCTGTTAGCCTTCACGCGGTTTTCTTTTCACTCCAGTCTGCTTGCGGTTAGCTCTTTGTTGTTGTTTGGGTCAACACTATTGTAATGAGTTTGCTCGATCCCAAGCCAGCGGTTAGCCTTTTGCGGGTTTTTTATTCACTCCGGTTTGCTTGCGGTTAGCTTTCACTCCAGTCTGCTTGCGGTTAGCTCTTTGTTGTTGTTTGGGTCAACACTATTGTAATGAGTTTGCTCGATCCCAAGCCAGCGGTTAGCCTTTTGCAGGTTTTTTATTCACTCCGGTTTGCTTGTGGTTAGCTTTCACTCCAGTCTGCTTGCGGTTAGCTCTTTGTTGTTGTTTGGGTCAACACTATTGTAATAAGTTTGCTCGATCCCAAGCCAGCGGTTAGCCTTTTGCGGGTTTTTTATTCACTCCGGTTTGCTTGCGGTTAGCTTTCACTCCAGTCTGCTTGCGGTTAGCTCTTTGTTGTTGTTTGGGTCAACACTATTGTAATAAGTTTGCTCGATCCCAAGCCAGCGGTTAGCCCTTCGCGGGTTTTTTATTCATTCCAGTTTGCTTGCGGTTAGCTTTCAGACCACGGTGGCATTATTTCAAATATTTAAATCAACTGCGGCACCGCGGACCGCGGACCACGGTGGCATTATTGCAAATATTTAAATCAAGTCTGGCACCGCGGACTGCGGATCGCAAAGTGAAATTTAAAATTCACCGTGGCACCGCGGACCGTGTTGCCGCAAACCTTATGCTTTCAGAGTGGCCCGGTATTGTAAAATTGCTCCCATACCATTTCTTCACCTTGCTTGAGGCTTCCTATTTAAGCTCTTGTTCCACATGTATGCCTAGTGTGTAAGTAATTTTGCATTAGCTAGTTATAATTATATCAGTTGTGTAAACATTCTCCACTGCTCCTCAGTAATTGCTATTGCTAGTTGCATGCTGTGAGTTAGCAGTTTATACTTACATGTATTCCATTGAGCTATAGGCGCATTCTTAGGCCGTCCCCTTTTTTTTCTCTGTTTAGCGTCCTCCGACCGACCCAGATTTTTGCATTTTCAAAAAAATAAATGACACGTTATTTCAAACAAATGTCACTTTAATCCGAAACATAGGCAATTTTTTGCCATACAGTTTTGGTGGTTCATCCTTTTTTCACTGTTCTCACTTGAGTTTAACCACGATGTCGATTTTGCCTTCCCCCATTGCCACCATGTTGACTTTATAACCACGTCTTGTTGTTTCCAGGCTCCACACACATGACTCCTTTTCCATTTTTTTTTTGTTTCTTTTTTTTTTCTTTTCTGACCGACCGACCCAAAATCAGAAAACGCATTTGACAATAAACGAAAGAAAAAAAGGAGATGGCCTTACAAGGTGACCATTTCTCTTGTAAAACACCTGCATTGCATTAGCCATCATGCTATTTTCTTATTGTCTTGTCTTTACCCTTATTTCTGTGATTTCAGGCCTTCCACTGTGAAGCTCACAACCCTCTTAAAGGAACTTGTACTTCTGTTTCAGAGTGTGGAGCTTGTATCAAACGGTATGACATACATGTACAGTGTGCGTAGAAAAGAACTGTTCTCATTTTTTGGTTGTATCTGTTACAGGTCAAAAGTCAAACTAGGATAAAGTTCTTTAACCTGGATAATTTTTTAAATTAAAAGTAGATTAATATTTCTAAACAAGCTATTTTTCCAACCTTAAGTTACTAATAAAAATAATTGATAGGGATAAGGGTTAATAAGTAGTTAGTTTTCTTAGTTATTTTTTTTATAAGATTTCAGAAGTTTCAGAACCACAAAATGTATAAAAGTTACTAGAAGTCGATCAAAGACTTCTGAAAGTTTGCAAAGTAGACTGCTAGTTGTCCATTGTTAGTCAGTTGGGTATTGAAAGAACAGAGGGACAATGCTTTTAAAAGCCAGCACCCATCGGAGTTCCAGCAGGTGAATTGAGGTGAATTGATGACCAAAATTCTTGCAGCTCCCTGTAAAGGTGAGGTGTAATTATCACAGCTTCTTATGTTGCTCTCTGACAGGTGCTGCACAAGGACAATTTAAATAGGACTTCATTCCCTTGATTGTCTCATTGCACTATTTGCTTGATTTCACCTGCCAAACTTAGAAAAAGGGACAGCTACTCAACTTTATCCAAAGTGGACCTGAAGTTATCCAAGCTGAACCAAAAATTTTTTAAAGCTTATAAATGCTCTCGCAATTATTGCCTCAGAATGTTGCTTTTTCTATTGACTTGCACATGTAATGTGAGTGAAAAAGAAATCAGTCCACCTTCACATACAAATCTGTATGATACAATGTAATATGGTATGAGTGTCTGAAAGTTTTCATTTTGCAATATCTCACATACAATTTGTACTGAGCACTGTGAAAGCTTTCAAAGCATCACCTGTCACCGTTAATCACAAATACATGTAGTGCTTATTGAAGGTCATTCTCTATATTTCTTTATCCAAAAAACTAATAACAATCATAGCAAAGGGGACAGACGACAACAGTCATGTTAAAATCATTAAAATTTAATTCTATATGTGCTAGCTACATGTATCAGTGAACATTGTATAACGCTAATCAATTATTATAACTGCAGTAAATGTGTACTGACAGCTGTAATCATTTTGTTTGTTAGGAATTTTACCCGTTTTGGATCAGACACCCCAGGGTCTGAGAATGGGCATGGATCACAGCAATCTTGGGCATCATCCAGGCCAAGCCAGTGTGAGGTCAGAAAATAGCTTTGTATCAAAAGATGCACCCATGTACATATAGATGTTAATTCTTACTAAAATAAATTTGTATGCCTGTGGTTACATTGAATGGTCTGTTTTCCTCACTACCCGCCAGTTTTGTTTCTGTTGTTATGTATTTCATTTTTTGGCCATGAAAAATAATGCACTGTTACATGATATGATTACTGTACCAACAATAATGTAGACTTGACAGACACTTGCCTGTCACGAATGAACAATCTTGTGGCCAGATATGGTGTTTACATGAAAACTTCTTTTTTTAATTAAAATAACAAGTTTTAAAAATGTTGGTAGTTATTTTTTTTACATTTACAGTTAAGATTGTGCCAGTTGCTCTGACCAACTGACAAAAGAACTGACTGTCTGACATTTACAGTGTACTGATCAATGTCTCTGTTTGTTTGTCTGTTTGTTTGTTTGTTTGTTTGGTATCATAACGCAACAGTATTTAGTTACAAAACTGTAACATTTTGTTATTTTTAGGCTTGTAAGTCTTTAGACCACAACCATGCCGGATATATCAGCATTGATCACGAGGCTCACATCAGTTACTATAGCAACAGATCACCTGAACAGCCAGAGTTGTACAGTGTAGTAAGGCAGGCATGTGTCAGGAGGTAAGAGCTGTCATGTTATGCCTTGCGCATTACTTCATCAACTGATAACTGTTATATACTGCATGCATTGTTATTGTACAAGAATGACATGGACCTGTACATAACTGTACAGTGTGTAATATGTACTGTTAGTAGTAGCTTGTATATACTTTTCTGGTGAACAAGTGAAATACATTGTATACCTGTAAACAAGGAAATCTTATGAATGGTGCAACGTCTACGTAGAAACCATTACTGTAGCACAGCTAGCTTTTATTGCAGTTTTTAATAGTATGTCTTCCATAAATATTAATTTTAGTGGGCAGTTAATTTTAATTATTATAAACTAAGTGTTATAAATACTGTATAATTTTGCCACACATATCCTAGCTAGGAATTTTTGCTGGAAACTCATTAATTTTTATTTCAGTCCATATAAGTGGGAAGGAATAATAATTAGTGGCCATGTCTAACAGCAACATCAAATTTGAAGGCTTAAAACTTGTTTGTAACCATCTGATCGTTATAGCACAGCCAAACCTTCCAGTTGTCTAACTTATGCTGTTTTGTTGCATTTCAGTTTGAGTTGTGAGGTGTGTCCAGGTCGTGAAGGTCCAATGTTCTTCGGTGAGGAGTCATCTGGTTATGTGTTCACTCACACCTTCTTTCTAAAGGACACTCAATCCAGAGGATTCCAGAGATGGTGAGTTTAACATCAGGGAACAATACATGTATATGTTGTGGTTTAAATTTATCTAGAATGGTTTGAAATTTTTCAAACCAGTTTGATTTTTATTTCCCTTTGTTTCAGGTTATGGGAATGAATATAGGACAATGAAAAATCAAAACCAAGCTGGTTTGAAAAATTTTAAACCAAAGATAAATTGAAACCACAAGATACACATGCAGTACATACAATGTATTAACTGTATACCAACGCCTTACATTTTGTATACTTTTATGTGTGAACAATGCATAGTTTTGTATAAAATGCCAATTGAAATAGGACTGCCTCCTAACTCATGTGTTAATTGTTGCAAGAGCTGATAAAGACTACCCTTTAGAAGTTGCTACATCTATTATATGACTAAAGAATAGTACATTATGCACTTCTACATGCATGCTGAAATTTTACTAGTAGGCTGCCGACTGTGTAGCATAACATAATTATGCTGTATACAATTCGGTTGTGAAACTGTGATTGACCATTACAGAGTAGACAGCACAAGAAATCACAACCTTGTTTGTGATTTAGGTAAGCATCACCAAAATAGCGGATGCTTCCTTGGTGTAGTACAGTAAATGTACAACCTTGTATATGCATTGCTACTAACACTGAATATACATGCAATATACGTACCACATGATTTGTAAAACGAGACATTAGACAGATAATTTTGATAAAAATGTTTGCAAACCTTTCATGCATGGACACAATGTAATCTATTGTTCTTTTTGGTTTGCAGGTATAGCATAATTGCTGTCATGAAGGACCGCATATACTTGGTGAACTCTTGGCCCTTCTTAGTAAGGTGATTGTAAATATAATATAGTAATTGGGAAATATTCACCATGTATTCAGTGTTGCTACTGAGAATATAAATGTATGAATTAAAAGACTTTTAAAAGAACATGTTTTGTTGCTAGGAACCTCTAAGTTGCAATCATTGAAATGCATAAAGCTTTCCCAGATGTTCTCCTGTTATTAGTACAGGTTTACTTTTAATTTGAATTTACTTAATAAGTTTGTTTGTTTTCCTTGTTTGTAGCCATTTCAGAGAATTAATAGATGAACTACAGGCAAAGGTACAGTACATTTCCAATTTCAATATTTCTTTGCTTTTTCAATATTTCTATGCTGTAGACTTTCAATTTCCGTTATCTTTGACAGTCCCTATGCAGCAAGCAGTAAAAAAAACATGGAAAGTGATAAATTTTTGACACAACGCCAAGAAGTAACACAAGACACTGAGCCCAAAGGGCTTTGATTATATTTAGTGTCCACCAAAAAAAAATAATTGTGTAATTAAGAATAAGTTTTTCATTGCAGGCAACTGCTGTTTATGATGCCGAACATGCTGAAAGTATTCAAAAAGGACAACACATTCAGCCAAGTGCTAATGGCTTCCTTCTTGCTCCTGGTAACAAGGCTTTTATAAATTCAAAATACCCTATAAATGTTTAAGTACTAAAAACATAAGCTTGTATGATACTGTGGGTGTGTACATGTATGATTGTAGTGCACTCCATTCTGGTAACTGTTTTTTTTTTGTTTTGTTTTTTTATGTTTTCATGAACTCATTCTTCCCCTCTTGTTAAAGTAATGCTCCTTATAAGAAGTTCCTTGCCACTTCATAGATTTTTAATTTTTTTGAATATTTTATTTTATTAACTATTGATTGATTTATTTTTTACGTGGGACCCATATTGATAGCAGTTTTTATAACTGAAATGGTCATCCTGCATAAATATTATGTGTTTATTTATGTATTTACTTATTTATCCTGCTTATTGCTGGTGACATCTGGTTTAATTTAAATTGTATTTTTAGATATTTTCAGAAGGCAGCGAGGTGGAAACAAAACCTACAGAGGCATTGCAGACCTGCTCAGAGATAAGGTTAGTAAGATGCCACAAGGCAGTGACATCACTGTAACAAAAGATAACAATCCAAGTCGATAAGGCAGGATATTAGTCTACTGATAATAATGCAGCCTGTGAACAAATTCCTGAGTGAGGCAAGGCAAAAAGCAATTGGCGAGCAAAACAAGCAAACCATAAATTATGCAAATAAGAAATTTTGTTACATGTATGAAATGGCTCAACACCTTTGGTTATCTTTTTCTTTCATTAGTGTAGCAACTCTCTTAAGGTTACAATCCTTCTGGTCCTTTTGTGTAGCAGTTGCTACTGTTTTGAGGGGCTGGCTATGTACATTGTAATGTTCCTGTTCTTTATTCTATTGTTCCCTCAAATGGTATTGAAATGTTCTCGTAAGGCATTATAAGAGCTGCTGTAGAAGTAGCTAAAATTCACAGATTTTTCAAAATGGCAATAATTACAGAATGATGTAACTTCATCCCCCAACATCTTTTAGACTAAGGGAGACAGCTGTAGGGTACAAATGGCAACATTAATTCTGTTGCAGGAATTTTATCGTCTCCTAATAATTGATACATGCATGTTGATTTAGGATTTGTTCGCCACTCTCCACCAACGGTTTTCATGGATGCTGAAAGCATGTGGAAATAGAATAACAGAGAAGCTTTTAGAAGGACCACCAAAGGCAAGTAATTCCATGTAAAGTGTATGTGACCCGGGTTTTTTTTCATTTGCTCAATGAAATCTACGTGGGATGCTGATCTGAACATGAGAAAAACAAAATTCAAAGTCTTTGTTTTCACCACGTTTTTGCAGTCCAAACACGTGAAAGTTCACTTCCTGTTAGGTCAAAAACCGTGCGAGGAAAGGACCTGGGACTAGATATGCCGTGACATCAAAGCCAGAACTTGGTCACAAGAAACAAAAAAACCGAACAAGGAATTTACTAAGGAATGTTGCTGCTGTTTTCTTTGGTTTTGTGGCAACACAACTAAGATGTTCAGTTTTAGTAGTTTAGTTCAGTTTGCTTGTTTCTTGTGAGCACGTTCTGGTTTTAATTATGTTGCTGCAGTTATTGACAGAGGCAATGTACATTTAATTGTTGTCCAGTAATTCACAATTCTGTGTTGCTCATCTAACACAGACAGAAAGCAAAACTGCTTGAAAGTGATCACTGACTTTGGTCAATTTTAATTTGCAGTTATGTAATGAGCTAGTTTATAGTAGACCTTTGTTTGGGGTTTGTTCAGAAGTCATCATAAGCTGTTTATTTTTTTGGAAATCCTCAGAAGTACAGTATTGTATTATTTGACTGTATTCAATTGATTGGATCTTTAGTGGACATGTTAAGGAGTCATGACGACGAAAACACATGTCTATTAATTTAACTCTTCAAAGTTACGTGACAATACAAGGTCTTGTTACTTTATCCAAAATCACTCCGAATTGAGAAAATTTCTGATAAATAGAAGGAGAGTTTGCAGTGAAGTCCAAGAGTACATTATGTCTGATTGCCGTATTTCAGGAAGAACTGTTGACGGATCTAGAAGCACAGTTTGAGGAAGATGAATTTCAAGGTAAATCAAGTAGACAATTTAATTTATGAATAAAGCTACTGACTCTATTTGCTACTTTTTGAATTTATGTTTTTCACAAAGTGTAACCCCTTGTCTGTTTTTTGATTTGCCTTTCTTGTGCTGCTCCTTAAATAACCGAATAAATGGAACAGGCTACATTTGTGATTCCCTTGAAAATTACGTTGCGTTCAAAAATAGAGGGTTATGTACATGTAGTAGCTCTTGCAAGGTTTCACGTGAGTGGCTCATTACCCCTCGAAAGAACAATAGAAAAAACTACACGAACAACGCCCCTAACCACTATTTTAGCAACTGCTACACTAGAGGACCAGTAGAATTACAAGCTTACGAGAGCTGCTACACTACTGAAATTAGATACTTGTGTTGACATAAAATGTGCGGAAACTTTCTTTTTTCACCGAAAACTCAGCAGAACACAAAGTTATTGCTATTTTTAAAGAGTTCTTCAATTTCAACTTTTGACTGTATTTTACTGATTCATTAAATTTTGAGGGATAACTAACAAATTCACGTGTACACTCATTGTGTGGTGAAGTACTGAATATGTACCTCAATTTTTCTTGTAGAAAACACTGATGACATGGAAAAGCAAACTGACAGTCAAGAAGGTGCACAGCAATTTTTTAAAATTTAATTTATCTTCTTGCAGTAAAATTCATCTGTACATTGTAATAAAATCAGTAACGTTATAGTCAGTTAGGTCAAGTTGCGGTTGCCTTCCATGCAGTCCATCTTAACACGCATTTTTTTTCTTCATAAGGGGACATGAGTGGACCCGTTTTCAGCTCTCTTCGACACATTCTGAAGGTTAGTCTTACTTATCACATGCTAATATCATTTCTGGCGTTTCACAGTAGCTGCCCTATTTAAAGGACCAATGTCACGGTGTTTTAGTCATTTTTCTGATTACTTTGAAATTGAAGGAAACCTTAAAATAATAGTTTTCTAACATGGAAAAACACCAACGGAATAATGAAAACGCCAAAATAACCAAAGGTGGTTTCAACTGACGAAGATTAAGACCGGTTACAATAAACAAACTTGAAAAAACTTGCCAGTTTTTTCAAGGTGCGTTGTCCGTGACGTAACTCCTTTAATCAACGAATAAACTTCATATTATGTCAGCACTACAGACCCCAACTAAGTGTGTACCAAACGTACACGTGCGTCTAGTTTAAGGCTAGGATGTCAAGGGGACGACACGAGTATTTCAACTCCCCAGTGTTACCCCCAGCGTTTTTGGCCAGTGCTCGTTGATACAGCTAGGTAGAGAGAGGCACTGTGATAGGAATTACCTTGCCCATGAACACAGCACAGTGATGCTGGCCAGGGCTCGTACCCGGCGTACAGCTTGCTCTGACACTTGCGCATGTGGCCACTGTGCTCCCACTCCCTTGTACTGTATCATGATAATGTTCAACTGAGTTGTCTGTTAGCCAGTGACTCATACCTAACCTGCCGTTTTGTAGGTGTTAGGAAGTCACCATTTTCACCTGTTAGCATTTCACGTGATTCAAGGCAACCAAGTCATTGTACGCGGCGAGAAACGAAAGACTGTTGAATCGGTTTTGAACTGTCTAAAGGTAAGTTTTGAGAAAATAAATGACTTGTAACCCGCAGACGTTCCTTCATGTTGGCTCGTACTTTCGTTCGTTGATTCTTTCGTTCGTTCGTTGTGGTTCGTTCCTTCGCTCAGTTAATCACTGATTTAAAGGAATATATATTTTGTGTTTTTGCGTCGACTGGTTTACTTATCTGTCTTACTTACAGACCGACCCGGACGTTTGACTCATTGAGTTTGACTTATTTATTTTTTTGAATAGGTTCTTATACCAAGTGGTTGCTGTTCGTGTATTCCATACAGTACAAAGTACAAGGTAAAATTTCTAGCACAGAAGCAAAGTAAAGTTGGAAAATAAACCTCGCCTGAGGTATTAAGTCATGCGTGCCTTTACGAACTTATAAAGAGTGCACCTTAGTTTCCATGTAGCATTCGTTAGCTGTTGTAATTGTCCTTTCTTGCATGAATTTTGTCGGTCAGTTTAATAATTTGTTCTTGGGATGTCTAAGCAGTTTGGTGCATGTACCTAATTACTTCATGAAAAGGTATCAAGCCTTTGAAACATTTCGATTACTGATCTCATCTTTGTGACTTGTACATGATTGATAATCAACTTGTGGATGTTCCAGGATTCCTGGCGATGTAATTTCCTTGGTCTTGCTCCAGGAGTTGAGATTCCACCTCATGTGCTGTCATCTGACCTTTTTGTTCTTCTTGATATTATTTCACCACGTGGAAATGTAAGTACATTGATAATCCTTGCTGCAGTTTAAGATATTTACATCCTAAATGTATGTTTGAATGAGTTTCATGTGCAATGTTATATGTCCGTCTGCCATGCACTGCCCTGAGAGTTCCAGTTGCCTTGGGGCATTAACCCCAGACTATGCAACGTTCGGCAGCAACATTCCCAACAACATTTCAGTGTGTACGGAGCGCGCAAGGTTTAACTAATTTCTTTGTTGGGGACCTGGATACACATTCTAGTGACGCATTTGAAGCACATTTGGTTCAACAAAAGCCATTTGACGCAAAGTCGATTTTATAAAACAGTCTGACATTCGGCAATTAAATCACTGAACAGTGTGGGAAGAAAGGGAGGTGAGAGATACGTTTACCCGAAGACTTTCAACTATTCTTGTTATCAGTCTTTTTTGGTTAAAAGATTTCTATCTGTTTTCTTTGGCAGGTCCCTGAAGGTTCTGCTACTGAACAATCAAGGTAAGTGGTCCAAAATTGTTATCACTTTTTTCTTTATGTACATGTATGCCGTTCTTTCAGCACAAGTTTGCATTTCTGCGTTGAATAGTTTGTCGTGTGCTACACTTTCATTTGAGAATCCTGACGTTCATACACATTGTATTCGCGTCTCCTAATTGCTTATTTTGACTGCGTGATGAAGTTGTTCCTAACCTGTTTATCTTGTTTCTTAGAGTTGAAGAAAACGACTTTTCGGGGTACGGGTTTGTTGTCTGTGGAAAAGAGAATGCTACAGGTAGGATACAGTTGTGAAACGTATTGATTTTTTTACACTGCTTCAGTCTCCCGCCCAAAAATGACGCACTAAATGAACTACTGTTACTCCTGTGTTCAAACCATTTACTGTGTTATAGGTCATTGCGATCCAACGAAGGCGAATTTTTATTAACTTCATGTAGCATTTAGCACACCGGAACTTAAATCAATCAAACTCTTTTCAGATCCAACCATTCTGCAAAAAGTCGAGGAAGCCCTGGAGAATGACAGTCTATCCGATGCAGTGTTTGATCAACTGTTGATTTGTCTCAAGGAGGAATGGATGGAGTAAGATTTCTTTCTTTAGATTCGTGTCATGGTGCTTAGATCCACTGAGGGCCTCAAAAGCTCAGGCTTTCTAGTAATGTTAGGAACCTTTACTCGACGTACAAGCACTAGAAGGAGTGCGAGTATAGGTCCCTTCAAACGTAGCGTCTGTTTTTGAGATCATCAGGCTTCGATCTGAAGACTATAACTTTCCACTGTATTTGGTTTGTTCCCTTGAACTATATTTTTTGTATTGATTGCCCTTGCCTTTCACTCAAATTTTCTTATTTATTAATTCATAATTATACTTTTGACAATTTGGCATGGTGGTGTGCATCAAGGATATTTTTTTAGTGTTGTCAGCTGTCCGCTTGAGAAGAATGCCGATCACTCAATAGCAATAGAATATTAAAACATATTCCAAACTTTGTCGTAGCCAAAAATTAGTTTTTTTCCTACCCAGGTTTCAGAGAGCAAGAAACCTTTAAAGATAAACTTTAGCCTTGCTGTTTCTCTGTTGTTATTTCGTCCATAGCAAAGTTAAAGTGATTTTCAAATTTGCCCGGTCAGGCCCCAGCACCGGCAGTGAAGATAAAGAAAAGTAAGTATTCCTCAACAAGGCTAATTCACCCTATTTAAGGCAATTATGTCACGCTAGGTCACCCTATTAAATGTTCCAGGTCACCGTATTTAGCCGATCCTCTCGTTAGTTGCATTTCCGTCTCTTGTATGTCGTACAGTGTTGTGGTTTTGGTCCTGCCTTTCACTGCTGCTTGAAAATATTTTAATTTGCCGTTTGATTAATAACGTGGCCTTATTGTGTTTTAATCATTCCAGGCTTCTTAAGATTCTTGGTGCCAAGCCAGAAGATGAAATTGTTCTCAAGTTTTGGATGACAGGGCTTAACAAACAGTATCGATCCCATCTGCTGACCTGCAGTAGCACCGGCTCATCATCATGACCAACGCTTACCAACTCCTGCAAGCTAGTTCCCAGTTTCCATGAGCTTCGAATATCGTTCGAGGATTGGCTTCTCGTCAGTATGCCTTCTTGTTTCCTTTGTGATAGGCGTGGTGGCTTACAAGCAACTGGCTACTTAATCACTGTCATCGGAGCAGTGGAAGAAAGCTCGTAGCTAAATATAATTATCAACTTAAAGTTGATATGGTATATACATGGTGGTGTTTTCGTCATCTGGCAACAGACAAATGGCACAGAATTTAACTGACAAGAACCAAATGGAGAATTAACAAGCGGATCTCAAGGAACATTGTTTATCGCAAAATCATTCTGACGGTTCTTTTGCTCCACGGCTCAGGCCATAAAAAGGCCATTGGATGAAAGTCCGAGCTTCACTATGAAAGCTGTCAGTGCATTTCGTTTACACGAGAAAATGACTTCATTGAAGAAGAAATTCGCGACTGATTCCTGTTTCGCTTCCAACTCAAGATTGTATTAAAAAAAAAGAAAGCCTGGGTGGACATGTCGCTACTGGGTCTCGGATACGTAACCCCAACAGCAAAGCTTTGTGTGGTACGAGTAAAAGTATTGGTATTTGAAGTAAAAATAGACGAGAAATTACTTTTAAAGCGTTATTTTTATTACTAATTGTGCATCTGGATTTTACAAAAATTGAAAAGCTATTTTAACATTAAATTTGGTTTTAATTTACATGCAATTTTTATTTTAGATTTTTCCAAGAGAGGATCTCGGATTATTGTAAATGCTTTTAAAGTTTAAGTTTAATTGTTACGTTTGACTCAAAACAGTCGATCAGTTGGACGGTTGTCATCTTGCATTACGCCAGCTATTCTTCGTTATAGACAGGAACCAAATCCACGTACACTTCTAGTTTGAACGTCATTTCACGGCCTGAGAAAGTCCTTTCCCCAGCCACGACCTCTCTTATCGATTCTTGTTGATCGGTGACTTGGATTGGAGCTGTTGATTAAAGTGCATTACATTAGCCGCAGTTTTGCAATTGACACCCTTCTTTACAAGTCATTGAGGTTAGTTGGGCAAAACATCCTAATTATAATTCGATACCTACGCTAAACTTAACTTGGGACGGAAAAATTTCCCAACTACCTAAAAGCCACGTACTTTGTTAGGAACACTTTTTCCAGAGAAAAAATTGACCGCGATCACAAAGGGAAAACGTTCAGTTTTGTTACAAAATAATGTCACCAAACAGGAAGCTACGACTGCTTATAGACAGAGAATCGCGAGCGTGCTCCCTCAAACCTCTGGTGAGAGAAGTGGGGAGGAAAAATCAACGTGCTCATGCCAGTACGATATACATACTATCAATTCATACCATGCATCTCAGGCACGTCTTGTTCATTGTCTAGTACTCGGATGTATGCGTCTGGCGAGTTGTTCAAGCCTAAAACAAAAACGTGGCTTTAGTTACTCTGAGCAAGAAGGCTCGGGGCAACACTGCTGAACTAGACGTATTTGTACTCTACGTATTTCTACTCTCCCTGGATGGGAAGCTAAAGTACAATATGCTTATTCAAAATAGGTCTCAGCTTCTCACTGGGCCGGGAATTCCCGACCTTAATTATACTTATTTCGGTTCTTTTGTAAAGATGTAGAGAAGTGTTTTTTGTCCTTGGGGAAACGTTTTTCTTCTTTGTGATCAATTACTGACCTTAATTAGAGAAAACTGGATTATTTTCCTTATATAGAAGGTGAGCTACTTTTGTTTTGGTTTTAAGGAACAATGACAAGACGTTTCTATGGTAAGACTTTGCAATAGCAAGTATCTCTTGCGCCGCGCACGCGACAAGTGGCAAAAGCTTTAATCTGATACAGATTAAGAAGCGGAGATCCCAATTTATTTGTTTTAACTGAGCTTTACAATGTGTTCGTTTTATTAAATAAGCAGGCAAAGTATTTAAAGTACACGGTGTTTAACTGAATATCTTACGGCGCAACCAGGAGCCATAACGGGGCGCAACAAAATATGCTTACAGCTGTAACTAGGGCCGTCTTATATCAAGTGTTTGATAAAATTTACAAGCTAAGAAATTGAAGTTTCAGTAGTAACCACCAATTTTACACAGAGGCTTTGCAGGTGAAATTATCAAAGTTATTTGAATTATGAAATGATCAGTTTATACGTATATTGATAATTATATTAATACGTCATTTCACTCCCTTCGGGGGAAAATAAGAACTCGCAATTGACCTCACTCCCAATGTGTGGCTTCATAGCTCAGTTGGTGGAACATCGCACCGGTATCGCTGACAAAAACAACGCTTAAGAAATGTGATCATCGCATTAATTAATTGAAAGGCAATAGCTTAATACCAGCTAAAACGTTGCTGAAAAATCGAAAAAGATCTGAAATTAACTCCTAGCAAAAGTTATGTTACGCAGATGAAGCAGAAAATGTTTACTGTGCGAAAGTTGTGAAGTTTGAAATATTTAATTTTCTGGATTAAAAATCCTTAACCGATTGTTTTCTTTTACTTTTTAGTATGAGAAGAAAATCCAGCATATATACAATCGGCCTTACCTAGCTTTGTATGTGATAAATAATCTGTACCCTGTACGTTCATGGTTTTGAGTGAAAAGGGGGCATAAAATAAAGCTGTATGGCAAAGTGAGCAAGGTTTCTATTTTATGACTAATCTTCCAACGTACCTGATATCTCCGAATTCGGCCGTGTGTGTTGCTCTTCACTAAAACACGTAACAAATGCGCTCCACACTGATCTCATCACAGACCGCAAGAAACCGCTCACTGCGCGCCCTACCACGAGACGGCATGTTTGGAAGCAACACTAGCGACGCTTTCAATATACAATATATCTGCTATTCGATCATGCAGCCACAAAATGGAATAAATAAAATGCGAAGAGAATTGATGTGCGCAGCTTTCTTTACCTGTTCCTTTTAGCATTTTGGAAACATTTCACCCTTAGAGTGATATGCTTCTTAAACATGATGAAAAGAAATGAACGTTTACACAAAATGTTTATGTTGTGCATGTGCATTTTATTCTACGTACCAATAACCTTCAAGTCTTTTAAAGGCTATCGCTAGAGACGAGGAAAGGGTTGCCTTTTTAAAATCCTCTATAAATATGTAAATTGCATTTAACTACATTTTTTCCGTTTGGATACGTTTCTATAGTGCAGTGTTCCTTGTGGTTGGTATTTCAAAGTATCACTGTCGACAAATTTTGAAACATGCCTATTCTTTTGCACCAAAACTAATTCCCTTGCATTTTTCCCGCAAATTTTCAGTCATTTGTTTTGTTTATGCGATTATTATAACTATCTGAAAACAAGCCACTGCTAAACAGATACGAACAATACATATTCAAACGCAATTTCACAGAACCTTTTTCACCTTGCTTCTGTGAGCGATATTTTTCCCTAATAACAATACAAGAAAGTTCTTTTGTTATTTAATAGATATATTGTTTTAGAATCGCTTGGTTACTGCGTTTTCTCGCTTATTCATGCACTTTTTCATTTGATGGCTACTTCATAAGTACCTTTAATCAGTTTTCTTATGTTTCTGGTGATAAATGCACTAGCGGTATGTTTCCTTTGTTCGGTGTGGGACAATTTGTGCTTGTTTGGTAAATTTGCTAGTGCTATATTTGTTAAACATCACAGGTTTTCCCGGGCAATCAAATCACGTTAAATTCATTTTCTCACTTCTCTCATTCTGGAATATTTTTTTTAAAGAAAAATGGCATCATTCTGAGCTAAAGTACAGGAAATGTTTTCTCGCTCAACCGGAATTATTTTTGTTTAGAGTCAGTTTAGTTGGACTTTTATCTACTGGGGGAAAATTCGCTTGTGGTCCTCTTCTAAACAAAACTGGATGAACGCGGCATGATGACCTTCTGATTATGAACACTGTCTTGTGAATGACAGATTAAAATCCTCTGCAAATATGTAAATTGCAATTCAATTACTTTCTTTTCAGTTTAGATGCCTTTTTACAGTGTCGTGTTCCATATGGTTGGTATTGCAAAGTATCACGGTCGACACATTCTGAAACCTTCCTATTCTTTTTGCGCTATAAATAATTCCCTTATCAAATCTTTTTCAAATCTTTTATCAAATCTTTTTCTTTGTAAGATAAACTCCTACGTCTCGGCGACTCCGGATATGATTTTGCATTGTCTTGCAAATTTTCATATTAGTCATTTGTTTTGTTTATGCGATTATCATAACTATCAGAAAACAAACCACTGGGTCAGATGGGGGATGCGAACAATAGATATAAAGAAATAGAAAGGTTTTAGATATAAAACAATAGAAATCGTGTTTAAAAATACAATCTCGCAAAACCTTTCTCACCTTGATTCTTTAAGCGTTCAATTTTCGTCTTGCAGAATAAACATCAATGCTCTTTCGATCCGTACTTGAAAGCTTTTTAATCGTCCTATTGGTCAGTCGAAAAGTGAAGAGCCACGTACGTACCAAAGCTACTAGATTTTCGCAGTTTTCTATTTAATTCAGGTAAACGAAGCCTTAGAACAGATTTTGATTCCATTGAATCACAGCTCCCGAAAAAAGCAGTCGGATATCATTTATATTTCCTCGTGTCGAGATTTTCAAAGACCTGAAGTTTATTGGCACATTGTAGAATAGCATGTCCGCTTTTTTTTAACTGGTGGATCTATCTTTGTGAGACTGTCATTTTGTTTTTACACACATGCGTGCAAGTGTCGAGCTTCGGATCTGAGCAACAAGACTTCTGGACAGTTATTAGAGTAAGAATATTTAAAAAGCAGTTCCCGGTTAAACAAAAAGCTCGACTTTTTGCCAGAAATCTCTACCTACAGGTATTTTTGCTTAAAACAATACAAAGAAAGCTCTTTTTTATTATTCAATAGATACTGTTTAAAATCGCTTGGTTACTGCGTTTTCTGGCTTATTCATGCACTTTTTCATTTGATAGCTACTTCATAAGCTCTTACAATTAGTTTTCTTATGTTTCTGATGGTAAATACAATAGCGGTCTGTTTCCGTTGTTCGTAAGCTAAATTGAACTTAACTTTGAACAAACCGTATACAGGTCGTTTTATGTAAAAAATCGCTAAGTAACCAACAACAGTTCAAGAATCACTCTCACTGCCTTTTTAAAGAGCACAGTGGGTAAATAAATAAACTCCATAAGTTTGGTGTGTGGTAATTTGGCTTGTTTGGTAATTTTGCTTGTGGCTTATTGTACTATTTTAGAAACTCAAGGGTCGCCGAAGAAACTCCGAGTTAGTCGCAGCGTCTTGAAACGAGAAGGTGGTGTCGCCTACCAGGGGCGGTAAGCTTGAATAGCGTACTTTCTCCTTTGTTAACAAATACCCGACCAGTTGAAACGAGGAATTGCGATACTGAATAATAGCATTTATCACTACATTGTTTTTATTTTATTTTCATGGGCCATGAAAGTGTACTCAACTTTGGTTTACCACTACATGTAACTTAAAAATGTCTTCTTTTCGTTTGGTGGCTGTAACTCCAACTGAAAGGTCCATACTGGCACAGTTTTGAAACACTACTAAAAGTTCTTAACAGCAAGTAAAAAGTCTGAAGTGACTAAATGTACATGAAGTTCAAACTTGTCAGCTTCACAATTATGTCTGATCTTATCAGGGTGGAATCTATAACGTTCAAACTCTTAAGCAATGTTGCAAATTTTAATATTCTATGGGACAAAAATGTCGTAAAAGTCAAACGGAAACCATAAAGACGCGTACAGCGGGAATTTGTTGTGCTCATACCCTGCGCTGATTCATATCTAAATTTTCATCGCTAGACTTGACCACACTGGGTTGTTAGTTAAGACAATAAATCTTCCCATAGGGGAACTGGCACCTCATTACCACAAAACACGGCCACCTTTTAGTTAATTTGATCCTAGCAACAACAACCTAACAACTGCAAGTTCTGCCTTTTTAAAATCCTCTGCAAATATGTAAATTGCAATTTAATTACTTTCTTTTCAGTTTAGATACCTATTTACAGTGTCGTGTTCCATGTGGTTGGTATTGCAAAGTATCACGGTCGACACATTCTAAAACCTTCCTATTATTTTTGCGGATAGGACTTTGCATTGTCTTGCAAATTTTCAAATTAGTCATTTGTTTTGTTTATGCGATTATCATAACTATCAGAAAACAAAACAATTGGTAAACAGATGGGGGATACGAACAATAGATATTTAAACACAATTTCGCAGAACCTTTCTCACCTTGATTCTATAAGCGTTCAATTTTTGTCTTGAAGAATTAACATCAATGTTCTTTCGATGCTTGAAAGCTTTTTAATCGTCCAATTGGTCAGTCGAAAAGTGAAGAGCCACCGACGAAAAAGCCCAAGCCACTACATTTTTGCATTTTTTTTATTTAATTCAGATAAAAGAAGCCTTAGAACAGATTTTGATTTCATAGAATCACAGCTCCCGAAAAAAGCAGTCGGGTATCATTATTCTCGTGTTGAGCTTTTGAAAGAACTGAAGTTTACTGATTGGCTTTTTTTTTTCGGACTGGTGGGTCTATCTTTGTAAGACTGTCATTTTGTTTTTTCATACATGCGTGCTTCATAATCCAGCAAGTGTTGAGCTTGGATCTAAATCGGTATGATGCTGAATATGTTACCTTCTCGTTCATTTACCGAAACCTTTGTTAATGGTTCTCAATAAGACTTCAACTATTTTGACTGACTTGACAATTGCTTACTGACCTTACTCCGAGGTGAGGAGACTTACAGCAATACGTGAAGGGAAAAAGCATTGTCTGCGGTAACAGTTGCGCTGTTTGAAGCGTTAACTCAGTTGTTATTCATTTCCATAATATTTATTTTTTTGTCGGGCAGTTAGTTAACATTTTATTGAAGGCGAAAATTCGTCATATTGTAATCAGTTCGAAGACAAAATGCCTGCTTTGTTGAGTTTTATTTAGTCGGTATAAGCAACACACACATAGATGATGAGGGTTCTAGCACAAAAAAAAATCAAGATACAAAACAAAGCTGATTTAACAGGAAACTCGGCTCCCATGCTCGCCTCGTTTCCTGTTAAATCAGCTTTATTTTGTATCTTGATTTTTTTTTCTGCTAGAACCCTCATCATCTATGTGTGTGGTGGTATTTGAGTGAAAATTATTATCAAAAACTCGGCTCCTATGGGAGTGTCTTTTTTTTCGACAACCAAATTTTCGACAACCAATTTTTTGGGTGCATACGTATTTGAGTGAAAATAAGCAAGCATGGAAGTAAACAAAGAGCGTGACACCCGAGCGAGCGGATATGTCACAAAAAAAATTATTTTCTTTTGAAGAAATGTATGCACTGTCAATATACAAAAGTGTGCCAGAATTATTTTCCATTTGAACAATTATCTGCACTTGTATATACGCCGAGATGGGAAGAGGAAGAAACTATGGTCCTGTTGATCAAAGCACAAAAAAACCGAAAGTTAGAAAAAACAAAGAAAGGGGAGACAATTTGGTATTATTTAAGCCAAACTCAATAGGAGAAAATAAAGAATTGCCAATACTTGTATCAGAAGAACTTCTTGCAGAAATGAAAAAAATGAGTCCACAAGAATTAATGAATATTCTTTTGCCGGATAATGCGAACAATGGCAGTTCAACATCAGAAAAAACAAAAAAATGTCAACTTTCTGAGGGCATAAAAACACTTCCACCAGAACTTCGTGAAATAATCTACAAAGAGTTTATTAAAATAAAACTCAGGGAGCGAAAAGCTCTCGGCTGGGACGAGGTAAACGCTGCAATCAAAGAAGCACCATTTTGTGATCACAATCAACAAATTGTAAAGGTCTTGTTTTGTTATAAATGTGGTCATTGCATGCGAAATTATCTCTGTAATCTGTGCCGGAGAAATGGAGTCAATCACTATCTCGGCTATCCTATTTATGATGAAGATGATTACGACGAGTGCTTCAAGAAATCTTTCTACTCGAGTTGGTGCGGAGCCGTTGCGTGACATTTTTCTCAGAAAGACTGGAAACCAATATTTTTATTTCCCAGGCCCCTTGGACGAGCAGAATAACACAAAACATGGCGGTCGCCTCACGATTTAGTGTTTGGGCCGAAAAAAGACGAAACAGAACAGATATTACGAAAAAAATACGCTCAGTTAACGCGCTGTAAGTTTTTGTGCCCCCACAGAAGCTGGCGAAGTGAAGCGTCGAGAAGAAATCGAGAAATAACAGGATTTGATCACAGAAATTTTGCCGATCTATCGAGCGATCTTTCCAGAACACTGACTCGTTCGAACCTGTTTACTTTTTTTGTGCCTCTTGCATAGCCTCTACGAATTGATATGTTATCTGTCTGACTTCGTTCTGCCAAACGGGAGTAGAAAGTTCGGTTAAAATAAAGCAAATCGCGTGGAAAAGGACAAGCATTTTGGCCTCTTGGCTATATTTTATTTACAAAACTTTACCAAGTCTTTAATTATTCTGTCCAAAAGCGCATGCGTACAGGCTCAAAGGTGAAGGACAGAGAAAGTGGCACCACAAGGGTCAGAAATTTTAAACTGAAACAAATAAATAGAAATTTTGCCCATAGACTAGTCAGTTCACAAATTCTGGTGAAGCCAAGAGAGGTGTGGTTGGCCCCCACTGAATCTTGCTATAATGGCTTGTGCAGATGGTGAGTTACGGGGTATAGGGGAACTCCTTTCAGTGGGAGATGCCCCTTGGGTGAGCCCGCTCCGGCCCTACTGATAACGTGGGGGTGCTCAGAGATCCCTCGGGATTTCAAACCTCGAACCCAGAGGTAAAACGGGAGGGACAGCCGCCTTGTCAGCGGCGGGGAAAAGATCTAGCCGGGGCTAGGCAAAGAACAGCCAACGAGAACCCCCCGACCAGGGTTTTGACCTTTTGTTTGACCTGTCACGCAACGTCACGCGTGACTGTAACGCAACAGAGTCACACAACGTCACGCAACGTCACGCGTGAAGGTAACGCATTCATAAATTTTTTGAAAGACTTAGAGAAAAAGACTTAGAGAAAATTTTTTTGAAAGACTTAGAGAAAATTTTTTGAAAGACTTAGAGAAAAAGACTTAGAGAAAATTTTTTGTAACACTTAGAGAAAAAGACTTAGAGAAATTTTTTTGTAACACTTAGAGAAAATCTCGTTTTTTTTCCCTAAAAAGTTAATTCAAATTTGTGCTGGAACGGCTATCATTCTTTTATGAAGTGGAACAATGTTCTCTTTGACTGATATCTTATTTCGAGATATCGGCCGCGCTGCCAAGAAGCTTTTTTTGCATACGGATCCTTTCTTCGTGCACGGCCTGTTGTCGTATTTTTTCGATGTCAGGGCTGCTCTGTTTATTATTTTCTTTGGGAAGTGTTCCTTTCCGAAGAATCTCCTTTTGTGTTCGATAGCTATCTTTTTCATCAAGGATGCTTTGAAATTCAGCATCGCTTATTTTACCGTCAATGAGTGATTTTGACAGTATGCGGTTGACAGTATCGCATTTTGACAAAGCCAGTGTCATGATTTTGCAGTGTTTGATAAGTTTGGGCTCTAGCTTTTTGTAAAAACCGGTTAGCCCAGCAGCTGTTAGCCCAAATAAAGAGGCAACACAGCCAATTGGTATTGCCACTGGAATTCCAATGCCTGTAAAAGCAGCTGCTACTCCACCTGCGGATAGAAAACCACTAATACCGCCAGAAGAAAAGCTAGCATAGTTGATAATGGTTTTAGTTCTTTTATATTTTTTGGCAACAAGCCTATAATGTGAAACTTCGTCACTTAAATATTTTAAAACTTCGTTTGCTTTCTGCATACGAAAATTGTTATCTGGCTGAGTTGGAAGAATCGGATAGAGTGTAGTCTGTGTTTCTGTTTGTTCATAAGCTGGTGCAGTAGGTAATACGTTGGATGCCATGGTTATATTTACAAAATTTTTTTTCCTTTAATTTATTTCAATTTGAAACTGAAGAGGCCAGCCGTTAAAATTTAAAAGTCTATTATTATTTTCATCCGTCACTGAAAGTGTCATATTTGAAACGTGATTACCCACAGAAACATCGCGTAAAACGTTAAGATGTGTATTTTGGTAATGGATTTTTTGATACGGTGTTCCTCGTATGTCAAAGCAAGCTAAAAGACTTGAAGGCTTTCCATTTAGCAAGCTTTGTTGCTTGTCGATAAGGTCACAGTTAACGAAGTAATGTTTAGGATTTGAAACATCATTTATTACAATTTTTGTAAAATAATCCTTTTCCATTGCGGAATTTTTATACCCAGGAATATTAAAGAACATAATAAGACTTTCATTCAGTCCAAAATTTTTTATTTTGGACTCATTTGCTTCTATTATCAAAGTACGACCTGTAATGCCTTTTGATACAAAAAACAAATCTTTCTCTGGAAGTAAATTTTCATTTAGGAATCCTTTTTTAAAAATATCCCCAATGTCATCCAGTGAGTAGTTTCCCATTCGTAAATAACGTGTTTTCTCATCTTGCTTGTTTAATTTTTTATAAAAAATTATTCCATCCTTTTCAAAACTATTCCAGCTGTTGTAAAGAGAACAACTTAACAGCCGGATATAGCTTGGGTTTTCAATAGGTTGGTCAAAATAGACCGTATGCGGATTTTCTGTTGTAACAACAGTAAGAATAACCATTTTTATAATTAGAGAAAAATATTTTGTTTAAATAATAAAAGTGGATCGTGGATAATGAATGGACCGGTGGTGGTGGATGGTTGGATGCTTATTCGAGGCAGCAAAGAACCAAAAGTGCAGCGAAAGCTGATGCAGCAAAAGACAAGGCCCCTCAGCCCTCACAGCACGGCAGCGCATCTGCGCTTCTTAAATGGATTCAGACACCAGAAGCTAACAGCATTGCCAAAGTAGCAGAACAAAAGGCATGGAAAACTTTTAATGCAAAATACCCGAATGCTGATAAATCAAAGTTTGAGCCACAGACCGATTTCACCAAAGACCACACAGCAACCTCAGAAATTTATTTCAAAGCAGGGCCAGGCAATTTGATAAACGTTTTTGGTTCAGACAGCAAATATTGGAGCCCGGAAATGAAAAGTGCGCTGGGTGTTGGCCAATCATCAGAAGGGTTTCCACAACAGCTTACACCAAGTGGTTTAAAAGGTGACTCTTTGCCCATCCCTGCTGTTGGCTTTCACGATGCCGCACCGAGTTTGAAAAAAATATTTAATAACCAACTGAATATTTACATAACACCGGACCAGTATTTCACAACAAAGTTCAGAGAGGTATTTCAAAAAACCAAACTCACCCACCATTCAGGGAAAGAGTCAAAAACATGGCTAGCCGGCCCAAATATGAAATATTGGCCACAGCAGCTGAATTTTGCTGTCTGGTGTGCGACAACGGGCTGTGGTATAAGTCGCGAAATTTTCGATAGCAACTATGCTATGCCAGAGAATGTGCGAGCTTTTTACAAGTTCCATATATATTTTACTGTCAGGCGAATATTGTTTCAGATGGGGGGAATACAAAGCATAAGCGCTTTGCCTGGCGACCCTACTTTTGACCAGATTAACAACAAATACGACGTGGCTTCATACAAAAGAATATGCAACGAGTTCGGAGTCGACCCGTCAAGCGATTTTCGTTTTAAAAGAGGCGCAAACCACGGCCTGGGAAGCGTTTACATCTATGTGTCAAACATTGGACCGTCTAAAGAAGAGGGAGACATTTACCCCGGGGGGTCAAAAAAGTTCTCAGACGAAGGTGGATCAGGCTCAAAAGGTAACTTGATTTATTATATCGAGCCAGATGACGCTGCCTACGGACAGGCAGACTGGTTTTGTCCCAATGTAGCAGAAGGTCTGACCCAGGCGGGTTTGTCGCGAATAAACCAGTCGATAGAGGCGTTTGTTTACTGTGTTTTGGGTTCACAGGTGAACGTTAGAAGTAGCATTCTGGGGTCAGGAGGGCGCGCAAAGGAAGCGCAAAGTGAGTTCCTTGTGCTAGTCGAAGACTCGATAAGGCAACCCGATCTGGCAAAGTCAGTTCAAAGGTACCAACTTGCTGTAGACGAGGCTAAGGTGAGGCTTAACTTTGCAGTGTGTCCGGGGGCCTGGCTGATGCCTGCGCGGATGGTAATAAATACTGGAAGTGTTATTGGTTACAACAACCAGCTCAAACAAGCTGTGCCAGGCATGAAGCTAGGAGTTAACGACGAAGTGAATAAGAGCACAAAAAAATCAGGGCTAAAGCTGATGGCAGGAGGTCCAACAAAGATAAACCCACCAAACAGCCACCCCTCAAACCCTATACACAGTGGGGGTATCAGCAACTCAGTTGCTACCCACACCCCTAGGGTAACAGCGACGCAGCCTGAAGAGCAAACACCTCAACCTGAAGATCAAACACCTCAGCCTGCTGGGGTGGGGGGTTTACCCCCCTCACATGAAAATAATAAAGCAGCTGTTGTTATTGGTGCCGTCGGGATTGCGGCTTTTATTTACTTTATGCGCTAACGCCGCTTCTTGATGTATTTTTCTACAAGAAAGGCAACCACAGCCAAAATAATCAGCCAGGTGTGCTCAGCAAGAAAACCGATAGCTTGACCGGCGGCTTTGAAAAGAAAGCTCACAATTGAGCCAATAAGACCTGGCAGAGCTGATGCAATCTTTGAGCCAATATCTTTCAGACCTTTTCCCAACGCTTTACCGGTGGCTCTCAAAGCGTTTGTAATAGCCCCAATGACTGCACCAATTGTGACCCCGGCTGCAATAACAATAGCCGTAACGGTCACACCATATTTTTTGAATATCTCCTTTACCCTCTCACGAAGTGGAAGCGCTCTTTCTCTTTCATCAATCTGCGTTTGCAAACGAGCAAGCTCCTCTTGTCTTTCCGCTACTCTTCCTTCGGCAGCTTGTTTATCAGAAGGTGAGGCGTCTTCATTGTCGATAACTGCCTGATCTTCCTCATTTTGGCGCTGTAGTTCTGCTTCTTGTTCTTTCAGCTCATCCAACGTTCTTGTGTCATTGAGCCTCGCTTCCATTGTATTTCTTTCACTCTCTTTGGAGGCTATTTTTGCTCTAAGTTGGTCGACACTTTTTTGTGCTTTAGATTTGGTTTTTGCTTGTTTCTCGAGAGCCGCCACCTCTTTTTTTGCGTTTTCAAAATCCTTTTGATAATTTTTTATCCGTTGCTGCTGCTCGCGCAATTCTGATTCATTTTCAACGTTTGACCCAAGTTGATCAATCTTGGCTTGGGTTCGCTCGATTCTTATTCTAAGATCTTGCTCTTCTTGGGTGGCTTTTTCTCTTTCAGAGGCGAGTTTTTCTGCATCTCTGAGTTCTTTTTCAGCTTCTCTTAATCTCTGCCGGTTTTCTCTTATTTCATCATTGTCTTGAGCAATCAGAGATTCAGCTTCTGGACCAAGTGATCTTTTGAACTTGTCTTTAAATTTTTGGAGAAGACCTTTCTTATCTTTTCTGAAAATTTCAGTCTTGCCACCCCTTGTTCCAAATGAAACGATTGTAGTGTCATTGCCAGGCCTTTTGCTTAAACCGATTGGGCCTAATTTCCCGAAGTCAACTCTTGGAAATTTACTTTTAATGAAATCTCTTGCTTTTTCAAGACGCTTTGGTTTGTCTTCTTCATGAATAAAGCCCTCCAATGAAGGGATTTTATCAAATGATATTTCTGGAATACCGCTCTGTTCTTGCTGCCTTATCTGCATCTCAATTTCTTCACCACCATGGTAGGGGGTGGACGATGCGCCAGGAGGCTGAAGTGGCTCGTTTCTGTTAGACTCCTGTTCATCATAGTCGCTATCATGGTCAATCTCGTCGTCAAGATCTGGTTGGTCCATACCAAATTCACCGCCTTCTGCCATCGAATATCAACAAAGTTGATATCAACAAAGTTGATGAAGTGATTTTATATTTACAATTGAAATTTTAATTGAACATTTTTATATTTCTTACAATAATGGACGGTGTACAGGAAAACCTTAGACCATCAAGCAGCGAGAAAACTCTTGGCGCGTTAAAAGCGGAGCGCGCGGTAAAACGCATCACTTTCGACCGCACAGAAGTCAATCCAGAGGAAACGCTTTATGTTTCGGTTCCCAAGCTGAATGAAAACGAGGTCATTGTTCCCGGCTCACTTGCGCTGCGCTTTAACATCGATTTGAGCGGAGGCCATGCCAACAACTTTCTAGTCGACAATGTTGGACGGGCGCTAGTTTACAAACTTGTTGTGAAGTACTCTGGCACAATCCTGCAGGACACAGTTGATTACGACATTTACAAGATATTCGAGGATCTCTTCCTATCGCAGGAGGAGCGCGACAACATGTTGCAAGATGGAATCCAGGGTGAGGACCTCAACAAAATTCGCTCAAACGCGGGTGATAAGAAGACCTCAGGCGTCGCTGCAGAAATCAAACTGAACGGGATTTACGGAACCAAATACAGGATCCGCCTTGACCACCAGATTTTGAAAGACCACGGGGCCTTTTATCCGCAGGCTCTATACAATGATCTTGTGTTCGAATTGGAACTTGCACCAGCCTCTAAGGTCGTCAGAGGCTCAGACCCCGCAAAGCTTAAATACAAGCTAACAAACATCCAGCTGGAGTACGAGATGATAAGAAGCAAAACACTGGCAGATGAAGCCCTCAGCGCGTACACAAATGGCAAAGAATTCGCATATGACCACATCCAGCGTGACGAAGTGGTTATGTTTGCCAAAGGCACAGTCACAAGGCTGAATCTCAGAGTTAACCCACAGAGAAGGTCCCTCAAAGGCATCTTGCTACTGTTTGTCGAGCCCTATGTTGCTGGCATAAGGCATTCAGAAACTTACTTTAACCCAGACCTAACGAAAGTTAGTGTCACAGTGAACGGCTCACCCAACAGGCTGTACAACAACGGACTTGAAGGAATTGATATTTGGGAGGAGGTCAAACGCTTCTTTCTCAAAAATGAAAACAAAACACAGCACATGAATGCAACAAAGTTTTATACAGAAAACAAGTTCGGGGTTATGATCGATCTGCGTTCCATGGCTGATCACTCTATGCACGGAAGCGGCACGCGACTTGTAAACACAAAGGATGGGGTACAGCTGGAGCTCGAGAGGAATGCAAGCGGCTCTGGCAATGTGAACTGCCACATTTACGTCATCAGTGACGCGCAGATGAATATATTAGGAAGGCAATTAGAATCTATGCAGCACTAATAGAAATGGATCCGAGCAAGATACCCTTCAACGCTCTGATTGTGGGGCCGACAAATTCAGGCAAATCGAGGTTTGTGGTAGACCAGATCTACGTCCCTTTCCGCGGCAAGTTCGACTACATTGTTCTTATCTGCCCAACATTCGCGCACAACAAGACCTACCTCCGAATTGGTGAAAATGATCCAAGAATGTTTGTGATAATAAGCAAGCAGCACGAGGTGGAAAGTTGTTTGAAGGTCGTGAGCTGGCTGTTTGAGGGCACCAACACGCTAATAATCCTCGATGACTGCGCAGCCTCCAAAGATGTTAAAGGGCGCACAGGCCAGCTGGTGAATCTTGGCTTTTCCGCTCGACATATCGGAATCAGCGTTTGGGTGCTGACCCAGAAGATAACCAGCATCACACCTTCCTTCCGGGAGAACGCGGCGGCTATCGTTCTATTTTATACTCCCTCGGCCAAAACCACGAAGGCGATCTTTGAAGATTACGCCGGCGAACTCTCCCACGATGAGTACAAAAATCTGATTTCAAAGCTGAAAGAGCGGAAGTTCTCTTATCTCGTGTTCTCGCTTCGCTACCCCTACGGTATTCAGTGGGGTATCAGCAATTGAGTTGCTACCCCACACCCCATAAATTAATGAATTAAAAAAATAAAAGTTGTTGTATATAGTTGATTATCAACAAGTTGATGATGGCTGAACAAGAGTTCGCAGATGTTATAAACTTACTTGAAGCTGAGCCGTCAAGCAGCCCAGCTGATAGTAGCCTTGTGCCAGACTTCGCCCCCGGACCTAACATTCCTGCCCTTCGTGAGCAGCTGGCCGTGCTTGTATCAACAGGCAAATCCAAAGAGGCCATCGGAGTGCAGTTAACACATGAGCAGTTAAAACGCTTGACTGATAAAGAAGTTGAAAAGTACTACAAGAGATATGAAACCTTCGTTGGTAGCAAGACAACCGAAAGCATGGTTGACAGCCTGCTTACGCTTCTGACAAGAGGCCTGCAAATGGTTATTGAAATAGATGACGTTGAGGCCATGAAAAAAGAACTAAAAGAAGACTTCATTATTAACAAAGAAATGACAGATTTTGTCGGCGGTCTCTCTTTGAAATACGGAAAATTTCTTGCTCCTATTTCTGCTGCTTTGATAACGACGAAGCACATTAATTTTAATTCGCATTTGGAGAAAAAGGATGAAGCAAAATTAGAAGAAATTCCTGAGCTTTCCTCACCAACTGCTGAACAATTACAGACAAATTCAGAGTAATTTCTAAGTATTATTTTATTTGCTTAACATATACGCTTGTTTCAAAATGTCAACCGAACAATCCGAGGCTTTCAAAGAAGTTGCAAATTCCCCAGGCGAGACCACTCAGGTCGATATCACACAGCAAGCAACAACTCCAACTCCAACTACAGCCCCGCAGCGTGCAAAAAATCCCAAGCGTGTGGCTGCAGGCAAATTGGTTGCAGAAAGAACGCGGCTGTCCCGTGAACAACAGATAAAAGCAGCAGCTGAGGCTGCTATTATAATCGCAAACAACAAGACAAAGGCCGCTGCCCCGGTTTCTGAGCCAGACCCACCTATTGCAGACGAAACCCCAAAGAGTACAGAAGAAAAAAATAGCATTCTCAGCACCACTCAATGGATTGCTGTTGGAAGTTTAATCGTTTCACTAATCGGGATTTATTACAAACGTGAAGAGCTCAAGGCCGCATTTAGCAACAAGACACCTGAGTCACAACCTGTTCGCAAAAAGACACCTGATCCACAGCCTGCTCGCGTGACACAGCCCAGAGGTGTAAAACATTTGGATTGAATATTTACGAGTTAATATTATTACCTGTATCATATATCATGAAGAAAGTTGATGTTCCCCAAGTTCTTATCTCAACCGCGGCCATTTTTGGAATCGGACTGATGTGGTACGACTTTAACGTGAAGGTTTTTCATACGGTCCGCGATCTTTTGAATGCAACAATATCAGAAGAGACAAATAATTAATTTTGATTTAAACTTTTGTAGGTTTTTCTATACTTACAAAATAATGTCAGACAACAAGCTTGTTAAAACAATCACGGATGCGGCTACGCTCACTGGTTTAGTCGCCGGCATAGGTTGGGTCGCAAAAAAGGTTGTGAAAGAGAATTTTACTTCTGACCCAAGCAGCAGTGCTATGAACTATGTGAAGTTCACCGCCGTCATGGCAGGTAGCATTGCGCTCAAACAGTACCTCGAGGACCAAAAAATCCTTCCCACCAGCATGTAAATTAATTATTTGAAAAAACTCTGCTCTGTTATATAACACAATGGCAAGTATCGCGATTATGGCTGGTGGGGCTATATTGAATGCTGCTGCTTTTATTGGCGGCAATTATCTTGCAAAGGCACTTGGCGGAGGTGACGCTGCACTTGATGAAAAAGTACGACATGACAAAGCTCTCGAGGCATATCAAGCGGCTTACGCCAAATACTCCCGTGACCGCACCAAACTTCTAGACTGGATTGCGACTAACACGCAAATAAAGGCGCAGGCCAAGCAGAACTTTACTAACACTGACTACGCCTTCAAACTGTATAACAAAGCGCACCCTGACAAACAAATGATACCCCCCAAAGAACCCAAGTTCTCAGATTTCTATCAACCAAGCCAGCAGGTGAACTCATGTTCGTGGGCGCCGGGGCTCTTGCTTTGGGCTACGCTGCCTTCCGTTTCCTTTAGTGGTGGGGTTTCACACCCCATGATTTTAAACTTTTTTAATTCCTTACTTATAGATGGATGCCAAACTCGCAAAGATATACTATAGCCCTGGGGGCTACTGGAAAGGGTTTGCCGCAATCAAAAAATTATCTGAAGCTGCCAAGGTACCAGAAGAAACCGCAAAAAAGTGGCTGTTCAAGCAAGCACTCTGGCAGATATTCCTCCCAGCGCCGAAGCGCATTCCTCGGCCGAAATTCGACGTTCCTACACCCAACAAAGTGCATCAGGCGGATCTTCTTTTTTTGCCACATGACAAACTACCCCGTGGGCGCAAAGTTTTCAAATACGCACTCACCGTTGTCGACGTGGCTAGCCGCTACAAAGAGGCTGAACCCTTGACCTCTAAAAACTCTGATGAAGTTGCCCTTGCTTTTAAGAGAATTTACAAACGCTCGCCTCTGAAATGGCCTGAACTGCTGCAGGTTGACCCTGGGCGCGAATTTATGGGCGCTGTTACAAAAGAAATGGAAAATCACAAAACATATATTCGGCGCGGGCGAGTTGACATTCACCGTGATCAGGCCATTGTTGAACGTTTTAACCGCACCCTGGCTGAGCGCTTGTTCGGGCACCAGTACGCAGTTGAAATGCGTAGCAACGAGGGCCAGCGGTCCACGGCGTGGGTAAAAAGACTTCCTGAAGTTGTAGCCGCTCTGAACAATGAAGTCACAAGCCTTATCGGCAAGAAACCTGTAGTTGCCATCAACGAAAAAAATGTTTATGCAAAGCCATCGACACCTTATTTGAGACCTGTTGGAGAAAGCGAAAAAAAGCTCCCCTCTATTGTGAATGTTAGATATTTATACCAACCTGGCGAGCTTGAAGGTGGTGTGAAAAGAGCCACTGATCCAATCTGGTCTTTGAAAGTTTACAACATTGAACGATCTTTTACCAAACCGAAACAGCCTGTTCTCTACTATTTGCATGACGGGCCCAAGCGCGGCTTCGTGCGTGAAGAACTGCTTGTTGTGCCTCCAAACACACAATTACCTCCAGAGCTTTAACGCTTCTTCTATTTCTTCCATTTCTGTATTTGTTAATTCTATTTCTTCCATTTCTGTATTAGCCAATAAAGCTTCTATTTCTTCCATTGCTTCCATTGCACTGTTGTACCCGTAAGCTTTTGTATTTACCCCGTCGTCAGCTATCCAGCGCTTTGAATCAAACGGGGACAGTGAAATTTTATTTACATGCATGCCGTAGATTTCGTGCCCCTCGCTTCGCAAAATGTTCATTCCGTGCCACAGCTGCTGCTTTCCGAACAGCACCTGCTTGTACTGTTCATGCTTTATCTGTTTCTTAACAACGTTCTTTTTCACGCCTTTCGCTTTTCTTACGTTTATTTCGTCCACTTTTATCATGTTACAGCATTGCGACACTCTTGCTTTCGGATGTTTCTTTTTTATTTTTTTGACCAACTCTGCGTCTTTTGCCATTATTGCCTGCACTTTTTTTCCTTCGCAGGTGCACTCTTTTATTTCCGTCTCAGGGAAGTCTTTCTTTATTTTGTCTATTCCCTTTTTGCTTTCACCTTCCGTCATGATTGAGTACATCTTTGACCTCAGTCCTGCATACTCCGATATTGGGGTCCCCGCGCACTCGTCTTTCATTTTTCCCAGTACCTTTTTGTTCACCGTTGAGTGGAGCGGATGCTCCTTCGGGTAGTCTGATGTATCATAGAAGTTTTCATTTGCTTTTATATCTTTGTAGACGTCCTCTGTTTCTATCTTCAGCAGCAGGCTGTCCGTGTCCGTGTACAAGAGCTCGCAATTCTCACCGTACTGCTTTTTCAGGTGGTTGTAAAAGAAGTCGTACATCAGGATCTTGCTTTTGTCAAGGATTGTCATTCCTGTGTATACCGGCTTGTTGAGCAGCAGGCGGCTTTTGTGCATGTCAATGCCCACCAGGTCATTTGTAAATATTACATGCCTTGCGTACAAAGGGCTGGCGACCAATTTCCTTATTTTGTCTTTCTCAGTGCTGCGGACTATTTTTATGTCTACTCGGTTGCGCAGGTTCTCCATGGTTTTGCCGAAAACTGAGTTGTTCATTAGCTTGTAAAAGTTCTTTTCAAAGTCGTTCTTTGCTTGCTTTCTGAATTCCGTGTTCATACGGATGTACGGCTCCATCCAGCATTCTTGTTCGAACTCCAGCACCCTTTTTACGCGCTTCAGTTTCATGCCCTGCTTCAGATAGAACTTCAAGTTTTCGTAGTGAACCACGTAGTCTTTTTTGTCCTCAAGTGTCAGCAGCAGCTTATTGCTGTTTGGAAGTTTCAGGTCCAATTCTTTTATCAGATTATTTTGGTAGTCCGACATACATTCTTTTTTCACGACCTTTTTTTCAGGCGCCAGTGGGTAGCTGTTGTGTTCTTTATGCAGCTCCGCCGGGTACTCCAAATCAACTTCAAGGATCCAGCCATTCTTTGCGTTTTCTTTTTTGTTCATTATTTCCTCCTCTGTCGGCATCACGCGTTTCCATTTGAATCCGCTTTTGGGGAGAGGCTTGCTCATTGCCCAGCCGTACAAGTTGTTTGCGTCCAGATACATTATGTAACTGTTCGCTTTGCTTTCGTCATAGTCTGATACTAAAGGATTGTTTGCCTTTGCGTATCTTTTGCTTACCATAGAGATTCCTCCGCGAATTCCTCGTTCCACGAACATATGCATTTCATGGTCTGTTAACAACTCAAGCTCGACACCCGTCTTTTTCAAGAGTGCGTCCCATGATAGGCCTGGTGATGTGAAATAGTGCGCCGGGTCAAGACCGTACTGCTGCAAACACAATTTACGGAAATTTTCAAATACATCTGCCAATAGTGCTACATCCGTTTTTACGTAAAGGTCATGGTAATCCCCCAATGTTTTGCAATCAAAAGTCTCCCATACTGTCTTCGCGTGAGCGTATTCATCTTCTGTAATGTTCTCATCATTTAGTTTGCTGTAGAAGTCTTCTTTTTTGGGAAGACTTGTTTCGCTGAATTTTGCAAATGAATCCATGTACTCGGATGGGTAAATTCCCTTTTTGTACAGAAGATCACTGCCATTTGATAATGTTGATGTGATTTTTAGTGCCTCCTTTGGCGTTGCTTTTACCAGCGAGTCCAAGCTTCCTTGCAGAAAGTTCAAGCTGTCTATGAAACGCAGACCATCGACCGAAATGGTTATGTACTTTTCCATGTTGTTGGCGACACATTTCACCTCTTTCTCCAAATTTGACATCGCTTGCATTAAATGGTGCGCGTCGTATCCCCTCAGGTTGTGAAATACAACTGGTATCTGGTCCGTCTTGGGGTTTATTCTCAGTTTAAGGTTACAGTTGCTGTGCGCCGCTCCTCTGTACTTACCCGTCATGTGGCAATGGTCTTTTACCGCGTCTCTGTAGTTCTTTTGGAGCAGTGGCTTTTTGCATAAATAACAGTCGGTTTGTTGTTTTGCTTTATACTTGTCCTTTTGCTCCGGCTTTTTCAGTATTATCATTTCAAATTCTTTACCTCCTTTTGTTACATGATTTGACAATGGTTCTAATCCTTTCCTTTGATATTTTTGCTCGTTGAAAAAGCACCTCCTGTGGTATTGGCCCTGGTATTCTTCTATTCCTGATATAAGACCTATAGTGTAGACCGGCAATGAATCCCTATAGTTTTCTTTTACCAGTTTCTTTTCACAGATATGACAGTTATACGCGTTTTTGAAGTCATACCAGTCTTTGTGCGTCATTGTTATAGGTTTCGGTTTGGTGAGCATTTCTCTTATTTTTTCCTTTTCCTGCATTATGCTTTCCAGAAATGACTTTACCGCTCCCTCACCCCTGTAAACGTTTTTGCTTGTTACTTCTCCGTCGCTTTTCACAACAATGTATGAATACCCGCACGCTTCATGCCACTCGGTCTTTTCTGTGTAACTTTTGCATTTTTTCTCGCTTTCCGAGTAGCGCTCACATCCTTGTATCTTTTTTACCAATGCCTCAAAATCCGCGTATATTACGTAAGGTGCTTTCATCTGTTTCTGGTAATTTTGAAATGCGAGGATGTTTTCCCCCTCTTCCGGCATATCTATTTTTGTTGGCCTACCGTTCACTCCATTGCAGTACTTTTTATGGTCCACAAGCAAGTCCGCTCTTGAGAAACCTGTTAAGCACATCATGCAGTAGTGTTTTGCATTTCTATTTTTGCTTTGATCAAACAGCAAAGCGCTTTCTCTTTTTACGTAACAATAGTGCTGTATCTCGCCTTTTTCAAGCAGCATAAGGTTGATTCTTTTCACGCTTTTTTCTTTACTGCTTATTCTGTGTATTATCACTGTGTCTTTTTCCCATCCGAACACGTTTATTGCCAGGTTTGGGTTTTGTTTTTCAAGCTTGTCGACTTGTTTTACCGGTGTTGGAAAATCTATCCCCTCGTAATTTATCCCATCATTTTTGGGGTATTTGCTTGGTCTTTGCGGGTTCTTTCCGTCTTTTGGAGGAAATAATGCTGCTCTTAGAGCCCACTTCAGGCATTCGTTGTCTTTGTTTTTTACGTTTATTATTGCCTTCTTGTTTGCCAGAGCGGCTGGAAGTGGCAAATAGGTTCCTCCGCGTAGTGGCTGATATTTTGCTACGTTCACGTATGCGAGCTCTATACTTTCTATATCCCATCCTGATCCTAGCAATGACCAGTTTTCTATTTCTCCCTTTATTCTTTCCATGCATTCTTCGTATTTTTGTTCTATCTGTTCTTTGTCATACCTGGTAAAAACGTGCGGCTGGTCCTCTTTAAAGTAGTGCGACATTTCTTGCGTTTCGCCGTTTCTTTCTATTTCAAAGTTTACTTTTAGCCCGAAGCTCACCTTTACACTTCCCAACTTTAGAATTTCCTGTTCGATCAAATTTGTATACTTTTCTTTATTTGCATTTTTAAACATATAAATATCTTTGTTGTTTGGATTTGTTTGAGATACTGTCATTAACCAGACACGAAGCCATTCCTGGAAATTACTCTGGCTTATTCTAAACCCGTCACGTGTAAGAACACGTTCAGGTTGTAATGGTTGAGGAAGATTTCTATTTTCCTCTCTAGTTATTGGACCGTAAAATGTTTGCAGAACATTGGACGAAAATCTCGCGGCTGCCATCTCGGCGTATATACAAGTGCAGATAATTGTTCAAATGGAAAATAATTCTGGCACACTTTTGTATATTGACAGTGCATACATTTCTTCAAAAGAAAATAATTTTTTTTGTGACATATCCGCTCGCTCGGGTGTCACGCTCTTTGTTTACTTCCATGCTTGCTTATTTTCACTCAAATACGTATGCACCCAAAAAATTGGTTGTCGAAAATTTGGTTGTCGAAAAAAAAGACACTCCCATAGGAGCCGAGTTTTTGATAATAATTTTCACTCAAATACCACCACACACATAGATGATGAGGGTTCTAGCAGAAAAAAAAATCAAGATACAAAATAAAGCTGATTTAACAGGAAACGAGGCGAGCATGGGAGCCGAGTTTCCTGTTAAATCAGCTTTGTTTTGTATCTTGATTTTTTTTTGTGCTAGAACCCTCATCATCTATGTGTGTGCAACAAAAACCCTGTGATGAATAAAAAACATTTCTTCCCATAGATTTGCATCGGTAAAACGAACGAAAAAAATGAGGATAAATAATAATCTGAACGCTTTACGTTCATGGGCTTGCGTGAAAAGCCCATACAACAAGACAGTCTAGTGTAAGAATTTGAGCAAGTTTTCTATTTTATGACTTATATTCCAACATACCTGATATCTCCTCATTGGGCCGTGTGTGTTGCTCTCCATAAACACACCTAATAAATGCGCGCCACACGGATCTCATCGCTGATCGTAAGAAACCGCTCACTGCTCCACAGTAAGATGACATCTTTACGAAGTACTACTTGCGGCGGCAATACTGGTACAAGTGTCAATTGGCAACTTTTTAATTTAGTAAAACACAAGATGAACAACACGTGTCAGTATGTGATACCGCCACCTGGCTGAATTAAAGTGCGTTTAAATCTGCCTACGGAGGAATATGTAGACTTGCACCAACTCGCCCTCTCTTGGCGAGCGTAACTAGCCAAAAAGCGTCGCGAAGCGACGCGCATCGATCGAGTCCGCGAGTCGAAGGACTTTGTGAAAGTCTTAGTAATGACTGAATATGTTTCTAAGAGACGACAAGTTGAATCCGGTATTTACTACCACTTTGCACATCGGTTGTAAAAGAAAGTGAGCAAGAAATTTTTTATCAAATGAATCGTCGTTGCGGTTATTACAAGAAATAATCTTTGTTCATTTAGGATGTAGTAAGATCAGTTTAAATTTGCGCCATTTGTTTACTTCGGCATTTCATCTGCTTTCATCGGCTGATTCATCTAATGGAGATAAAATAAATCAAATAAAATCCATAGTGGCTTAACTGCAGTGTCAATAACGTGGAAAATACGCTAATAACATATGTTTAATATTGTGTATGTGTAATGTGTTTATGAAAATTTCCATCAGTGTCTCGTGATATTCAACTGGTATACATTGATATTAGCCCAAAGCTTCAAAAACGTCGCTGTCGATCAATTCGAGTGTAAAACATCGTGATTAATCACTTTGCTATCTTATGTTTTGTAAGGTGTCCATAAAAAAAATTCGGCCAAAATTCTAATTAAATTACACAATTATCGTCAATAGAACAGAGTGTTGAAAACAAATATAATTTATTATGAAAGGACCACGCCAAACGGTTGACACACAGTTGATAGCTTATTAAATGGGATAACAAGTGAAGACAAACCAGACAGCATTTAAAAACCACAATCACCATTGCACTGAATTTGGAATGCATTTTGAGAGAAATTTCACGACAGTTTTAATCTGTGAAACGGGAAGTGAAATTTTTTTGGTAGTTTTCGCCGTAAATTAAAAAAAGACTTTAATTAGGTAAGGTAATTAAGGTAACGTCTTTATTTATAGAGGGTAGCACATAATAGCTATAAAGCTAATAAACCTGTGGCCCTCCTATTTACAATTACTAAAAAACTAAGATATACAATAATATATAAGAAACGAAATTATTTAGGGATTTTGCTTCGAATTAGGAAAGGTTAGCCTGCGTTGCAGACGAAACTAAACCCCGGCTCTGTAGATCGCTAAATCTTGAATTATTTGTTCTTTTTCGTTGTTACTTTAATTCCGAATATTGTAAACTGAACAAACTCAATAAGATATATTTCCCCTTGCTGCTCTGCATTGCGAGAAATTACTCATTATTTAAGCTCAACATTGTAAGCTTGGCAATTAAGACCAAAGTAAGCCTGCATTTAAACAAGGTGGAATCCAGCCATTAAAAGATTCCTTCAATATAATATCTTTTTAAAACATACGATAATTGTGTCAAGGAATAAAGAGGTCCTTGCAAAAACTCATTCGTTTTGCTATAATTTTTTCTTGTACGTGCGACTATCGATTTTATTTATTTTATCTTCATTTGACGAATCAGGCGATGAGAGCAGATGAAATTACAGAAGTAGCAGTTGCAGTTAGGCCAAACAATTGACGCAAATTTGAACTGGTCTTACTGGAATAAATAAAGATTATTAGTAAGAACTTTAGTAAGAACTTTATTTAAGTGTCAAGGTAGGTATTTAGCTTAAAAGAAGGGCTATTATTTCTTACAAGAAGGGCTATTCATTTGATTGCTTGTTTGCTCGCTTTGTTGTGTCTTTCCGCCGAAGGCACAATTAAACGCACTTTCGTTAAGAAAATTCGGAAGTTCCCGATCTAGCGATTTCTGCATTGGTTTTAAGAGCAGGTTGGTGATCAGAACTTTTCTGATGAAAAACAATTTTGTGTGATAATGCTCTTTTCTCGCTTGCAAGAAGAATAATCCTAGCAGTCGAGATATCGTGTGTGATTTGTAGCCCCACACGCGCACCTGGTTTTCGCGCCGATTCATCCAGTACGATCACTAACTGTAAGAACCAAGAGAGTATGAAGTACTTCATACTCTCTTGCTAAGATAAGAACCTACTGCTATATTTGATAAACATCACTGCAGGGTTTCCCGAACAATCAAATCATGTTCAATTCATTTTCTCACTCTTCTCATTCGGGAATATTTTTTGAAAGAAAAATGACGTTTCAAAACAACGCTCATTCTTAGTGAGCTAAAGTACACGAAAAGTCTGATCGCTCACCTGGAATTTTTGTTTGAATCAGTGTAGCTGGACTTTTATCCACTGGGGAAAAATTCGCTTGTGCTCTTCCTCTCACCAAAAATTTGAAAGCCGCATGCTGACCTTCTAATTCTGAACACTGTCTTGTGGATGACAGACAATTATGCAAAGTCCTCTGCAAATGTGTAAATTGCAATTTAATTACTTTCTTTTCAGTTTAGATACCTTTTTATAGTGTCGTGTTTGTCATTTGTTTTGTTTATGCGATTATCATAACTATAAGAAAGCAAAGCACTGGTAAACAGATGGGGGGGGGGGGGGGGATGCGAACAATAGATATATGTTTAAATTGATTCTTTAAGCGTTGAATTTTCGTCTTGATGAATTAACATCAATGTTCTTTCGATGCTAGAAAGCTTTTTAATCGTCCAATTGGTCAGTCGAAAAGTGAAGAGCCGCGTACGAAAAAGCCCAAGTCACTACATTTTTGCACTTTTCTATTTAATTCAGATAAAAGAAGCCTTAGAACAGATTTTGATTACATAGAATCACAGCTCCCGAAAAAAGCAGTCGGGTATCATTATTTTCGTGTTGAGCTTTTGAAAGAACTGAAGTTTACTGATTGGCACACCGTAGATATAACATGTCGGCTTTTTTTTTCGAACTGGTGGGTCTATCTTTGTAAGACTTTCATTTTGTTTTTTCATACATGCGTGCTTCATAATCCAGCAAGTGTTTATCTTGGATCTGAGCAAGAAGACTTCTGGACATGTTAAAGTTATCAGGATGAGAATAATTTAAGAAGCAGTTTGCGTTTAACAGAAAAGCTCGACTTATCGCCAGAAATTTCTACCTACCGGTATTTTTGCTTATAAAAATACAAAGAAAGCTCTTGTTTATCATTACCACAAAATACAGTTACCGTTTGGCATAATTTTCTTTATAAGCAAAAGCATCGAACAAGCCGGCCGAATGCTACTACATGTAACGCTTTTACTGTTTTGGTGATCAAGGTACGACTCATTTGGTGAAACTAGTTAAATGAGACAAATATCACTTATTTATGTTTTTTTAGAAACGCTCGAAGTATTGTAGAGGGCTAACAGTGAAACATTAATCTCATGTTTATCATTTCAATAATGAAGTGATCGGTTTCGCGGTTGTATAGCATCTTCATTTTCTAATTAGTTGTTCAGTTTTTATGCCAAAAACCTGGGAGCCTTAATTGTCTATGAATGTGGATATTAAATTACACTTTACTGAATATGGAGCAAAGTCACTTTAGTTTGGAAGTGATAATCTGTCCATGGAGCGAAGTGACCGGATACCTAAGTGAGCGTAAACGTCTTCTTCGAATTCGAAAATTTGGTATCGAATGCCGTATTTCCTCTTTTAATTTCAGGATCCTCCTGTTTAAGCCCCCCTTCCTAATAGCCGCCATATCAAGGATAAAATAACAATAAGCTCCATCCCTAATACGTGTAATAGCGGCCACATTTGTTATCTGACAACGCTAAATGACTGTTTATAATGATTAATAAGAGCAAACAAGATAACACTCGCCATAAATTGTGAACACTTTTATTTATCATTGTAGTGTCACATCTCGCTTGTGATTACGATGTTGAAAATCAGAATTTTCATTATCTGCTGATATTTAAAAATTCCCTCGTTCCTTCGCGTATAGAAATAGGAGACGGCCATGACTGAAATACCACACGAGTTCTTCGAGTAACATACGGGTAACATACGGGTAACATACGGGTAACATACGAGTAACACACAGAACATACCAATACATACTGATACTTACACCTATTCGCACCTTTTTGGTACGCTTCTGCGGCACATCAGACGAGTTTCGTCGAGCCATGGTTCGTATTTTGGGGAATCGAAGACGCAGTCGAGCCAAAATACCCATGAAAAGACCAAACGAGCCTGATATGCCGCCAAAGCGCACCAAAAAGGTACGACTAGGTATTCACCGTACCCATATTCAGCCAAAAAATCTGGAAAGTTCTTGTTTCTTGTAAACATCAATGGGTTTTTTCTCGCCTCAACAAAATCGCTCTGTTCAGGCCTTGCTTGCCAGGTACTTAGTGCAAATTGTGTGATACTTTCTTGGTCTTCAACACTTTTTTCACTCGTCTGTTTGGAGTTGCATTCCCTTAATTTTTAAATCAAAATTTAGCGAAAAATCTGGGAACTCCGACTACATTGTTTCAGTCTGAATAAACATCGAGCAATTGGCGAGTGCACTCAAGTTTAGTTTTGGTGGGAAAGTGCTACTCCTTTTACGACCGGTAAACACTAGCTAAACTTAAGTTACGAGGTTTTGTTTAATTGGTAAAAGCTCTTTTCAACTCATCGCACGGTAACACTTCTTTACTTAAAGTGACCATGATATCGTGGCATATCAGGTCAGTGACTTGATATCGTAGAGTATCAGGACAGTAGATTGCGCTTCTGATTGGCCACTTGCGAATTTGGATACGGTAAATACGAGTAACATATGACTAACATCAAGTAAACATGCATACGAACACATACGAATCCCTATTTCATTTTATCGACAATTTCATGCAACAAAAGTTAACAAAATTAGTTTAAAAAAAAAATTAAAAAAATTAAAAAAAAATTTGTAACGGTCATACTTTTGAAAATGTATGTTGCATAGCATACGAAACGTCAGGTTAGTAAAATGCGATTCAGTCACAATGTTTATTACCGCTATTTGTTTCATGTTTTTAATCAAGTAACAATAACCAGTTTAAATTAAAGGTAGTCTAACATGAGGCGTAATTTAAGGTGGGGCTAAAGGTGAATTTGAATGAAATTTTAAGAGGTTTAAAGAAGGGATAGAAGGAAGAAAATTATTTTTGGAACACCACCAGACAATTGACCCCCACGCAAGAGCACCCCAGGTTGTCAGGGGACTGTTTGGGTGTCCATCTACTAATTTTTAACTTCAAATTCTAATTTTAAAATCACATTAAATCTTTAATATTTCTTATTTCTCCAAATTTTACTAATCTTTTGAGAAAAACTATCTCTTTCCAAACATCCCCAAAAATCACTCAAAAATTTACAAAACACCGCTCAACATAGCTTTGTGAAATGAGCAGAGGGTTTTGGGAATGCTTGAAACGCGAACGAGATATTCTCATTAAACCCAAGTTAAGTGGTGGAAAAATGGGCTTCAGGTTTACCCCCGCCTTAACAAGAGCTAGAGCAAAAGAGATGGAACCCGAATGAGGGCATAATGCCAGGTTACCAAACCGCTGGATACCTGTAGACAAATACTAACTAACAAACCATACTGCCCATGAGTTTGGAAAGTATAAATGTAATTATTTCACATTGCAGTCTAAGTCAGTCACCATAATATTTTATTAGCCTCTCATTTCTGAATGGCTGCCAAATTTGAATAACAAAAGGAATTTGACGTCAATGTCGCGACCCATTTCATACATGTCAAGCACATCGAATGCCATTACGTAATCTATTTTTAGAACCAAAGAGAGTCTAGTCCCGTCAGGTCCCGCCACGAGTCTTATTTTCCCGCCACAATTCTCAGTTGACATGCGGTACAAAATTTTATGACAATTCAAATATATAGCTACATCCAATCTAGTTCGTTTACACTGCCAAAAAAAAATTTAGAGAGCTTGGTTAAGATTATTTTCCGACTGTACCATTTATACTATTTTAAAGCAGTCGTTCTTCATGAAAGAAAAGTCCACCGCAACATATCTAAGGGCGCGTTCGTTTGGGAATATTCTGGAATAAGAAGGCTATTCTGCTCCTGGGAGCAGAATAGCCGGAATGGAAATCCAAGTATTCCGGAATAGGAAGAGCAGCCAAACGAACTCTAAATTGCATTATTCCAGTTATTGTTATTCCGCATACAGAATTTCATGATCATTCGATTAGCTAGATTATATCTTGCTCATTTATACCACTACAAAACCGATCCTTTAGAGAACTTTGTAAGAATACTTCACAACCGTTCCCTCAATTAGATTTCCAAGCAGTCGTTCTTCGTGAAAAAAAACTGAACACCTCAGTGTATTTAGGCTGGTTTTCAACTAGATAAATACGCTCTCTCACACTGTGAGAATGTAAAAAAAATTTACTATCTTAGTCTCTTAGCCTGTTGCCTTCTTACCTGAGATATTCTCTACTGCCAATGAGTTAATCTTTCTGTTTGCCATTTCAGTTTCAAATCCAACATTTCTATCCTCACCCTATTTCTTCTCCTATTACCCGTTGCCCTCTTCCTGTTTCCATCACCCCGGTGAGCGGCAATTATGCGTACCTCGGTAAAGATTTTAAATTTGTGATGTTAGCAAGATGGTATGTCAATATTGTTATTGACATGCACTAATTACGAAAGAATTTAATTCGAATACACGCCACTAACAGGAACTAATGTGGACATCGATAAAATGATTCAAAATTATCAACTTCTTAATAGATTGTTTCATTTTACTATGTATGCTGTAATGGCTATAATGCATTTTCACCTTTGGAGTCAAGCTTTAAAAACACGTCAAGTTTTTGTAAAAAGTATGAAATTTTGCTTTGTATTTCTTTCTTTCTGAATGGCTGCTGAATTTGAGTAACAAAAGGAGTTTGACGTCAACGTTTGTAAATAATTTAGGCAGCTTAAGCAATCACGACGGCGACGCCGAGGACAACGCCTGGTGAAAAATGAATTTATTTTTTACTCTAGAATCTCGCGATTATTCAGATGTATTCAGCGTATCTGTCGGTTTAAGAACTGGCTCAAGCTAAATGTGTAAAGAGAGCGTTCTACTCCAAATAGAAAAATTGAAAATTTGCCGTCGTGGTTCATTTTGTCCAGAATACGCAGAATTGGGTCATTTTACGTTGTTGATTTGCAGAGAACGGCTAGGAAATGTACCAAGACTTCAAACGCACGTGCAGAGCTATTGTTCTGCTCATTAAGCCTTTTGTTTGGTGACGTTCTCGTTGCCGTTGCCGTCGTAGTTTGCTTAAGCTGGTGGTTTTCACTGTCACGCAATAAAAAAATAAAATCGAAACCATTCAACGACAGAAGCTATGAATTTCAGATATTATAGAAGATAAATAGATCAACAATTTGTCCAAATCTCAGGTCTGTGCGGTGCACCGTTTGCGAGTTATTTGCCGAAACTTTCCACGCAAATTTATAAAGCTCAGCATGGAGACGCCATATTTGTGTCCTTCCAATGGGCACAAACATGGCCGCCGTGATGTCAGAGAAACCATCTGGAACTTAATTTTGCTATTAATAGCGACTACTTTTGGCTCATGATCTATTATACTTTAACATAAACAGCACTTAGTACATTGGGAATGTTCAATCTGCCAAAATGGAAAGGAAAGGCCTTTTTTGAATCAAAACAACTTTGTCACGGCACTCAGCTTGATACCACATACAGTATGTTGCCCAGTTTCCGGCCACTTTAGTTTGTAATCGCTATAACTTCTTGAATATGCACGGAAAACATTTCAGTTTTCTATCAAATAAAGTACATTTACTTACCTTTAAAATGTACAAAGGTTGGCTGCCTTCCTCGAGTATTAAAGGAATTATGCCATTTTTAGCAAAGCTCGTAAGTTGCCCAGTTTCCGGCCAGCTAGTCCAGTTTCCGGCCATTGAGATAAAGAACATTTTCCTTGAAGCCGCTCGACTTTAGTCGACTCGAACCGACTTTTCAGTCCCTATATGAAACAGTTATGTCTGAATGTTGGTTTATTCGGCAATGATTTCTCGTCTGTTTTACGAAAATTGTGTACGACCTCAATGACCCGTTTGCGTTTCTGGATCTTCTGCTTATTCAGGCGTTACATTTTTGTTGACAACAAATATAAATATTTTCTGTATGCTTGCTCTAGCTGTACGTTTTTGTACTTATTGCTTACGTGTTATTAATTTTTCGAGCAGTAGATTATAAACTTAAGTTATTTCACTAACAAAAACTAAGTTTTGAATAATTTGTCGCTAGGTGGCCGGAAACTGGCACTGTAGCGCCAAATCTTTGTTAAGAGTTCGGCGGCTGAAATTCAGAAACAGCTAAATTCTAGCTTGTGATGACACTTCCCCTAGTCAAAAAATTACGAAGCTCCTTGATATATTTCCTATGAAACGAGCTATTTGTTTTTATACGGTAGCTTTGGTGTGCAGTGAAAAGCACAAAAATTAGCCGCTAAACGTTTACTCGCCTGAACAAAATTCATCGTTGCTCGGTCGTTTTTTGTCCAAAAAGCCCGCTAAAACCAACAATTTGTACCTGAAATGTTCGTATTTCCTTCAGTGCGCTTCGGTGGACAAGAATTAAAAATCCCAACGAAAAAACCTGATTTTAATTTTTTTTGGCCGGAAACTGGTACCGGCCGGAAACTGGGCAACACACTGTACGGCGGAGAACTCGAATATTCAAAATGCTCTGTTTTTAAAACGAGGGGCACAACCAAGCTGGAAATTTGCAAAAAGATATATTTTTAGTTTATCTTTCACCTAGGGACATCGAAAGTTTAGCAGGCCTATTGAATTTTGATTTCAGAATTTTATGACGTAACATGAAACCCAAGCGACCAGGAGCCTCCTGACGCGACCCCCGGGGGGGGGTACTCCCATATATGGGCTATATAGGTATGTGCCGCGGGATAGGGTATGTTTTTTGAGGTTCTCGGTCCTTAAATAGGGTATCACTTTTGTTCCTTTTGGCATTGTGTTCCCGGTGTGATCCTTAGATAGGGTACCTAAATTCTATCAGCTCAAATTAACGCCCAGCTAAACGAAAAAAAAATGGTCTGTTAAAACTGAAGCGATTTTGAAAGATTTGAGCTTTGCCGTGCGCGGTTAGCCGTTATATGAGTCGTCACACCATGCTTCTCTTCCCCTTAAATAGGGTGTCAATTTTCAGGTTTGGGCCTTAGAAAGGGTATTAATTTTCGTTTTCTTTATCCTTAAATAGGGTCAGGGTTTGAGAACGTTCGCGGCACACCCCTATCCGAAATTTAGGGGAATACCCCCCCCCCCCCCCCCCCGGGACGCGACCCAGCACTGAAACGAGCGAAACGAAACGAAACGAAACGCGTCGAAAGTGAGTCTTATATATCCGAGTCTTATTAAAAAAAAAGCAAACTCGTCACTCGTTGTAGGATTTACCACCATTCGATAAGCCACATCACGTTGAGATAAAGATTAAAACCTTGTTTCTTGGTGAAAGAACTGCCGCAGTATATTTACATATGCATTAATTAATTTATTCGGGTCGTTGTTGCGCTTTGTTTTCCCACGTTACATTTAAAATGCCTCTTACGAGAGATGGAGAGCTCGAGAGATCTGGAAGCTTTCCGTTCTTGAGAGAATAAAGACATTCCACCTTTCCGTCTTATGCTTCTACTTAACGTGGTATCACAAGACTTGAAATAACAATATGTTCGAGTACACTCCTCTGACAAATGCCGCGTTACTTTATCACGCGAAATACCGTTTTCTTGAATTGCATTGCTTTTTAAATTAAATTAAACGGATTCCGCCTTCCTCTAGCTAATTGAAACTCTCAACCGCGCTCGAAAAAGCCATTCTGCGGCTCACTTCAACGATCACGGGGACTGCCAGAGCAAGCGAATAAGAATTTAGCCGGTAGACCACAAACAAACGCATAGGTTGTTTTAATACCGTTTGGAACAAATCTCCAAAAAATTCGGTTGGGAATTTCTCCAAGTTTTCGCCAAGAATATAAGTTGTTCCATTTAGTTTGACGAAAGAAGCCGTCATTTTGGTTAAAGGGCGAAATTGAGTATGGACGTGAGTGCCTAAAGGCCTGTGATGCAATAGATCCGAAGCAATTTATCCCCACTCTCTCTCTCTATGTACGTTCCTAAAAATCAAAATGTAGCCTGGGTAGCCCTTCGATTGACCGAGTGTATACTAATCAGTTAAGACTTGAGTGAGGTCATTCTGGTAAAATAGCATTTTATTATTATAACAACTTATCCACCAGCCCGTGGTGAAAGAATAATATTACTGTCCTAGTTGCAAATTAATGAAATCTTATTTATTTACAAACATGCACGGTGAAATATCAGTTATGTGTAGAAAACACATTAACAATTCTTTATAGACAGATTTACATATTTGCACGGTTTAGTTTGTACTAAAAGTAACAACCCGGTGTTATATAGTTTTTGACGGAAATAAAAAAAAACCTGGTAACTTTACAAATTTCACTGCTTGAGTAACTGCTTCATGTTTCTTTCCTTAGATCCTACAAAAAACTCAACAGTTCAATACCAAAAAGATACAAAAATAAAACCGGGTCTTGAAAATGGTTCATAGAACACTATGATGATAAAATTCATCCGCCTATCTGCAAAGAATATCCGCCATGCTATTTTGCCTCTTTTTTCTTCATTCATAAACCATGTAGACACGTTTTAGCTGTAGCCCGGCAGTTGTCTTGTCTGTGTAAGTTGCTCCTCCCCATGTCCTCTCCAATACTTGTGGCCCATCATGATCAGTGCACTGGACTGGAGCTGTTGATTATGAATTTAATAATGGTACATTTTTAGTAAACTACAGCAAGTACTGGAACTGAGTTCAGGGTAATAGAGGGTAAGGGAAGAGAAGACCAGTGATAGGTTATTGCTTACTATTCTACTATAATTATACTATATCTTTATGTCTGCTCTACAAGCACAAACAAATTTACTCGGTAGCCCTTTATATTTGGAGCTGGGGTTGGATCGGTTTCAGAAATTTGCTTTGAAAGGATTTTTGCTCGTAGGGGGTAGGTACAGGTCAAATGGAGTTTTACACAGTTGATAATTTTAGATCACCAATTTCGTTTATTTTCTGTAGCTACGACCAACATGTAATCCAACAATGATGCTTGATCATGAGTTTATAAACGATATGGTCAATATGAGTATTATTCACTGATTGAAGTTTCGTACATTCACTGTATTCCCCGTCAAACTTGTTTTGCTTCAATGGTTAGAAAATTTGAATAACAAATCAACCCAGCCGTATATTTCGTGTCGATGGCGTAATCTATTTTAAGATATGACAACATTATTGACCCGATCGCAAACCGGCCGGAACCGAGCCTCCTTGACACCTGTCTGTCAAACGAGTCTCACTTTCCCGCCATATTTTTCTGACACGCAGTGTGAAAATATTTCCCGCCGCTCGATCAGCTGGGCTTAAATTTAATTTACTTGTATACAACGCTACAGAACCATTACATTTACACTTAGTATTTCGGATTACTTTACAACCCTTTGTGTTACTTTTCCAAAAAGACCGCTACAGAACAATATATATGGATATCTTTTCAGTTCTCTGCTATGATATCTGTAGCGGACGCGCATTTGTCAACATTCAGTGTTGTTAGACGTGTCGGAAATCTTTAACAGCTGAACCATACAAATTAAATCGCGAGTGCTAATATTGTTGAGCCCTCTTTTGATGGAATATGAAAATTTGCCAGCTAACGATCAAACGCAATCGCTCTTAGATTAGCGCCATAACGAGTTCGCCATCTCACCTGAGAATTTTTCCGCGGCCAGTGGGTAAAACTGATTTGCGTTTTTACAACGAGATCGGCATAACGATCGTAGCAAGCCTCGAAGTCCACAACAGCAAGATGACATCTTTCGTCTGCTATCCTTTAGAAACTAAATTATCAGCAGATATGCCGAGAGCGTCTTTTCTTTGTCTTTTGTTGTTCGATTAGCCTGCGTTGCAAACGAAACTAAACCAACGCAGGCTATTGGTCGATGTGCGCTTAAATTTACTTTCCGCCCACGTGACTAAACAGAATTTTAACTAGGCTAAATTTCCAGAAACACAACTGGCTCAAGTCAAAAGGTCATTCAGTGTGAAGACAGTAGTAGCCAAGTCTCCCCATTCACTTTTTGAGTTTCAGTTTCCAAAATGCCATTACATATTAAAAGCTAATGAGTCTATACAGGAGCTTGGTTCATATCTCATCAGTGTATTTTTTTTTCTACTCCTTCCAAATTCCCTTCCCCAGCATTTCCGTATAGTATAACCAAGATATAAGTGCATGCATTTTCTAGCCGGAGGAAATTTAAAATCAGGCTTATTAATCATTTCTAGATTTTGCATTGTTAGCTAGATTGAACGTATAAACAGGTTTGCGTTTCGCAATTTTACCCTTTTAGGGGATATCAGACTAGTTATTTCAGCTAGTGTGCGGCTTCCTCCTTTGCCGAGCTGAGCAAGTTTATATCTGTTCGGTCAGCCATGCCACTGAAGCAAGCTATAGCTGAAGATAATACCGGTAAAGTTGTCGTAGTTTTCTCATCGGTTAATAAACCAAAGATCTCTAGATTTCTCTTCATTTCATCACAGCTACAAATAGCAAAGTCACTTTAGACACTGAACAATTTTACAACCGAAACACGAGGCCAACGTTTCAAACGTATAATCTCTACTATTGTGTTAAATAATATTGTACTTAGGCTTTTAGATCTCAACTAATTTTGTTAGCGTCTTAAATAATCTTTTACTCAGGCTCAATGACCTTGTACCTAAGCTGTGAGCAATTATGTACTTAGGCTACTAAATGAAATAAAATCACTGAATGAAAATAACAATTAGTCAATTACCGATCGAGCCTCTTTGACACCTGTCTGTCAAACGAGTCATATTTTCCCGCCACGTTTTCAGTCTAACTGACGACAGTCTAACTGTTTCCCGCTGTTCAATCAGCTTGACTTTAAATTTTAGCCAGTATACACTGCTGCTTTTTTTTACTTAGTACTTCGGATTCCACAACAATTTATGTAATTTTTGCAAAAAGACCAGCATAGTAGAATAGTAGAATGTATGTGAATATTTCTTTTTCTGCCATTATATTCAAAAGTATCTTTGTTATGACGCGCTTTCGTCAACATTGACTGTTGTTAGACAATAGAGAAACTATTTAAACGGTAAAACCATCATGCTTGTCGAGTCTTCTTTTACAAGAATACGAAAATGTAGCAGCTTGCGATCAAATGCACTCGCTCTCAGATATTAACGCCATAGCGAGGTCGCTATCTCACCTGATAATATTTCTGCAGCCAGTGGCCGCCAGTGGGCAAAACTGATTTCTGCTATTGGAACGTGATCTACATAAGGATCGTAACAAGCTTCCCAATCCGCAACAGCAAGCTGACATCTTTCGTCTGTACTCCTTGCTAGATATGAAACTTGGCCTAGCGCTGCAGTCGACTCGGTTAAAATAGGAGTATTATAAAAACTGTTCTGTTACGCAGGCAATGGCCTCGTACGTAGTAGAGAGAGCGAATGAGAGGCCTCTGTAGTCTGTATTCGCAAGCTACGCAGGCAAGTGATACCATCAGTGTAAGCATGCAAACGGAGCGTGAACGCCGGCTCGATGCAGTCAACTTGTACGTGTGTCTCGCGCGATCGGACACAAATAAAGCTTAAGTGTGGAAGAGTGTGTTTCCCGAGGTGGTGGTGGTGTCTCAAGTAGTAAATAGTTACTCTGAGTTTGTTTGTATTGAGGAAAGGATCACGGCTTGCAACCGGAACATTTATAAAACTTAGCGTTTCATCCATAGCCGAATAACTTATCGATACTTATTATTTTATGCATAGAGCATAACTCCGACACAAATCCAGCATGATTACCTGCAGACGAATACTGGTAAAAAACATACTACCTGCGCTTGCATTTGAAAGTTGTGAAAGTTGAGTTAGTTCGAGACAGTCACATTATTTTAGCGTCTTACTTCTTTTGTTTCTGAATGGCTGCCAAAATTTGAATAACAAAAAGAATATCGACGTCAATGCCGTGACCCAGTACACAATGATATCGAATGCTGTTATGTAATTTATTTCCCTGACCAGCGGTCATTGTATTTTCCCGGCACGAGTCACGAGTCTCATTTTCCTGCCTACCACGCGCATGTCTTAAAGGAGAAGTTCACTCCAGAATGGCCATTTATTTTCTTTACGCCAATAAAAAGTTTATACAAAAATATGTTATTCACCAAAATTTCAGCTTCCAACGAGCGCTAAATCCCTAAGAAATCTTTCTCTAAAGTAGCCCAAAATTCGACAACTGAACGCCGCCATCTTGGAGCTAGTAATGTATGCGTGACGTCAAAGAGTTCAGCCTGAAGTTTAGCGGGAAAATTTAAATACTTCAAACTCCTTGTTTCTTTGTAGTGGCTTTTGTTTGTCAAAATGCCTGTTTTTGCAGCTCCATGTTTCTCAAACAGAGCTCCAAGAGATAAAAAAAACCTTTCACCTTTTCTTTCCTTTCAGACAGGCATTTTGACAAACAAAAGCCACTTCAAAGAAACAAGGAGTTTGAAGTATTTAAATTTTCCCGCTAAACTTCAGGCTGAACTCTTTGACGTCACGCATACATTACTAGCTCCAAGATGGCGGCGTTCAGTTGTCGAATTTTGGGCTACTTTAGTGAAAGATTTCGTAGGGATTTAGCGCTCGTTGGAAGCTGAAATTTTGGTGAATAACATATTTTTGTATAAACTTTTTATTGGCGTAAAGAAAATAAATGGCCATTCTGGAGTGAACTTCTCCTTTAATTATTTTCCCGCCACGCTTGTCAGTTGACATGTGGACGCAGTACGAAAATGCCTTGCCTTGTATGCCTTGTATGATGATTCGATTAGCTAGATCACTTAGATCGATAATTCTACTACAAAGCCAATTCTTACGAGAACTTGGTTAAAAATTACTCGCAACTGTACCCAAACTAGCTACGTGATAAGCACACAAACACTGACTGTGCTAAATCGAATTTGCTCTTCGACGGCATAATTTACTGTTCGACGACGAAGTGCTTGTTAAGCCTTCAGTCTACTAGAATACAAAATACTATCAAATGGTATCACTGACTGTGCTAAACCGAATTTACTGTTCGACGGAGTAATTTGCTGTTCGACGACAGGGTGCTTGTTAAAGGGGCACTGTCACGGACATTTTTTGACTTTTTCAATAAAACGGCACGAAAATTACGACTAAGTAGTTTCAACCATGCAGGAAACGCTCCTAGAACATAAATGGAAGGATATCTAGCAAATTGCTTAAAGAAGAGGGTGACCGTAAATAGTTTTCATCAATTTTTCCAAACCACAAGGACAGAACTTGAAAAAGTCAGGCTGACTTTTTCAAGTTGAGATCTAAAGCTCCCAAAGGTATCGCAGTCATATCACTTTATATTTAGCTTCAGTACACTGGTATAGTAATTTTAAGAAAACTTGACCACTGCTAAGAGGTTTTCAATGGTGTAAACATGTTTTTGGGCTGTTGAATTTTTGAAGGTATGTTCGTGACAGTGCCCCTTTAAGCCTTCCGTCTACTAGAATACAAATTACTATCAAACGGTATCATCATAGTCTTAGCTTGTTGCCTTCGTACCTGAGATGTTCTCTAATGTCAATGGGTTAGAAAACTGATTTGTGTTATTAGGACGTGATCTACATAATGATCGCAGCAAGCTTCCAAATCCACAACAGCAAGATGACATCTTTCCGGTCCGTATTCCTTGTTAGAAACTAAATCAGTTATTAGCAGAGAAGCCGAGAGCGTCTTTTCGTTGTCCGTCTTTGTTCTGTTTCCCGGCTTGCATATAATCAGTGTATAATTTTCTTTCCGCCCACGTGACCATTTAAAATGCCAAAAGGTCATTCGGTGAGGAGAGGGTATAGTGGCTGTGGCGCCTTGCATGAGTTTTTGAGTTTCAGTTTACTAGTTGTTCAACTTGAAAGCTAATGATTCCATACAAGAGCTTGGTTTTTATCTCATCAGTTCTTCTACCGCTCCCTTCCCCGGCCCTTCCGTCTCGTATAACCCCAAGAAATAAGTACATGCATCAGTTCTCGTCAGAGGAAAATGTAGGCTTAGTTATCTGTTATCATTTCGAGGTTTTGCATTTATAGCTAGATGGTACGTAACAGGTTCGTGTTTTGCAATATTTTTTTTCGAGAATATCGGACTAGTTATATCAATGACTTCCTACTTTGCCGAGTAGCAAGTTTATACCTGTTCAGTCAGCCATGTGAATAATATCACTGACACAGGTTAAATTCCCGTTTTGTTTCAGTAAGCACTGAAGCCAACTAGCTAAAGAGAATACAGGTAACGGTGTCGTAGTTTGCTCATCGGTTAATAAACCAAAGATCTCTAGATTTCTCTACATTTCGTCACAGCTACAACTGACACAGTTACTTTGAATAACTGTAAAACTGAGACACAAAGCCAACGTTTCAAACGATTACGCAAAAAGGGGTCCGCAAACGCAAACACGTCCGCAGACATGCTGTTACCACAAACTTAAAAGTGACCTGTCAATCATTTGCTGTCGCCCTAAAACTCGATTTTTAGGCTGAATGAGTCAGTTTAATGTGCTGTTGCAGCTGTTGGCTATGGGTATTATATTTTGGATAGTACCAGTACGTTGACGTCGATATTATAATAAATGACAGCCCCAATTAAATCTTTGATCTGATCGCGCAGTGGGAGTCTATGTCTCCTTCGCAGCCGTTGTTTGGGCTCGTCACGCAACGTTCCCTCCCCCACCACCACAAACAACGGCTGCGAAGGAGACTACTGCTTAGTCTCCTCACGATCCCGGCTCGCGATCGCCATTCCATTGAGTCAAGCTACCGTAAAGTGCCACTTTTCAGCCCTAGGCTAATGCAACTTCGTAAGTGGGGGCTTACAAACGACGCTGCTTATCACTGGATGTATTTTTTTGTTGTTTACAGGTAGACAGGAGTATAACAGGGCGGTGGGGAACTTATTAGTGGCAGTTTACGATGGGAAACTTCGGGATCCTCGTTTTTCTCCTCGATAGCGCCCAACTACCGATCAAGAGCCTCGAACAGGCTACAGTTTACGGTAATCACTCCATGTCTCGTGTGTTTCCCTATTTTCTCATTTCTAACATTTCTACCACGTGTGTAATCCACGTTGTAGCTCATTTACACGCGTGTTATCCACGTGGTAGCCCATTCACATGCGTGTTATCTACGTAGTAGCCCATTCACACACGTAGTATTGCACGTTGTGAATTATTCACGTTTGACTGGCTTCTTGTTTTCTATTTTCGAAAATTTAAGGTGGCTCTGAACCTGCTCCGGAGTAATTTTTTTAACTTTGCAGAAAGTTGCATCTTAACATGCCAATCATTATTCAATAATAAAAAATGGGGGTCACCGGACTCGTTTTTGAGTTATAAGCACTTAAAGGGAAAATTAAGGGTGTTTTTAACAGGTAAAACTGTTGCTATAGTAACCAGTGACGTCATGAAAATGACCACAACTTATTCAGCAATGATTGGACATTTGTTTGATATCATTATTGTTGCAGCAACTGATAAAGATTTGTAGTACTGGCCCATCAAAGTTTAAGAGCTTGAAATTGCTGGAACCGTTGTGAGCCTCCTTAAGGCTGGCTTTCAGTTGATGATGTAAGCGAGACGGAATGTCAATAACGCAGTAAGGTCGCGACCCGAGTTTGGTAACGTGGACGTTAACTATTTTTAGAAAACAAAACGTGTCTAAGCGAGACTTATTTTCCCGCCAAAACTATTACACGACGTTTCGGAGTTTCAATTCGGCAGACTCGTCGTTGGGTTTCCCGCCATTCGATTAGCAAGATCACACTGAGTTGTTGAGTTGTTTAAGCCGCAAGAAATCAACTCCTTAGAGAACCTGGCTACACTACGATTTACGATCATTTCTTTATAACCGTACCCTTTGTTACCATTAAACTGCCGCTCTAAGTTAAACAGCTACCGCAGTATATTTACAATAATTAATTCATATTCTCACTTTGTCATATAAACTCTTTATCCAGGTACCTTATCGACATTTGTTGTAGGACATAAAAATGAGACTTTGACTGCTTGCTTAAACCTTCGGTTAATTTCCTAGAATCGAATAAAAAGCGGCTATCCCTCTTTGATTAAGCTCCACTGATCTCACCTGAGGTTTTCTCTTCTGTCAGTAGATTTGTGCTGTGGAAACGTGATCTTGATAATGATCGTAGCAAGCTTCCCAATCCACAGCAGCAGGATGCCATCTTTCGTCTGTCTGGTTGGTGGCTTCTGAATACTCAGTATGAATTAAACTTTCGGTTAAAAACAGAGCAGTCTCGATTTGTTGGACTATTTTTTGTCCGTCAAGTTCTTCCTTCCTTCGGTATTTAAATTCACTTGTTTTTATGACCTTTTATCACGTGACTTTTTAAATGCCCTTTTACAAGAGGTGGCGAGATTCGGAAACTGTCAATCTCGTGCCCAGCCAGAGTCCGCTGGCTCCTCGGTCAGCGGTAGGTCGCTGGGACGGACTCCTCAAGAAATTTAAACTTATTTAAACTTATTTGGGCCTGTTTCAGACGCCGTACTTCACATGAACCGAATCGAATAGACCATTTTACAGTTGTCTGCTCAGATACCAGGCCTTTGAATGGTAGCGAGGCTAGAGGTGACCTTGTTTTGATACAGACCTCACTGCTTTTGTTTTGCAAATCAAGTTGTTCTGATGTTAATGGTTCGCATTTACATGAGAAAAGCAGAGAGGTTTGTATCAATGCAAGGTCACCTCCAGCCTCGCTACCACTCAAAGGCTAGGCTACTGAGCAGACAACTGTAAAATGGCCTATTAGCTAAATTTGAAGTCCATGTGAATCAATTCTGAACGGCTGATTGAATTCGGATCGGCTCAGCCGCTCTTCCCGCCTGGCTCAGCCGGGAATACGTCTGTGGACTGTCAAACGCTGATCTTTACATGAGCCGATTCAAATGCAAAAATTATAAAAAAAAATTTCAAGCGGCGTCTGAATCAATTCAGCTGATCTAAATAATTTAGGTCGGCCCAAAATGTTAATTCGATTCGGCTCATGTGAAGTACGGCACATGAAGTGGGCCTAACACACCATTACAAGAACTGGAATTTATCGAAGAAACAATAACTGTCCTAACCTTTCGGTTAAACTCTTTCTGCAGTATTCCATTATAAATCTGTATATGAAATTAGACATATTGTGTGCGTGTGTGCGACGACGCCGAGTAGGGGGACGCGGGCTCTGGGAACAAGATTGTTTGGTACTGACTGAAAAGACCATGTGTGTCAATTTTGGTGCTTTCTTAATTTTCCAGTCTGTCAATATTTTATCCTTAAGCCACCTGACTAGAGAGACTATGTATATGGCCGTGATAAGATACTGCAGTTTGTAATCTGAACAGTTTCGCTATTGCAGTTTATTTTAGCTCCCTAGTCGCCATTCCAATTTTAAAAGCTAATTGGTTCATATTGCATCAGGCGGCAGGCTTGTTGGCTCACTCAATACCTCTCCACCTCCATTTCCCAGTGATCTTACAAGAGAATAGGACTGGCGTACATTCCAACTGAAATATCTGCTTAATAATTATTTAAAACCTTTCATATTGTTCGGCTAGACGGATTGCTGTTTAAAGACCGTTTAAAAGGTCTTTTAAATATGTCGATAAGTTGCCCTTAGTTGTTTTCATGCCTGTTCAATTGCTCATTGTCTTCAGGGATAGGGGCATTGTTTGTGCCCTTTGTCCTATTGTTCTTATGGCCAATTATGTGAGATGTTCAATGAGGTGCTGGTCGACTCACTCGAGTAGAGCAGTACCTCTTGTGAACCTCTAATTTCAGAGGCATTCTAAAACAATATTGCTCATTGTCTTCAGGGATATGGGCATTGTTTGTGCCCTTTGTCCTATTGTTCTTATGGCCAATCATGTGAGATGTTCAATGAGGTGCTGGTCGACTTTGTTCAAGCGTAGCTTTGACTGAAAAGCGTTCCACTGCTCGAGCAAATAAAATCAATTCGAAGTAATTATTCTTAAGATACACTCAGTATGACATTCCGTGGGCATAGACAGAGATTTTGTTTTTCGCAGTATTTCGTTAGTCGGACATATTTATATTTATCATAATTGATTCCTGGCAAACACTCGTGAAAAAGGGACTCGCAACGATGCGCGAATACTGAATATTATTCAAAGCGCGTGCTTCTTGTCATTAATTTGCTTTCAAGGATTCATGCATGCAGTGAAAAGCCCTAAGAGAAGTTTGGTAGACGAATGTTAAGTTTGAGGGATTACAAGAAATGTGCTGTATGTTGACAAAGTGCGAAGAGCAGTATTATTTGAGACAATTTTTCCAGCTGTTGATTTCTTTGATCACCTGCCGCGTTGCCGTGATGTGATTCGTCTACATGACAGCAATTGCCGCAGGCCAAAATAAATAAGGTTAGGGGATTCCCCTTTGAGTTCTATCAGTTCAAGTGGTTAAATCAACTGCCGTGTCACATTTTACACTTTTAATTTATTAAACAGGTATCACGAGACTTCTGAAATCAGTATGTTGTAGGGGTTGACACATTATGCCGGCATAATTTCGAGCATAATACTATATGTGGAGCATCGAGCATAATGCCGGCATGATAGTGCTTTTTGCTGGCATAATAGTGCCGTTTTGCAGCATAACAGTTATTTCTTTTTTTTTAGAGCTTCTTTTACATTTATTTAGTTAAAACTACAAAATTTCAAGCGATTTTAATGTTCTATCGAGCACTGTAGGCTTGTTCCCAGTGCATCTTCAAGTGGGTTTTGCTCTTTAGACCTGATTACTCTCATTATTCCAGGCTCCTAAGGCCATCCTGGTTTGTATTTTCGCACTTCATGGGGTCCGGAAAAATTTTTTTACGGCATAATTACGAGCATAATAGCAACAATCGAGCATAATTTGGAGCATAATAGTTTGTTTTGAGGGCAATGCCAAAAAGCATAATGCTCGATTTCAGGAGCATAATGTGTCAACCCCTAGTATGTTGAAGACTATGTTGTTTGTCGATTCCACTTCGCAGGCCAAATTAATTGCTAAATTTTCCGCGTTACTCCGTATCGCGCGAAATCAGCCCCACGAACGACGACCGTGACTTTTCTACTCAGTCCAAGTGAAAATTAACGAGGAATTCACGGACACTATAGCTTTGTACTAAAAAAGAATTCCATTCCGTGTTTTGTTTTTATTTCCTCTAGCTCTGTGGAAATCTTACCAGCGCTGACAGCGCTAGACAAAGCCATTCCAGGGCCAATTCCACCTCAATCGCGTCAAGACTGTCAGAACCATGCAAGCGAATACGAATCAAGCCGGAAGGCCACAAACTTTTAGATTGTTTACCATTTACAACAAATTTCCGAAAATTTCGGTTGGGAATTCTTTTCGGGAAGAATATTTTATGTGTTTCGTATAAAGTTCGACTGACTGAAGTCGCCGCTTTTAGTCGAGGCTCGAAATTTTGTATGATATCCTATTTATTTGCAGGCAAGGTTAGGTAAATATCAGTAATGTACTGAAAATACATAAACAATTCTCTACAAACTGGTTTGCGGAAGTCAGATGAACAGAGCCATTGTCATAAAAACAGTTTTTCTGTACTAGCTCTGTACTCGAAAACAATAATCCGGTTTCTTAGAAATTGAACAGAGAAACGAGAAAAACACCCTGTAAACCAAGAGAGTGATATGCCGTTGCTTTACGAATACAGTCGAACCTCTCATTTAAAAGACCCTCCATTAAGCGGCCATTCTCTAAGTAATATACGATGTTTGACCACAAATTGTAATGCTGAAATGAAAACAGGCCAAGCAACTTGGCAACCGAGACAACAGGCCAACATTTCGAACCATCACGCAAAAAAAAAATATTCGCGCGGTCAGTCGTTACCACACGGTTCTAAACGCATGTAATGTTGATGCCACAGTGACAAACTAGGAGAAATAGGAGTATTATATAAACTGTTCTGTTACGCAGGCAAGTGACACCATCAGTGTCAGCATGCAAACGGAGTGCGAACGCCGGCTCGAAAGAGCGTGTTTCCAGAGGCGGTGGAATTGTGTCTCACGTGATAGAATTTTTTTTTTTGAGTTTGTTTGCATTGAGCCAAAAAGGACTTCGGCTTGCAACCGGAACCTTTATAAAACCTTGGGTTTCGCCTTATAGCCGAATAACTTATCGATACTTATTGTTTCATCAGAACTATTGTGGATATGATAGTGTTTTCTTGCATAGAGCATAGCTCCGACACAAATCCAGCATGATTACCTGCAGACGAATACTGGTAAAAACATACTACCTGCGCTTGCATTTGAAAGTTGTGAAAGTGGAGTTAGTTGTTGGCTATGGGTATTATAGTTTGGAAAGTACAAGTACGTTGACGTCGATGTTATAATAAATGACAGCCCCAGTTAGATCCATGATGTGACCGCGCAGCAGGTGTCTATACATCTAATTTGTCACGGTACGCGCGTAGTCACAATCACAATTAATGCAAATCATCGTCATTTCATTAACTACCGCTCCGTAAGTGGGGGGCTTACAAACGACGTTGCTTATAACCGGATGTTATTTTTTTGTTGTATACTGGTAGATAGGAGTATAACAGGGGCGGTGGGGGGGGGGGGGGGGGGGGGGCTTGTTAGTGGCAGTTTACGTAGCCTTTTCCAGCTCTCAGTAGTTGGGGGGGGGGGGCGAGCAAGGAAAAAAACAATGGGAGACTCCCGTATCCTCGTTTTTCTCCTCGCTAACCCCCAACTACCGATCGAGAGCCTGGAACAGTCTATTGTTCACGGTAATCAGTCCATGTCTCGTGTGTTTCCCTCTTTTCTCATTTCGAGACAACTCGCCCACCCCGAGATAACTCGGGGAGGATCATATAAACGGTTGGTGGAATCTTCCAATATTTTAGTGAGAAGTTAGCTCGCCCAGGGTTACTCGGGAGGAGGGTTGTCTCGGGTACCCGAGACCAAATAAACAGGGCCTATGCCTAAGGCGGGGTTCTACCTGAAATTGAGTGAATGATTGGCAGTTCACGGTAGAGCAAAGCTAACACGGAAATGAAGCAAAGCTCTGGCTTCGTATAGACCAAGATGAGAAAAAATCACACTGCTTTTACAAAGTATCAAATTTTGTTCTGTATTTCTTTCTTTCTGAATGGCTGCTGAATTTGAATAACAAAAAGAGTTTGACGTCAACAATTGTAAATGCCGCGACCAGGAGCCCTCCGTGTCGCGACCCAGCACTTCCAGGGCATGACTTAATCTATTTTTATGAAGCGAAACGTGTCGAAAGCGAGCGGCTTATTTTCCTGCCAAAACTATTGTACGCAGTTTCAGCAGAGTCCCGGAGCAAATTCGTCACTCGTTGCAGGATTTCCCGCCATTCGATAAGCCACGTCACGTTGAAAGAACTGCCGCAGTATATTTACATATGCATTAATTAATTTAATTTGTTTTCCCACGTGACATTTCAAATGCCTCTTGCGAGAGATGGAGAGCTCGAGAGATCTGGATGCTGAGAGAATAAAGACATTTCACCCTTCCGTTTTATGCTTCTACTTAACGTGGTATCACAAGACTTTAAGTAACAAGATGTTACCTTTCGAGTACAGTTCTCTGACAAATGCCGCATTACGTTAACACGCGAATTATGGCACGAATGAGTGCGACTTGGCTCAGTCCAAGTGAAATTTAACAAGGAATTCACTAGTCAGGTAATACCGTTTTCTTGAATTGCATAGCTTTTTAAATTAAATAGCCAACGAGGACATATAGACAACGCAGACGAAGTCGGTCAACATTCGCGGGTAACAGTGCACTGTTACCCACTGACGTCATAGATTTTGCAATGTTGCCCGCTCAGAGATTTTTGGCGGGAAACAGTTTCATTGTTAGATGTCATGTGACCTCGAAGTAACCAATGAGAGCGCGCGCTGTTGGGGAGAAAATTCCAGCCATATAACAATATAAGTTGTTCCATTTAGTTTGATCAAAGAAGTCGTCATTTCGAAATTGAGTATGGAAGTGAGAGCCTAAAAGTCTGTGATGCAATAGATCCGAAGCAATTCATCCCCCTCTCACTCTATGTACGTTCCTGAAAATCAAAACGTAGCCTGGGCAGCCTTTCGATTGACCGAGTGTGCTAATTAGTAAAGAGTTAAGTGGCTACAACCAGGGCTTTTATTGAAAACAGCACTTTTATACTGATGAGGTCACCCTGGTAAAATATATAGCATTTTATTATTATAACTTATCCACCAGCCTATGGTAAAAGAATAATATTAATGTCCTAGTTGCAAATAAATGAAATCTTATTTATTTACAAACATGCACAGTAAAATATCAGTTATGTATAAAAAATACATTAAGGTGGGGGTAAAGGTGAATTTGAGTGAAATTTTAAGAGTTTTAAAGAAGGGATAGAAGAAAGAAAATTATTTTTGGAACACCACCAGACAGTTGACCCCAACGCAAGAGCACCCCATCTCTTTCCAAACATCCCCAAAAATCACCAAAAAATTTACAAAACACCGCTAAACATAGCTTTGTGGGATGAACAGAGGGTTTTGAGAGTGTTTGAAACGGGAGCGAGATATTCGCATTAAACCCAAGTTACGCGGTGGAAAAACGGGCTTCAGGCGAACCCCTGCCTTAACAATTCTCTATAGACAGAGTTACATATTTACCGTGTGGGACTCCAATGGAGAAAGCCATTACGGTAGCGTTTGCACGGTTTCTATGTACTAAATATAACAACCCGGTGTTATGTTTTTTCCGGAGATAAAAAAACCTGCATGGTAACTATACAAATTTCACTGCTTGAGTAACTACTTCATGTTGCTTTCCTTAGTCCTACACTGAAAAGCTCAACAGTTCAACATCAAAAAGGTACAAAAATAAAACCGGGCCTTGAAAATGGTTCAATCATGGAACACTATGATGATAAAATTCATTCGCCTGTCTGCAAAGAATATCCGCCATGCTATTTTGCCGCTTTTTTCTTCATTCATAAACCATGTAGACACGTTTTAGCTGTAGCCCGGCTGTTGTCTTGTCTATATAAGTTGCTCTTCCCCATGTCCTCTCCAATACTTGTGGCCCATCGTGATCAGTGCACTGGACTGGAGCTGTTGATTTTGAATGGTACATTTTTAGTAAACTACAGCAAGTACTCGGAAGTTCCGGGTAATATAGGGAAGAGAAGACGAACGTTTTACTATAATTATACTATATCTTTATGTCTGGTCATGGCTGGTCTACAAAAATAAATAAATTCACTGGCTAGCTCTTGAGGTTTAGAGTTGGGGTTGGATCGGTTTCAGAAATTTGCTTTGAAATAGTAGGGGGTAGGTCAAATGAAGTATAATTCTAACAAAACACAGTTGATAATTTTAGATCATCAATTTGGTTTGTTTTCTGTAGCTACGACGAACATGTATTCAAAAAATGATGCTTGATCATGAGTTTATAAAAGATATGGCCAATGTGATTATTATTCACTGATTCAAGTTTCGTACATTCACTGTATTCCACGTCAAATTTGTTTTGCTTCAATGGTTAGAAAATCTGAATAACAAAATGGTCTGAATCATGTGTCGATGGCGTAATCTATTTTAAGATATGACAACATTTATGACCTGAGCCGACCGGAACCGAGCAACCGAGCATCCTTGAAACCTGTCTCTCAAACGAGTCTCACTTTCCCGCCATATATTCCTGATACGCAGCCTGAAAATATTTCCCGCCGCTCGATCAGCTGGGCTTTAAATTTAATTTACTTGCGTACCCCGCTACAGAACCATTACATTTACACTTAGTATTTCGGATTACTTTACAACCCTTTGTGTTACTTTTCCAAAAAGACCGCTATAGAACAATATATATGGATATCTTTTCAGTTCTCTGCTATGACATTGAAATGAATCTCTCTAGCGGACGCGCATTTGTCAACATTTAGTGTTGTTAGAGAAGTCGAAAATCTTTAACAGCTGAACCATAAAAATTAAAACGCGAGTGCTAATATTGTTGAGCCCTCTCTTGTTGGAATACGAAAGCTTGTAGCTGACGATCGAACACAATCGCTCTTAGATTAGCGCCATAGCGAGTTCGCCATCTCACCTGAGAATTTTTCCGCGGCCAGTGGGTAAAACTGATTTGCGTTTCTACAACGAGATCGGCATAATGATAGTAGCAAGCCTCGAAGTCCACAACAGCAAGATGACATCTTTCGTCTGCTATCCTTTAGAAACTAAATTATCAGCAGATAAGCAGATAAGCGGAGAGCGTCTTTTGGGTTTCACGGACCTGGTGTGCTTGCGTTTTAATTTGATTTCCGCCCACGTGACTATTAAAATGCTATTTCGATAAACAAGAGGACTCAAGTCAAAAGGTCATTCAGTGTGAAGACAGTAGTAGATTTGTCTCTATGGTCACCTTTTTGAGTTTCACTTTCCTAAATGCCATTACAACTTCAAAGCCAATGAGTCCATGCAAGAATTCGGTCCATGCTCATCAGTGTTTTTCCTTTCTTCTTCCAAATTCTGTTTCCCGGCCTTTCCGTATAGTATAACCCAAAATATAAGTGCATGCATTTTCTCGCCAGAGGAAATTAAAACGCAGGCTTGGTAATTAATTTTAAACAGTGCGGCTTCCTCCTTTCGAGCTGAGCAAGTTTATATGTGTTCCGTCGGTCATGGAAACTGAATATCAATTTGGGGCCCGTTTTGTTTATAAGCACTGAACCTAACTAGCTGAAGAGAATACAGGTAAAGGTGTCGTTGTTTGCTCATCGGTTAATAAAGCAAATATATCTCTCTGCATTTCATCCCGGCTACAAATGACACAGCTACTTTGGACATTTTGAATAACTGTGAACAACGTTTCAAATGATTATGCACCAGTCATTTGAAATCCCCGATCCCCCCCCCCCCCCCCCCCCCTCGGCCATGAGCGGGGTAAAAGCGGGGCTTTCACTTCAGATTCACTCCATTTTGGTTCCCCGTTAGGCGGGGGATGCGCCAGAAATCACGACCTTCGCATAAGCGGGAATAAGCGGGGCAGTCACTCCGGCCATGCTCAGCGGTTTGAATTATTTATGTTGACTCACTCGGTCGATCGGTTGCTTTGCGGTATTTCGCTTCAATTCGCTGCCTAATAGCGCGAATTTGTAAAGTGTCATACCAGAATTCAAAGAAGGCTATATTGGCAGAAGATATTCAAAGTCTGGTGACAACGAAAGGTAGGCTTATTTCAATGATATGGTATTGTTAAGTATGCTTGAGTCATTCCAGACGTCAGTAGAGTTTCAGTTTGCTGTGATCTTGCATTTTGTAACATCAAGTTGTAAAACAGAAAAAGTTTTTAATGACCTTTATCAAACATAAAAAGTTGTTTGGCAATAGTCGTCTTCTTCCTTGTCCATCGAGGGGCCTTTGCAAGTGTATTGCTAGCTACTCTGAACTCAACGTGTTAATTTCACGGCTACCAACGTTTTTATCTTCCCTTTTTGTCATTCATTATTGTGCTTGGCAAAAACAAGTTTTCTACAAAAGATTACTTTTTTATAGCATGTGTGTGGATCATGTGGGGGCGGGGGAGTTCACCATTCACTTTTCTCCCGGGGACCGGGGACTTTACTTGCCTTCACTTGCAAAAAAAGTGAATGCCCCGCTCATGCCCGAGGGGGGTGGAGGCGGGGGTTTCAAATGACTGGTGCATTACACAAACGCAAACAAGTCCGCGGACATGCTATTACCACAAACTTGAAAGTGCATGACCTGTCAGTCATTTGCTCTTGTTCCTATAACTCGATTTGTAGGCTGTTGGCTATATATGGGTATTATGTTTTGGATAGTACCTGTTGACGTCGATGGTTTGATATAATGAATGACTGCCCCAATTAAATCTTTGATCGTACACTAGTAGTAAGACCGCGCAGCGGGAGTCTGGTTTGTTTGTCACGCGCAGCGCGTAGTCACAATGCAAATCATCGACATTCCATTGTCAGACCATTGAGATCCATTGAGTACGAGTCAAGCTACCGTAAACTGCCGCTTTTCAGCCCTGGGCTTACACAACTTCGTAAGGGGGACTTACAAACGACGTTGCTTATACCCAGCGAGGGGGAGATTTTAAGCGCCTTTTTTGCTAAATTACTTTCAGCCGAAGGCCGGTAAGAGAAGAAAGGGAGTCTCCCTTTCTTCTCTTACCGGCCTTCGGATATAGATATGTAATTTTCGAAGCTTTATTCGTAACCTTCATAGATTTCAATATTCTTTTTTTTTCGTCTCATGTCAACAAATAATAATTAACCACGAACAGGAGGCAGCGTGGCCGAGTGGTTTTAGGGCGCTGGACTTGTAATCCGGAGGTCCCGGGTTCAAGCCCTCCACCGTGCCACTAGCTGGATTTGTTTCACGGTCGTCCCGAGTTCAAATCCTCGGTCACGCTTTGTATATAGCCAACTGGTCTGCCTCCAGCCAGTTGGGATTTTTAACCATGTTATGTTCATTTAAAGTTATTTGTTTCCTATGTTTCAGTGGCATGCCTGCAAACTAGCTATCTCGAAGCTAAGTGCATGACCACTATAAACAACATTTACATTTTACATTTACACATACGGTGGTCTGCCTGTGATACTACACGTTTAAAATTGTTACTAAGTAGGGGATTCCCCATTCATTTAGACTTAAGGTACAACTTTTAATGTCAGTTATTTGCAGAGTTTCACTGAACAATCCAGAAAAAATGTTTATAGTAACAATCAACGTTGTAGGCCATTCACACGTGTAATCTACCTTGTAGCCCATCCACACGCGTGCAACCCACGTTGTAACCCAGTCACACGCGTGCATTCACGTTGTAGCTTATTCATACGCATGTAATCCACGTTGCAGCCCATTCACACACGTAGTAATCCACGTTGAGAATTATTCACGTTTAACTGGATTCTTAATATCTGTTGTCTTGGAACACTGCCCTCACTCTCAAAATGCAAAAAAGGACTCTATAGGCAAATCCACTTTTTTAGTCAACTTTTAATCAAACTTTTACAGTTCTTACAACAATATTTACAATATGCAAAGCAAAAAATAGTTATCTCACAAAGATGTAATAGTAATGAGCTGTCTCGATTCTCTAGCTCCTATGGCTATTCCAGTCAACCAGTACTCTACTTAATTTCATTTTTTTCACTAACTCTGTCAATGATAATAAGGTTTCGAGTAAGAATTAAGGTTGTTCTTGTTGTGATGAAAGGAACACATTTAACCATAATTTTCACTTTGAACCATAAAATATCAAACTTGATAACCTTTACATTCCTGTGTGTGATCAGCATGTGTTTTCTCATTAACACCAATACAAAGGGTGACAAACATGTTATGAGAATACAATACCTGATCACCAGGAAAAAGAAAATTACCTTCACAAATAAATTCTCCTAACTGTAGCTAGTTTTAGAGTGATTTTATTTAGCACATGAAACAATATCCAACAGTTAGTGCGTAATAGTCAAAACTAAACAAAAGAAATATCTCATAGTGTAGTAACTATTTCACAGGTTTAGTAAAATAACTCTAGCATGGTTTTCCATAGTCTGTGAGATGGTTACTAAACTTTTACATAAAATTGTACACTAATTCCACTGGCAGTTTTCTTTTGTTAAGTTTTGACTACTACGTACTAATCATTAGATGATGTTTCATGGGTTAAGTAAAATCACTCTATCAATAAATGTGTGGAAAACAATAACTTGGTGAATTTGAATCTTGACAGTAGGTTATCACTGAAAAAGAGATCTTTGGACACTTTGATTGGACAAGGGAAAGACATCAGACTATTTTATTTTCTTTAAAATAATTCACAGTCGAACCTCTTCATACAGACACCTCCCAATTACAGACAGTTCACTTGGTCTGACAAAGACAAATATTCAAACAAACTCCATCTCTGGAATACATCAGGCACCTCTGTAACATGCACCCTCCTCCTTGTCCCTTTGGTGTCCACATAATTTTGAGATATAACTGTATGTTATTTCTAGTACTTTATTCTCTGTAAATAAATATGTTAATTTAGAGCTCACAAAAATCATTCCCTTAAGTTCCATATTTTTTATCTGCCTGTATGCACTCCATCAATAGATATTCTCTATCACTTTGCAAATTGAAACTGCTAAATAACTGCACAAAGATCCAAAGAAACGTGGATTAGCAAAAGTCTAAATACATGTTCGACTCTGGTTAACTAAAAAAATCCCTGTAGTCAGAATTGCCTTTTTAAAGGGCTGTTTTGTACTGTCCACCTTGCGTCTCAAAATAAAATGTTTAACAAATTCTCTTTTGTTTAAGTTACCCCAACTTCTTTTAAACGTCCTTTCATGTATAAATAACTCTTAAAATTAAAACTTTCTGTATTTCTATACTTACAAAAAGGGACGCTTTGAGTGAATAAGAATGTGGATGTTGTAGGTCATATTGGTGTTCAGCTTAAAATTATATGTTTCAATAAAATTACTTAATTAATTAATTGGGATTTCTTTTCAATGAATTTTAATTTTGACCTACAACATACCTACAGGTACCTTTAGGGGTCAGATGTCTAAAATAATTATCCTGTATAAATTGTTACAAGGAAGAAAGAATGTACAGTTCAAAAAAATATATTCATACCCTCGGCCATGGGAGGTCACTGAAAATTTCAAGGGAGCAGGGGGATCTTAAAAGCCAAAGTTTTTAAAGGAAAGTATAAGGCTTAACTGGACCTTCCAGAAGAATGGGAGATTTAAACCAAAACGTATTCCATGGGGGAGAGAGTAGGTATTTTCTGGAACAACACAATCTGGCATAGGAATGAAAACATACTGTACACAATATTAATTTATAAAACAAAAAACACCATGATACCAAACTGATCATAACTACAATTATTTACCATGGTGTTATTGTTATCTAATTGACTTTTGTTGCATGTTATACTGGATACTGGCCCCTTCACTGTTTTCTGTATCCTTGGTACCATTGTTTGGGGTCCTTAATAACTGGAGCTCATCCATGAGGACCTTACAGCATTGTTCTGCTGTGTCCTGCATGACAGGGATCTCTGATGGTTCAAACTCACTAAGGACATAATCTGTCACATTATGTCTTTTATTTGGCCTCCCTATCCCAACTCGCACTCTCTTCAATGCCTAAAATAAATAAATAAATAACTTAAATTAAATTAAACAACTTCTCTAACCTAAACTTACAAACTTTACATTTAACCTGAATTAGTTCAACTGGATTCTTGAAGTTTTGTTCAAACTACTTTGCTTTTATTGCATGGATCTAACAACATATGGAAGCTACCCAAAAGAAATGATCCCAAAAACCACCCAAAAGTATTGATACCTCCCCAAAAGATGTGACCCTCTGAAAGGAGCAATACGAAAAGGCTGTTACATCCAAAAAATAATGTGTAATAATAATAATAATAATAATAATAATAATAATAATAATAATAATAATAATAATAATAATAATAATAATAATACCTTTATTTGAGGGTCAAAACTGAAATAGCAGTAATAAAACCACTAAATGGGGACACTTAAAAGTAAAAGAAAAATAACAAAATCTAAAATATCCAGCTAATAATTGCTAATTAAAAATCGTTTAAAATTGGTTTAAATGATTGGATAAAATGCAAGCTAAGAACTTACATTATGAACTACATAAAATGCAATTAGCGCAGCAATTATCATTCATTAAAATATCTAAGTCTAGCTTACAAATGTTTTTCTTTTAAAAAAGATGACAGTGTGCTGTTACTTGTGGAACTTTACAGAACCTTCATTAATTTTAGTTTAAACAAATGCTCAAATCAAAACTGCTCTTCGTAAATGTACTACAGTGGAACCCCGCCTTACGGCCACCTCGTTAATACGGCCACCTCGTTATTACGGCCACTTTATTTTGTCCCGGCAAAACGCCCATACATTTTCTTTTAATAAAACCTCGTTAATGCGGCCACCCCGTTAATACGGCCAACGGCCACATTGTGAAATCTCAAACTATACAATTCTTTACAATTTTACCCCGCTAATACGGCCACTCGAAACAAATACCCATTAATAATTGACCAAACAAAACAAATTCAGTACTTGAGAAACGATATTAAATGATACTATTATATTCAAAACGCCTGCTTAGCGAAATTACTAAGCTTGTAGTAAAAAGAGAATAAATAAAAAGTTTTTAACACGGCTTGCTTTTTTCTTGCAACTTTCTTCTTGCTCTTTGGATCTCTTTGAACTTTTCTCCTCTTTGTGAACATCCCAGAAAGATTGTTCTCAAGGTACAATAGATTCGTTAGCATTTTGATGTGGCTCTGTTTAGAAATGCAATTGTGATATGTATTTGTCAAGACGACACTTGAAGTAGACCAGTCATGAAATTTGACCCTACCCCGTTAATACGGCCACCCCGTTAATACGGCCAAATTTTCATGGCCCGTTGGTGGCCGTATTAACGGGGTTCCACTGTATGACATACAGTGTACATGTAAATAAACAATCATATACCAAGTATATTTTTATGTCTATAAACAGCCTGTCGTTTAATTGAAGGTATAAGAAAACACCACATTACAAACTGGAAATATAAATAAAACTTATCTTACATCAGAGCAGAGAGATGCAATTGCTGATCGAACTCCATTGTGGCCCCTATAAAAATATCATTGTGAAGATAAATGATCAAAAAACATGACATAATGTACAATAGAATAATGGTCACAAAACACTCTCATCATTTGAGAACACTCAAGAACCATATACTAGGTATTAATTTTAATAATACAGTGGTTAGATTTAATTAATACATAGATCAGAGATGTAATGTGATAAAGCACTTTTTCCAAGCCTTATCTCACTTATTATTAGTTTTTCTATTGTCCATTTTAAAGTTGATTTTTAACATATGTTTTTGTAAACAGACTGAAAAAATTAATGTTCAGATTATGTCAGTGGGTAGACTGCTCCACATCAGTAAAAGCTCCCTTACATCTGACAGAAAATTTTCCATTATGCTCTTTTAAATTCAAAATGCATCTTCAAAGCTGATCATGCATTATAAGAATGTACATTGTCACTGCTAATAGAGAAATCTCAAATGCCCGTATGCTTTGCGACAGTATATACATGGCAGGCTTAGACTTTTTTATTTAATTAAATCAAAATTACAGCACGGCTCACCCAGCGCTTCCTCCGTGTTTCAAACTATATTTTCCAACAGGTCTATCAAGGTCATCATGCACAAGAATAACATTGGATGGGTTCACGTCATACAGTGAAGCTACAAAAAGGAATAAGTTATTAATAACTAATATTAAAGGTAGGTTAAGTCTGTATACAAGCCTAGGGGCCCATCAGGCCGGAGCTTACCCCGGTTTCCGTAGCATGAAGCGACTAGGAGTATCAATTGCTACTCCCCCCTGGATGGGATGCTAGTCCATCGCAGGGTTACCCCCAGAAGTAAATTCGCCGGTACCCATTTATACACCTGGGTGGAGAGAGGCACTATGAGAGTAAAGTATCTTGCCCAAGAACACAACGCAGAGCCCCGGCCAGGGCTGATGAACCCGGACCGCCTGATCCGGAGTCCATCGCACAAACCATTAGGCCACCGTGCCTCCCAATAAGTAATATTAATTAATAAGCAAATGCTTGTAATAATTTTTATTAAAATAACCTTATAATATTGGTGTGAAGGAGAGTAAAAACTGTCCTGAGTATAAATAATCTGCAATCAGGTTTAACATTAGTATACTCTACATCTAAAATAACAGCTGTTACTGTCTGGATTGAGTTTCGTTCACATGACAATGAAATACAACAGGAATGAAAAAGTCATGTAAAAAAAATCAGAGTCGACTATCTTAATAGAAATGTTTCATTATTTCCAAAATGGTAGCCATGCAGTTCACAAAATAAAATATATCTCCTTGAATTTGCAACTAAAAGTTTCCTACAAATGTTTCCTCTGACAAACATAATGAGCGTGATGGTTATTAAAGCATTTGACTCCAAACTGAATGATCCAGGTCTGAGAACTGACCATGGTCAGTGAGTTGTACACACCTCGCATGGCACCTCACTCCACCCAGGAGTGTAAATAAGAAAAGGTAGATTGTTTGAGAAACTCTTACAAAAATGCTGGGGGAGGGATTACCTGTGATGGACTTGCATCCTATCTAGGGAGAGTACAGTAGCAATGCACTGACCTGGTCACTTCATCGTCTAGGAGCACATGAAAAACTACCTAGGCTTCTAACAAGACTTCTTAAAAATGTTAACTTGCCATGAATGTGAGTTATAAACAGTGTCACAGAGTAAATACCTGTTCTTGCAATGCTCCTTCCATTTATGTTCATTAACACAGTAGGTTTTAACAGTATAATCTGCTGATCGTCCACTTTTGTCACAGCTAAGTGACCCATAGATCTCATGTTAAAATGCCAAGTGGCCCCTAATTGTTTAGCCAGGCAGTCAACTACAAGCATACCGACACTGTGTCGAGTGCCTGGAAGGCAGTGATTGCCCAAACCTACAACCTATAGAAACCAAAATAAAATCCATTTACAATGGCACAAGGGGTGACTAAATTTTACATGAAACACTTGTCTTGGTAAAAAGATGAGACCAATAAATAACAGCCTACAGATGCAGGAAGCTATTCTTGCTTACCAGAACTATGTGCATTTCTCAAGTCAGAACAAAACAGCAATAAGAGTTGGCAGTCTCGGTAAATCAACAAAAGAGAAAAAACATCCCACAAGGAATAATGGTAGAAACCACAGGCTAGAGTTGCTCTCTTACTGGTAGGTATAAGTTATATAAAATGACTTAATTTGCTACTGATGGCTAACAATTATTCTTTAGATTCGGACATGCGCTCGTATTACAGCCTCACATCCTGCGATAAAAACATAGTTTATGGCTATGAATAAATAAATTAAGAACAGAACATTGCGTAACCCTCCTATTTAAATATAAACGAACACTACAACAACTAGATTTTGGCCAATTATAAACGTACATCAGCAAAATGTTGCATGTTTCCAGTAGTTATCTCCTTTGTCACCGCTGTTATCTTCTTTTTCACTGCTGCACCTCGACATTAGCTAGGGGACCGCGTACAAAGCATTTTCTGTCCCTGCATGCAATTAATTGCACGAACGAGTCCTCGCTCATGTAGTCACATAAAGTTCTTGTTCGACCAAAAACTGAAATATTTTAGGTAATGTCTTTATGTGACACCGTTTTCAACATTTCACAAAATGACTTTTAAATATTTTGAACTAAAGTAAACTCTGTGAAAAGGCACTCTTGAGTGCTGGGTTGAATAGCGAAAACATGGCAAAGCATACCATTGCACGCAGTTTCCTGATATCAGAGGCTTGAGCTTGGCTTATATTCCGTTGGCAAATCAGTTTGAATGATTTCGAACTCCTCGCAAGCCCCAAATTAGCGGAGAACAGTCGCAATGCACGTCCGCACTGCTCCGCCATTTTTAAATTTGCAGCCAAAAATAGAACACGAGCCTGCATTTTTCCAGCGGTTAGCAATTGAACAATCAAAGATGGCGGCCTTCGCGTGTGTTAGGTCACGTTATGTATACAGACAAATTTCTTGGAATCATCTCATCAGGAATGTTTTTCGCCGCCCCAACAGTTTATATCCATCTTCACGGCTTCTTTGGTTGAAACGTAGCCTTTGCGATGAAGCTAGGAACATTGCCTCTAAACCGCTGGGCTCGATCGAGCAGAGTTCAAAGTTCCATCTGGTGTTTACCTGCAAAGTTTGTGCAACTCGATCCCAAAAACTTATAAGTAAACAGGCTTATTCTCAAGGAGTAGTTATCGTCAAATGCCCTGGATGCAACAACAACCATCTGATAGCTGATAACCTAGGATGGTTTCACAACAAGAAAAGGTAAAAGCTAGTCGTTTATAAATCTTGACAACAAGGAACACTTTAGCCATTTGTAATGCCGAAGAGGGAAATGCTTGAACCATTAGCAGCCACATTGAAACAAAAGGAAAGGAATGTGGTTATGGCCTCCTTTCTTTTGGTTCGTCACGCAATCATTTCTCCCCCAACGCATTGAGGGAGGAATGCGTGACGAGCCGAAGGAACGTATACGTAGGAGGCTAATGTGGTTATGCATGACGACATATAAACGGCTGAAGCTTATTACAAAATCAGTTCAGAGGATTGTGCCGGCACATGGAGATAATATTCTTTTAGATTTTAATTCTTGCCACCTGTATGCATGGCAATGTACATTTAACTCACATTGTAGCAAAAATATCCAAGTACATCTTTGTTTACAACAAGAAAGTAGAAAGCCATATCCCAGTTTCTCATTTTTGCCCAATTCAGATCATGTGATGATTCATTTGGGAGAATTTGTCACACTCAACTGAGTGCATGAAAGTATGCACAAACAGAACAGAATGCTTCTTCACTTTGTTTCACTTTATCCAAGTCACTATTTCACTTATCATTTATCCACATTTATCATATTTAGATATTGAGCTTTGCAGTATGGCAGGACTCGAGTCACACATAAGAACCTAATATATGACCCATTTGCTCATTATGAGTCCCCTATGGCTCAGTGGTTAGAGCATCCAACCATTATCTGGAAGGTCATGGGCTGACACCTTGCTGTGGTGGTGAAGCTTGTGTGTCTCAATGACCCAGAGAGCTGTGTAGGTGGGGACTTTCATCCCTGGCAGGTCTAGCCATGCCTGATTGATTGAAAGGTAGAGGCCAGACGAAGAACATCCCCTGGTCATCCAGGTTGGGGGTTGGGCAGCAGGCTGATGACCCCCTCCCAGAAAATGTTATTTATTACAGAAACCGAAACTAGAATTACCACTGCACCCTATCATGAAGCAGGGGTAGACTATGTTAACACCTATGGGTTCAAATCTTTTTTCTGAGTATCCACCTATTCTATTCAAGTATTCTTCATTTATTTCACTTTATCCAAGTCATCATTTCACTTATCAATAAAATTATTGTTAACCCGAATTGAGCGGCAACAAGGATGTAAACACATTGATCTGACTACTTGTAAACATTTTACCAGTGAATAACTGTGACATCATCATCACCATCATCATTGTTTAATTTTGGCTGTCCTCAGATTTTTTTTCATCCAATTATTTCCAAATTGTAGAGCATGTAGTCCTGTTACTTATACTTATTAGCACTAAAGTAAGGTATATGCACCCCTGGCAGCAATTATTTTATCATTTGGATCCAACCCATTTACTGATAAAGGCTTTACCTTACAGTAAATGTTTTTTGGCTGTACCATTGGGCTAGATGTAAAAAGAATACAAAAGATGTCCAGAAGCTCTAAACTGTTGTTTAGGCTGTTGTGGCACCTCGCCACACCCTCTGTTAGTCAAGTCCCCAACAGAAGCATTCATGTCACAGAGTCTTTTGTCACTAACTCAGGTGGTACAAGGATGTGTGGTTGGTGCCTTAAAACCAGTCAGCTCGAGGTTGAAAACACTTGTAGCCCTGGTAGGCAGCTCGTCTAGGAGAGCAGAAAACTCAGATTTTGGTCAAACCTTGGGTAAGGAAACCCAAAAGAAAACTCAACCCTCCAGACTGAGGGCCTAAACTGTTATGAGCCACCTTAATTGCAGCAACTTCCTTAATTACTAGCCTGCTTCAAATCTTAAACTAGGATGCATGTTGTACTTATAAGACTTACATCATGAATAATGAATTTTTTTGGCATTAGGTTTCATATCCGATGTGTTATTTACACTGTAAATTAAACTTTGATGTAATTTATATGAAATGATTCATATATGAACTGCGGATATATATGAAGGTGATATGTGATCTTCTCAGTGAATTTCCAATTTAAGCAATTGGAATAATGAAGCCTGAAAAAAATCAGGGCTTCAACGGGATTCGAACCTGTGACCTCCACAATACTGGTGCGATGCTCTACCAACTGAGCTATGATTAGCCACACATTGGGAGCGAGGTCAATTGTGAGTTCATATTTTCCGTGAAAGGAGTGAAATTTCACTCCTTTCACGGGAGACTAACTCAGCAATTAAAAAGAGTCAAAATTTTGAGATTTATAGGACTGGTACTTGTTGCAAAAAATTAAATCAAGCCACAGGCAACCCAAGCTTGCAATACAAGAGTGCAGTTACTGAAGAAAACCATGTGAATGTTGATTGTGGTTTACAAACGTTTATTATGTAAGTGTTGATTTGAAACATTTTTTTTTGGTATTTTGCAGAAATATTGAGGATATCTTAGCTGAAAAAGGGGAATCAGTCAAGAAGTTGTCAGAAAGTGATTCACTGGAGTTTCTTGTGCAAGACTTGGTGGACAAAATTAAAAAGGAAAAGCAGGCGAAAGACGAGAACAAATCTTAAGATTTTAGGAGAATGTTACACTTACATTGTAGGGTATGTTCAACCCTTGATAAACTAGCAGACCATCCAGGACAATGAGGCCAGAGTAGCAATGTGATATGATGCTATAAACCGGAGTTAATAAGCCCTGTCAAAAGTGATATCTTGCCAGGCATAAAGATATATTTTCAGGCGTCAATAAAGAAACAAAGAAACAATAATCGTATAATAATTGGTTTTAATTATACAATCTGCAGTGTACAGGCTAGTTATTTTTATATTATTCTTGATTATCCTTGTAGCGACCACCCACCCCCCCCACCTCCCCCTCTCCTGTCCCCTCCGGAAATATCACTGTACCATTTTGTTTTTGGATGAATGATTATAGTGGATTAATGAAATCATCTATTGTAAAGTTGTTGCAACAGATCTCGGTATGGTGATTGAGGTTAAAATATGGCGGTTATTTTTTTCATTTTCGTGATCCAAAAGGAGAGAAGACTTGTAGTATTTCACGGCAATCCATGAAACGACAGATCCCTTCGATTATCAGAGCTGTTTTCAAGCCTCTTGCGTAACAAAATAGAGGCATAGAGGCTGATTTTTTTTCTAATTAACAAATAGATTCCATTTTGCCGTGCGTCTGTTCAGTTATAGATCACAAATGACGTCAATATGTGGTAAGAACACTTGACGAACATTTTGACGTCTTCTGTGATCTATAAGTGAACAGACGCACGGCAAAATGGAATCTATTTGTTTACAATAACACAAGACTTCAGTACACTTCAGTATCGTTATTAAAAGCAATGTCGTTACCAGCGAGGTAAAGTCGTTTTCATTTCACAATAAAGTTTTCCGTAATCACGTAGCCTGTGTGCAGCCGTCCCGCTCGAGGGGAGTGCGACGGCTATACACAGGCTATAATCACGAAGCACTGTTAAGCCAATTTATTCGTAGAATGAAGGAAAATTAAAACGTCAACGAAAAACTAACCTTTATTCCATTTGGAAAGTTGTTGAACTCTGTAAGCTTTGAGTTAAGCGTTTAGGTGGTATGGTACCCTAAAATATGACGATGTTGATGAAAAAGTAATTTTTTGAAAATATGGGATTTAAAACCACTGAACACTGATAAAAAAAAACATTTTGGAAGGAATGTACATAGTGGTAGAAGCTTTTTTACATAGTAACGGCCATATGATACATTGTGGAAAAGTTGATGTACAAATTGATAGATCTCATAACCCTGGTGGAAAACGTCCCTTGAATCGCCATCATACGCTTTTACATCTTCCTATGAAACGGAATATTTACTCCAATTTGGGTAACTTCTCACATACTAAGAAACGTTGTACCCCTCTAGCCCCCACCCCCCTCCCCCGGCCGTTCTACCCGGCTGCTGCCTTATTAAATGCTAAACTCATGTGCAAGAAACTTTAAATGCATTTTTCTCAAATGTCAGACTTCACGGCAACATCTCTACTTTAAAAGGTATTTTAGAGGATTTCCTGAAAGTTGGGGAATTTAAAGACCAATAGTGTCGTCATGATATAAACCAAAACAATCACGTCATTTTTACGTGGGTCACGTGACAGAACATAATTCGTCTACTGGGTTTGGTGCAAAGTGGGGGTAATGCCAAAATAAAACCTGAAAGAAGTACTTTCACCAAGATTTTATTGTAGAAACTTTGGTTTATATCACAGAGCGGAGTATAAATTCAGACGATATGTTTGTTTGAAATTGAAATCTTGTTTTCTAATAAACCTACAACGTACTGTTGGCGTAAAGGCTACAAAAGTTACCACAGAAAGGTGTGGATGGTTTCCATAGCAACCATTTTGGATAAAACCTTCAAAATTAAGTTTCTCTTTATGAGTGCAATCCCATGTAATTGAAGCTTCTGCACCAAATTTAAACAAACTTTTTGGTCGTTTAAGGGTACCATTCCACCTTAACCGCCATTCATGGATTGTCCGTAGCGTCGTCGTCAAACTACTCGAGCATCGAAGGTTTCGAATCAGCCACTGTCTACTTCATGTTTATTTTGCTCAGGGTCTGGAAGGGTATTTTCGGGATCCGGGATTTGACTAAAATACGGGGCGGGATTCGGGAAAACGCAAAAAATCCTGATGGGAATCGGGATTTGCCTGCTCCCCAGGAAGCGGGATAAGTCAAAATTTGAGTACGGGATGCGGGATTTCTTTGCCTGTCTGTTGGGAACTCGGGAAATCATCTCGACCCAAGTAAACATTCTTATGGCGGAAGTGAATCAACGAGGCGAGCGCTAAGTGGTATCTCCTTTCAAACCAAACTATAGACATGCTTGCTCAGTCCGAGGTCGCAAAAGGTAAACAATATTTGGCAGATTGTTCCTCAATGTAGATTTATAATTGAGCTGAACTTTGTCTTGTTGTTTTGGCCGCAAGTTTTGAAAAACTTTGCCAAGAAGACTGACTTGGATATAAGTCTGATCACGCGCGCGAGTCGCACCACGCAGCGATGTCATCTGTGTGTCTGTACTCTAATAGATGATCTGACAGGCATCAACCAATTACAACGCGCGCAGTAACTCGGTTTTGGTATATTGCAATTCCTGAGTTTTGATTGGCTAACAGGCAATGGTATATGAGTTCATATACCGTTGACCACAAATTTCGTAGCCGATACGTGTCAACGAAAACAGCCGGGGAGCTCAAATATTGTAATTCTTTTGGGCGTTTTTAATAAAACAATTATTCCACCAGCGCTTGTTGGATATGAGATCGTTATAGCCAACTAGGCGCTACGCGCCTCGTTGGCTATCTACCATCTCATATATTAACGCGCGCTCGTGGAATAATTATTAAATATAAACGTCAGTGTTATGGTCGTGTTGTACCCAATTCAAGTCACGTGACACTCGCCCGTGAGTTAGCCGAATTTGTCTATTGTTTTGTCTTCACGCAAAACACAAAGAACTTATCCAGAAAAGAGAACGCCTGTGCGCAGCTGACGATCAGAAGGGTAGAAAGGGGAAGCAACCTTTTTTCATTTTGAAAAATAGCTGAAATGTTGAGTATAATTTTATATTTGGAACATTGCTAATTGCGGGCCCAAGAGAGGCCCGCAACCCTAATCTTGACAGTGACCAGCGGATTGCGTTTTACGCGTGCTCGCCACGGAAGTTGAAAATTTTGTTTTTCCACTAAGAACGATCGGAATGCGAAAAATGTGTCAATCACGACACTTTGTCGTAACACCGGAAAAGAAAAATCTGTTCTCCAAGGCGATAAGAATGCGAAAAATGAGTCAATCTCAACAGTTTGTCACATAAGATCGAAGCTTCTGTCACATGGAAGATTGTAAACACTTCGTTTTGCAGACGTTGTTTTATAGGTGTTGCTTTTGAGAAGATTTGCTGTGATTGTACCACAGATAAACCACGGCAAAGCGAATGAATTCCAACAACGGTTATTCTCGAGAAATTCCTTACAACACTGACAACATAGCGAGTTTACCAATCGAGGAAAATCACATCTCAATTCACACCGCGTGCTCGACTACACTTTGCAAAACTGTCAATCAAAAAACAACTCTGATTGGTTCGCGGCAATAGGAAACGATAAAAACATTCGCGACAATAGGAAACGATGAAATCATGCATCAAGCGTTACGCGTTACTGGGAATAATTGTCTTTTGTCCAGTAATTTATCATTAATTTATTAGCACTGTCTTAAGTGCATCTAGGCCAGCACTTTCTGGCCTGTGGTTACCACTAGTTTAATTTTTTTGTGGCCTTAAGTAGAAGGTAAAAAATTACTTTTACTCAGATTCTCCTTTATGAAACCGTATGATTCAAGTTTTTTGAGGTGGGAGGGGAAGATCTTCATGGGCTAACAGCTTGTCATATAACGTCTTGCACGTTAAAGTACAAATTGGCGGAGGGGGTGTAAGTAGTGTCACCGGAATTCACATGAAGTAGTTTTTTCCACCTATGGGGAATTGCGAATAGCGGATATAAGGCTATGAAGTTGAAAGAAGTCGCAATTTAGTGTGTATTTGTTGCAAAAAGAGAGGAAAGGCAGAAGCGAGTGTCATGCTAATAAAAAAGGTTTTAATTTTTTTTTTCTTGCTCAGATACACCCTTTTTTTGTTAATCGTAATGAATCTGTTGTTCCAGATTGTCTGGGAGAGTAGTCGAGAGTTCCTCGTTCTTATTGTGGTGTCATAGATGCGATTTCCTGCCAATAATATATAATTTGTTTCTAAAATTCTGGAAGGTTGCAATTAAGATCAAGAACGTCATAATCGTCATAATTACATTTTAAAAGCTGCGTGCCGCCAACATTGCATAGTAAACGATTTTGGAATATACTTCTACAAAGAGAACGAAATCTTTCATAGTCTAGACCGCCACCCGATTTGTTCTTGATATGGGTTGTCTTTCTTATTTTGGCTGGTTTTTGCTTCCTGAAGTCGAACGCTATTTCATTGACCTCTTTAGAAAAGTGTTTTTGGAGTCTCCATAACGCTGCAAATGAAAACAAATTCAGACAGTGCTAATGTTTTAACAATGTGTATTCTACCGTATAGATAGATATGGCTCTTCGGGACCAAATATTTAGAGTTTTCAACAAAGGATCCTTAAGTGGATTTCCACTTTTGTGGCAATGTTATTGAAACTACAAAGTGTAAACTCAAAGCTTAATACGATATATATAATTTTTATTAGTGTATCTTTTGAGGCGTTGGGGGAAGCAAATCTTCAAACTAGTTCGCGCCATATTTGGATGTGGTTAGCTTTCGATATGCTGCTATTATCATCATCATCATTATTAATATTGTTATTATTACCAGACATTTGCAAACTCCGTATACAGTAAAATTGGCGTTTATAAGTGGACGAATCATATCAGCACGACAAGGTATATGTGAGGACTGTTATCAAAAGCATGTCTTCATCTTCTGGTTCTTGTAATGAAATCATGTTTCTTAACATTCAAATTCAAACGTCAGTCCCGTTCCCTCCATTTTTTCTTTAAACACTTTATCAAACAACTTGTTCTGTTCCTCAGTGAAGTATTCCTTCCATCCTCCTACTTGACCCTTTCGAATGAAGCCATCCCCCTTCATTCCTTCAAACCAACTGTGATTCGTGTGATCAGAGCTCTTCATCGCGCCAAATGACGTTTGTTTGACAATGCGGTCACGTGTTTCTGGGGAGAGCTCTTTACCAATGAATTTGGCTATCTGTTCCACAGTACCTACTGGATCCTAATAAATAAAATATCAAATAGTATCAATATTACCGGTATAAATGCCAAACTATAGCAAAATTATGAGGTCAACTTTACAGCCTTGGTCCGATATCACGTGTTCTAATTTCACCAACGCATTTTTTGAAGCACCGACTGGTAAAAATAAAAATTGCATGACCCTTCCCCTTTATACAAAAAAAAATCATTACTAACAGACCAGTCATTCTGTAGCTGTAGAGGTTTTTGTTTTGACATCAGCTGATAAATCGCGATCTCAATCATACACCACTGTCCCTGATGGATTGACACTGCGATTCCACGTCTTACATATTTTTCGGCTTCTTAGAACACCAAAGGAGGATGAATTTTTGACTTTTTATACGAGACTTATGTAAGTTTTCCACATATTTGTTTTTAAAGTCAGTGGGAAATTTTGACACGTACAAAACATGCCAAAACTGCAACAGTACGCAACACATATTTAAAAATAATTATAGCAAAATTCAAATTTGACAGAAATTGACAACAGAAACTACAATTACTCTATATCGTACAATTCAAAGTGTTTGAGAAAAGAGTTTACTGGTGAAAGCCTAAAGCCCAGAGTGAATCTACGCAGGCTGAAGAGAGACGGGAAAATTTGCCAGTGTCCATCTACTTATTTTTAATTTCAAATTCTAATTTTAAAATCACATCAAATCTTCACCATTTCTTATTTCTCTAAATTTCACTAATCCATTGAGAAAAACTATCTCCTCCCAAATATCCCCAAAAATTTACAAAATACCGCAAAACATACATTCATGGGATGAGTGAACAGTTTTTCGATTGCTTGAAACGCGAACGAGATATTTGCATTAATCCCAAGTTACGCGGCGGAAAAACGGCCTTCAGGTAGAACCCCGCCTTAACTGTAATTCATTTTCGGAAAATTATTAAAATTACATGGCCAATCCCTTATGTTGTTATATATCCGAGTCCGTATTTTATTTACGTTAACATAATTTATACAGGGACTTTTCTTCAACTTTCTTCCCCGTCAATGAACTGTTTTAAGATAGGATTCTTAGCGTGGGTAGCAGATGCCTCAACAGAGTATGATAGAAGCGTGGTTCTTCCATTGTTGGCTCTTACTAAATGATTCAATTTAAACTGCCCTTTAAAAAGCAACCGCTCTTACAAACTAACTTCAGAGTAATTGCTCACCTTTATTCTGTCTTCATACTTCAGAAACAAAAAGTTAGGATCGTCTCTGTGCTTCCACCAGCTTAGCACGTGATCAAACCACACACCACCCAAAGCTACAAGGAGACCACGCAAAGTTGCATGTTAAAATTTCGACCGATATTAGCAGACCAAGAACTTCCCGTCTTTTTAAATAAAGAATTTCCGTTGGTGGCTAGTAGAAATGGGCCCTTTGCACAACCCAGCCTCGTCCCCGGGTCTGAAAGACCCTGGTAACGAGGTTGTGTACAACCATGTGAGTGTCACGTGAGCTTGTCAATCATAAAAAGAATTGACGTGGAACGAAATGGCAATAAAAAGAGCATGACATACTATTACCGAAGCGAAACGTATCAACGAATTCAAGCCAAATAAACTATAAAAGCAAACTTGAAATCACCTTTGAGATCGCTAATTTTGAGGCCATTGATTTTCAAGTGCTAGATTCTATGACGGCTTGATTATATTAAAAAAAAAAAATAAAATTCGTCACGGTCTTTTCATTTATTTCAGGCATCAAGAGCGAGTTCATTTATTCAGTGCCATGACATCAGTACAGTTGTTACATGATTAACAAGGTCACTTGGCAGGCTTCTACAAAAGGTCTATTGCTAGAGCTAGCGAGCCAAACGTTCTTCAAGGTAAAGTTAGAATAAAGCGGAAGCCATTGAATCCAGAAGTACAATATTAAGGTATTTGCACTGGCAAAATTTCGCATTTTTGTTTTCCCCCATTTTTTTCTTATCAAGTTTATTAGTACTCCTATTTTGCAGAAATGTCGATTTTGAGACAAAATACACACGAGGGGATGAGAACAGTGAAGCGAAAATTTGTGTATTTACCGGAAGTCAAGGGCATTTCCGAGCGAGGACTGGGTCGGTTGTTAGGCTATTAATCCATTTATCCGTTTTTCTTGACGATATTTTCTTCCTGATAGCTGCTTTCCGAGGTTGTTTTGATCGTTCGAGCACTGTTTGTCTTCGTGGACGCCATATTTGATTTGAGATTTGTCCCTAGTCCTCAAAAGTCAAGATTTGAGAAACCGGAAGTCTGGGGCGAGTATGGCACTTAGCAACGCATAAACAAACAAAGTTTTTGTGGTCTGCAGGCCTTGTAAACAGCGGAAACACATCAAAAATGGCGGCAGCGAACATGCATGACTTTTAACTGTTGAATAACATGGATTTTACGGGATTTTGCATGGAATCTTCGCCACCTTGGAGTCAAATTTCGATTCCTTGATCAGTAAGGTTTCACAAGAACACGTTTTATTCCGGAACGATGAAGCATTTCCAAATGAAACTCGGCATGAAGTTCGTAGTAGTGATGGTCTACAATCGTGTGTTCAACCAACGAGCTTGTCTCGTTTTGCTGGCCACAGAAGTTGAGGGTAATTACAAAATATCAAAAACCATTGATATCTTTTTGGCAATTTTAAATATCTGAGTGGTCGAACACAGATTTCTGTTTTGTTTAATGAAGAAACAAAATAAAGTTGAATTTTTTTCGAATAACTAAATGGCTGCAAGAAAAACTTAAACTTCTTAAAATTTTGCTGTTAATATTAAAGTTAATTATTAACATGTCGAGGTGTCATTATGTCACGAAAATGTTAGCAACTCATTCACCAGATAACAATGAATATGTGTGGAAGGTTTGAAGATTTTTGAGTGAAAATATCCCTTTGTTTAGTACTGTCAAAAATGCACCAAAATTGCCAGGGCAGGTACCTTAATTTAAGTCCAGTAACCACTTTAGGTCGGAAAATCTTACATTATTCAAAGTGAGCGGTTTTGAATCATTTTTTTTTTTAATCTTAAGACAATCGCATAATTATTGGCTGTCAATTTTTCCGAAGTGATGTTTTTCAACTTTATTATATTATTTCTAAACAAATACGGAAAAGCTAATGGGAAGTTGATTTAACACACACAACCTTACTAACCTTTCCCTTGCATGAACCGTTCAAAGGCCTCGTCCCAGGTGACAGGCTCCTTAAAATAAGGCATGTCACGGCCAAGATGATACAAGGACACAAAGGCATCTTTAGGATTGCGCATGACGTAAATGTATCGAGGATTGGTCCCTTCATCGCGTCCCTTGGGCACCATCTCATAAGTGAGGTGAGTTTTTATTATACGTGGAGCAGGGAAGCTTGCAAACATCTTCTTTACCGACTCAACATCGTACACGGTGTAATGTTTAAACTGGAGAGGGAGAATCATGCCTTCAAAATAAGGCACTCTCACGTCCAATCGTCGATCATCAATCTTGCCATCGTGAACTATCTGCCAGACTATTTCTTGTGTCCAGGTGGAACCTACAGTGATAAATTTGATTCTCAGGTGGGCACAGCAATTTAGCTACATACCGTTAGACATTTAAAGAATATCTTTTGTATTACATAGTCAATGAGTTAAAAGTGCCAATCTTGAGGTACAAGCACCACAGCAAGACCATCCTATGTGTTCGTGGTTAATTATTATTTGTTGACATGAGACGAACAAAAGAAATATTGAAATCTATGAGGGTGACGAATAAAGCTCCGAAAATTACATATCTAAGTTACATTTCGCTCTGAATATCTCACTAAAGTTAAATGAAATGTTAATCGACTAATGTGTCGTGTTTTTTTGCCTGAGGGGGGCATTTTAAGCGCCTTTTTACTAGATTGCTTTCGGCCGAAAGGCCGGTAAGAGAAGAAAGGGAGACAAGGCTTGCAAGTTGGCGGCAGCCAGCAGCGACCTCCTCCACTTCAAACCACAATTAACGCCAAACTACTGAAAATCTCACATATCTGACGACGGCTGTCGATCGGTGAGATGTTGCTCTATCTCTTCGCCGAATTTGAGCTTCCGCTCCAACATTTTCCGAGAAAATCCATGCTGAAATCATGCATACTGCTTTCTCAATATGATCGGTGCCAAACTCAGTCAGCGACCAGAAGAACTCGAAGCATGGAGGCCGTTTCAAATTCACCAATCAGCGGGTTGAGATTTTGAACCGCGGTGGGGTGCCGCGGGATACCTAGCGCTGATTGGTAAATTTGAAACGGTCTGCATGCTTCGAATTCTTCTGGTCGCTGAGTTTGGCACCGATCATATTGAGAAAGCTGTGGTAAAACGGGCCAATATACCTACACTTGATCATGGTCTCCTTTCCACAACTTTTCATTGCTAAAGATCGAAACTTTTCAGGTCCAAAGAAAGGATGTACAGTGTAGAAGGTAGAGAGCATAAGAAAGCAGAGAAAAACGAAAAGCAACGCAGCGAGGAAAAAAATCGGAACTGTTCAGCAAAAAAAACAAAGTCCAAATTTTGGCTTATGCGCACGCGCCAAAGTAAAATATTCTACATTTTCAAATGAAATCTTCCTCAAAATCTTGCTGCGGTGTAAGAAAGCGCCTTTCTGGCAAAGTTTAGAGAATGTAGCACCGTAGCACCAAAAAAATCAATTTAACGGTTAAAAAATCGTGTTTTTTCGAATAAATTTAGCATTTTAATATCAATTTACTTCTTAATGTGCTTTTTTCTCGTAAATCAAACGTTTGGAGCTAAAGCAACCTGAAGCGAGCAAAATTTCGTGTGATTTATGATTTTAAGTATTTTAGCTTAACAATCCTTCATGAAGCTGAGCGGCATTGCTTGGAGATAAAATTTTTTTTATAAGAGGAATTTTTTATAAGAGGAAGCTCTGGTCTAAGCCTTTACCCTTTCAAATACCACTTTCCACAGAAAAGGTATCCCTTTTGTATACCTTTGATAGGAAAATGGTACCCCCCCCCCCCCTCCCCCTCAGTTACCTTCATCTCTTTCCTTACCTTTTTCATTTTAATTACTCTTTAAAATGTTTAAATAAATCAACCCTTCGGTTTGTCTGTTCAAACTATTTTGAAAGGTCCTTCTAAATACCCAAATTACATTTTTTTTTTCTACCCTTTGTATACTTCAACTCGTCAAATTCCTATCCTTTTATCTACAAAGGGCCTGAAGAAGGTACCCCTTTTGGACGGAGCCGCCCCGTATAGTTCACTATGGGAGTTCACCCCCCATAAACTTAAACCTCGCGACTTAATTGCCAACGAGGCAGCCGAGCCAAGAGGCGAGGCTGACGAGGCGGCAGAATCATAGAGCCGCGCGTATTATATACCACAGATACCAGAAAAAATCTCAACTTCAGCGTAAGGGACTTTTTTTAACCATATGTGGGTGTAAGTAAACACTCCATATTTGGGTTGTATTGTTCTTCCAAACTGGTCCCCAGTCTCTCTCTCCTTGCTAAAGAGCAAATGGCCGAAATGGCGTCCACACGGCTCGCTGTTAAAATTTTCAATGTGCTCCTTTTACGATAAATACACTTTTATGGAACTCTAAATGGAAAGAGAATACCCTAAAGAATACTCGACCGCCAAAAATATGAACATCAAGGTCTTCAAAGCGATGAAATAATCTTTCGGCTTTGGAGTCCTTTGATTTCTGAAGATAGACACGAAAATCAAAAGCGGACTACTGACTTCAAATGGAGTTTTCTTGACTTACGAGAATGCCACGGTCGAGTAAATGCTACCTTTAAGTGTTGCTTTTGTTTATAGCAATTGTTTAACCGATGATTTCATCCCAAATCAAATAACGTTTATATTTTCGCTCAAAGGAATCAATACCAAGCGACACTCACTAAAATTACTGCATGTCATACACGCAAAAAAATTGAAAGTTTTTTGCTGCTAACGGCAAATGTAATGTTTACTTGAATATATTAAAATTCTGTCTCCACATATTTCTTCAGTGTCCGTTTTGGTTTTGTTTGCTATTCATTTTTTCGCTGGGGAATTGAGTTTTGCGTAAACATGACATCGAATTACAATTTGCATGCAAGACTGAAATCTGTGCCGTCATTGCTTGATTGGGTTGATTTCATACTGAAAAGCGTCTACAGAATCTTAGCAGTTTTGATTTTGGGATTCTATTAATGAGAAGTTCTTGAAATGCAACTATCCCTTTAAAAGATTAAAATATTTGTCAAGAGTTATCAATCTGTCAAACCCGACACATTTAATATGAACACCAGAGAAAGAGCACTTTCTTCTCGTATTACCTAAACTACGATTTACCATATTTTGGTCATTTCAAATTATAAAGTTCTATCAAAAACCATTCGGTATCCGTTCTTACGAACAAACATGAATATTTCGCTCATTGGCACTTACCGATAGGTACAACTAGTATAGTAGTACAACTTTATTGACGTGTTTATTTCAAACAGCATGGGTATCCTGTAGCTTAAAATTAAACTAGGTACTACTTTCACGCTGCCGTCAATAATCTTCGCGGAAGTCTAAGATGTTTACCACAATGGGTTTAAAGGGTCATCTCCATGGATTGAAAGAGGAAACGAACCTGATCTGGGGAATGACGCAATGAAGATGTCATCTTCCATGGCAGGCAATGTTGGCAGAACTCCCACCATTTCTTCTGTTACACCCGCATTGTCTGGCCAAGGTAGGCCATGAAAAATCACCATGTTTTTCCAGTCATGTCCCATGTTTTTACTGTTGAAGATTCAAAAAGCAAAATAAAAACAATTCAGAAGCTACATCATTGCTACTATGTTAAAGACAAGTTATAAGTTAAATAATTCCTTAAAACTGTTCTCCTCTGTTTAGATTTAAGATTCATCACAAACAACCACAACACGTTTTGACCCCTTTCCCAACAAAACAAAAATATTATGACTTTTATAGTACACCATGCTAAAAATACATGCCCCTACCCTCTTCTTCCCCCCTACCCCACTAAAGGCAATCATATATTCAATATTCAATAAGTTATTAGTAAAATATTTAATATAACAAACATAAATTTCTTTCTGTTCATTGTTCATCTCTTTCTTACTTCTCTTCTGTTCCATCAGAATCAAGTTTGATGATTTTCAACCTTATTTAGTGCTCTCTCTTTCTCTTTTCATTGACTTTTCAGCTTTTATTTTATTTTCTCTTTGTCTTCTGTTTTTCGTTCCCGTGTTATTTGGTAAACCTTTGAGGACTCGGTCAAGACTATGCTTAGTGCTTAAACTGTATTTATCATTCGATGCATTTTTTCTTTCTTTTTCATTGGTCCAGACCCTAACACGTGATCTGCCTGCCTACAAATAATGGTCTGCTCATGCGTATTAGCGTCTGACAGTAACTTTTGCTACAAATAATATTCTGCTCATGCGTAGTTGTGTCCACTTCCGAGAAAAATGACATGTTATGAAAGAGCGTTTAATTTGCCTGCTAGACTCGAAAAAACAGCGCAGCGGGAATACAAAGAAGGCAAGGGAAATTTCTCTCAATGTATTTCGGCAATATCTGAAAGACAGAGAACGAAGAACAAAGAACAGTTCGTATCATCGAAGGTTCGTATCAGCTCTCGTAAGGTCTGAGAGAACAATAGAACAAACAACAAGAACAATGCCCCTAGCCCCCAAAACAATAGCAGCTGCTACACTAGAGGACCAGTAGAATATAATGCTACCAGTCTACTAGGGGTTTTGTTTTTCGCGCCATTAATAAATTTATGGCGCGCTCAATATCGACTTGTGCACGTATTGTCTCCATTGTGAAGATTTCCCGGGGGGGGGACTCCCATATGAAATGGACGGGGATGCTCGTCGGAAATTTTGAATTTAACCCCATCGTCGGAAACCCAGGGTGGGACGGGAAGGGAGAGACTGGGCTTCAACGGGGACGGGACGGGAAGGGAGAGACTGGGAGCGGGAAAAACGTGAGGGGAGGGGAGGGGAGGGGAAGGGAAAGGGGAAAGGGGAAGCCCTGGGAAGCTTCTCTATACAGATCATTTCTCGATCAATTACTTTTCTGAGCCGTTATTGGCCTCATTTTTAATTAAATTTAAAAAGAGGCCAATGAAAAGCGATCACATGCTGATTTGGAAGTCGTTACGAACTCTCGAATTACGGCCGAATTAGCATTGTAAACATTAGCAGATGACATGGCCCACGCGTTGCAACACCTTCAAAACTAGCCTGTAAACAGGCTCTCTCTTCGAGGATGGGGCGAAAAGAAAGCGGCAACAGAAAGGTGGACCCCTCAGGCCCTTCTCGGCTCGCTTCGCTCGCCGATTTCTTTGGGAGCCTGCTCGCAGGCTACTTCAAAACAAAAGAATTTGACATCACACGGACACTATATTTATTTCTTCACTTTTCGATGTTCGCATTTTCGCTACATGGAGTTCTTCGAGCAAGGAGTTTGCACTTCATTGGAATCGTTTCCAAGCGTTAGACAAATGAAAGAGGAACAAAGCATGATCGTCCGGAAAATTGTAGAGGGAAGAGATGTGTATGCAGAATTGCCAACACGATTCGGACCAAATTTTGCCTGGCGTTTGTAAAGCTCTTAGAGGGGCAAAGATTCGTTCCCAAAATTTCCTTTGGTGTTTGCCGCATGTCCGTTAAAGTCCAATATGATGGAACAAGTCCAGTCTTTGAGAAATAACAAGGTCACGGCAGCGTGTATAGGCAAAAGCGCCGACATCGACCGAAAGCTTGCAACAGGAACAACAGAATTTAGACTATTTTAGCTTGATATTTGGCAAAGATCTTGCCAGTCCTACCAATCTAAACTGTATTAAACAAAAAAACTTAAACAAAGAAAAGCAGACTGAAAATTTCTAAATGGTCGGAACGCAAGCAAGAAATCGAAGAGCGGCGACCATTTGATCTGTTGTGCTCGCGGACAAAAGCCACCGAAAACGATTTACCGGATATCATCTGGTCAGTAGACATATCTTGCTGTGCAGTTTTGAAGGTGCTAATTGAACCTCGCCGGTCTCTTTTGTCATACGAGCGCTTCTGTTTCACACCTCGCTAATGGTGTTTGCTCTTAGATCGAGAAATGATCTGTATAGAGAAGCTTCCCAGGGCTTCCCCTTTCCTCTTTCCCTTCCCCTCCCCTCCCCTCTCGTTTTTTCCCTCTCCCAGTCTCTCCCTTCCCTTCCCATCCCCTCTGAAGCCCTGGGTTTCCGAGGATGATTTAACCCTTAAAAGAGACCAATCTGGGTGTGGCCGAACGTTATGCAGACCCCTTAAAGAGTAAATATAACGAATCAAAATTCTCGCTTTTTTGTTATTTTTTCGCGTGCAATCCTCAACGAGACCTTGACGGCTAAAAATAATGACATTTTGCCCAGAACACCCTAAGCGAGACGAAAATCCGAAACTTACACCCTAAACGAGACGACGAGCATCCCCGTCCATTTCATATGGGAGTCCCCCCCCCCCCCCCCCCCCGGGGAAGATTTAGCATTTAATCGTCAGCAAACGAATCTTTTGAGGCACTTTTCAACCGAATAAATGATTGATGTAGTCGCAATTCATCTTCCTTATTACCCTCGCAAAGGTAAGTGTGATTTTCATGTTCCTTTATAGTATAAATTTAGGATTCAAACGACGTTGATTTACATGCGTGTCCTTTACCAGCTGTGTGCCCGGGTGTGTGTCTCCAATCGAATACAATCACTGAGGAATCAGGATCAGTGAAGGTTTTTTTTGTTGCTTGTTTTACTGTTGCGTTACTGTGATAGTATTTGAGGTAAACCCGAAACAAATGAATCCAGGATCAATTGAAGCTGAGTTGGCTGCCATCGTCAATGTTCATCAATTTAAGTGCAACAAATATAACTATGTACTATGTGATAATAGCTTTTTGGGCTATTTCGGTTGTTTTCCTTGTTAACAACGAGCAGAGGGGGAACCACGCTTGCAGCAACGGGAAGTCGGGATCAGTTACAGCAAAACGATCTTCTCGGACAGCAGGAATCACACGATTATTTGGCTCCAACAGCAGAGTTTATTCGAACAACGTAACCAAAGAATATTTTACAGTACAGTTCTATTTAAGCGCAAGCTAGTGACGCGATACAGATTACATCATAAGAAAAAACGCTATTTTCGAAAACATAAACAAACGTTACTAAGAGTCATTGGCTAACGTTAATCCTAGCTCTGAAACATTAATTACTTTCAAACACTCACAGGTGGATTACAGCTTGGTGCAGGTTACAACACTTTTTAACGCTAATTACAGTTATGATTTTATGGCCAGTAAACAAAACAACAGGTATCACTATTGGTTAATGAACTGGAACATTAACCTGCTACTTCAAAAACCAAAGCAATAATTGCTACGTTGGATTTTCTATATTTTTATCAGCGAAAGCGAATAAATAAAATGAACCAAATAATCAATTTTCTCTCCTCACAACTACCTATAAGATGTTTTATATTTGGAAGGGAAATACAGAGTTGGCTCACATGTTCTCTTGGGTGTGTCGCCTAAAGAAGAACAAGCAATCGGATGCGTCGCCTTTGCTTTGTGACCCAACTCTGAGTAAGATTTTTTTATCTCAGTGAGCTTTTAACACGGCGGTCCTTTTGTCTGGTGTGTCTTGAGGACGAGTGATCGGGTGAGTCGCCTTTACTTTGCCGTTTTAAAAACTCCCTGCAGTCACTAAAATTCTAGGATAACTTATTTCTCTTTTTATCGAACATTTGACTGAGCTGGAAAAAAGTTGGCCGCGCACGAGGAGTAGATGTTAATTGCTCACATATCTAAAATTTTTTTTTTTTTACTCGGTGCGTCGCGGTAACGCAACATGCTCACCAAGATCTCGCAAACAAATAAATATTAAGGGTTCTATAGATTCTAATGCACGGAAAAATGTCGGCTCGTCATGTTGTTCAGAAGAAAGTAAACCAGTTTTTTCATGGTTCAAGCACGATATCTGACTCGTTGCATGACTGACTTGTTTATGCATATCAGTAGTCTGTAGGATATTTTTTTGGGTCTCGCCGGTAAGCGTTTGCTGATAAACCGTTGACAGGTTAAGTCGCATCATAGTTTATAGTAGAGCTTGAAAAGCTCGCGGGGGTTTATTGCGCCGGTAAATCCCCAGAAAGTGTGGTCTATTGCTTAAGTAAACGCTCTGCTAGGGATAACTCGCCTACCCGGGACAACTTTATTTTGGCTCCAAGACGCTAAATATGTTAAAAAATACCGACAAAAACAGCGAATTGTGACCAAGAAACATCGTGTTCATTCACAGTTTGTCGTATTTTTGCACTGGAACGGAATTATTTTCGAATAACAGCTTCTTATCGATTCTTACGACGAAATTTTTGGTAAAATGTTTGGTGCTGCATATGTGAATTCATTCCATAACATAATTATTTATAGTTTCTCCGTCAAACGCGTTCAAACTATAAAAGAAATAGCACTTGGAACGTTAATGTGCTTGGAAATTGAAATATATTTTTACTGGAACTGAATAAACTGCATAACTAAAACGAAAATCGGTTTTGGCGCTCAGATTATTACCCGTTGCATGCTATGTTAACAAGGTTAACTGCGTAACCGGTTTAAGTTGACCCGGGTAGTAGGGTTACCCTACCTGCAAATGTTTGCTTATAAACCTGGGCTATCTTCTAACCCTCTTGCTAGGGTAACTCTAGCACTAAGGTTACCCTACCTGCTTGTAAACAGGCCCTAAGTAGCAAAATCAACGTTCAATAAAGAAGGGGTTTCAGCAAAAAAGAATCACTCTCTAAAGTTCAACAGTAAAAATATACCGGCCGCATTTGCATGTCTTGGCAATGTTGAAATATAGCCCATAAAGCGAGCTGTCCACAATGTACTGAAAACATAGATCTAGTGATTTAGTACCGTCCGTATTATACGCCTTCGCATCTTAAAGACAACTCACCAAATAAATAGGTCCTTGGATATATATATATATACATTATCAGCGACCTTCTGCCTTCGGTTCAATGGCACAAATTCACAGAAAGAGCAAGAGGCGCTGTATCGTTTAGGCAATCGCGATGTCATATATGAAGAGCATTGCGAAATTTCTATGCTTCCACGTAAAAATAAATTGTCTTTAAAGGTGTACAGTCTAGTTTGACAAGGAACAATTCCTACCTTTAAATAGTGTTGCGCGGTATTTCGAAGTACTGTGCGTTCTTGGCTGCTTTCGCGCTGTTCGTTGTTAGTAAGACTAAGACTGAATTTCGTTCGTCCAGTTTAATACAGCTGTAGAGTCTCACGCTTCAGGTATTCAACTCTCTGACGCTTGATCTGTCTCTTCCATCTGTTCATTATCTTACACCCTAAAACGACGCTAATATAATCCACACTCTAGATCCACAACTCACAGTGATTGGTTAACGTGAATTACGTAAAGCTTTGTGATTGGTTTAACTCCAGTGTTTTGAAATTGTGGTTTTGCCTAGCAACAGTGTCGTTCTTTAATCTTTCGCGAATCACGTTCTTACTTTTGCTGTAAAACTTACAATATCTAGTGAATTGATCAGCTTAGTGAAGCGGCTGATACGTGTGAGAATAAAGATGAATTTTCCCGATACCAATTACTGGAATTGCTGGAGCTATGCTGGTTATATTTAATAAACGTGATCTGTTTTCAAATCAATAAGCTCAATAGAACAAAAGTCTTCAGAATAACATGTAAATATTTTGAGGTTACTAGGTAAACTAATTAAAGTGATCCATTGTTCATAAAGTTGAATGGAACCAAACGTTCCACAGTTCGTACTGGTCATAAGGCCAGCAATATCCAGAGATAACTTAAACTAAGATAAGAGTACTTAAACTCATAAATGCTAGCGACTAAAAGTAACGATCAGGTTGTTACTCGAATATTAGGGAGCTTAAGCAAACTACGACGGCAACGGCAACGAGAACGTCACCAAACAAAAGGGTTAATGAACAGAACGATAGCTCTGCACGTGCGTTTGAAGTCTTTGTACCGTTTCCTAGTCGTTCTCTGCAAAACAACAACGTGAAATGGCCCAATTCTGCGTATTCTGGACAACGTGAACCACGACGGCTTATTTTTGATTTTTCTATTTGGAGTTCAATGCTCTCTTTACATATTCAGCTTGAGCCCGTTCTTAAACCGATAGATACACTGAATACGTCTGGATAATCGCGAGATTCTTGAGTAAAATATAAATTCATTTTTCACCAGGTGTTGTCCTCGGCGTCGCCGTCGTCATTGCTTAAGCTCCCTATTGTGTGAAAGCGATAACAAAAGAAAAGGGATTAGAACATGGAAAAGTTCCCATAAGAAACTTTTCCAAAACAAAATGTAAATTAGCAGCGAGAACGTGCGCCTAAGTCAAGTGTAGGTTCTGGCACGTGTAAGTTGCTTAGGGCCGATTTGCACTAGCGGACAAGTTTTAAATGTCATAACATCTTTGACAAAAACAAAATTGTCGCGACAAGTCAGAGACATTTTGAAGAAAACAAAAGGTGTAATTATTATTACAATAGCTCTACACGTGCTTCTGGCATCCTGGTACATTTCTCGGCACGGTCGTCTTGTGCAAACATCAAATAATCAGGCAGGACAGGCAGGTCCACGTGGTGAAAAATTTTTAAAAACGATTTGCATTTGAAGTGCGCGTGTAGTGATGTTTTTGTGCTCGTGTGGGGAAAATGTCGCAAGTAAACTATTTCTTTTCCCCTCCATTTATCGGCACAAACTGGTTCCCTCTGCATTCATTTCTTCCAACCCCGGTATTACCATCCTTCCACGACCTCTCCTCGGCACACAAACATGTTTTCCCGCCTATCGCGGAAAAATTTCGCGTGTTGTTTTTTAGTACAATCAAGACCAAACACAATACCCAATCAACAACGTATTGTTATCTGGCACTACGAGGGGCGTTGGAATGCGACTTGTCATGACTTGTCCTGCCTTGAGGCAGGACATCGGCCCCTTTGAAGATTTGTCCGTTTTGACAAAATTTACCCTTGTCCAACAAGTCGTTCGCACTTGTTTTTGCGATTGTTTGACAAAATGTATCACGCGTGCAACGCGGACCAATCATAAGACAACTGCTTCTTTGTTTTCCTGAATTGTTTGACAAGTTCTAGGTTTCAAAAAACGTATTCGCACTTGTTTTCTGTAACAAGTGACACACAAATGATGGAATCTACCAATTTTTACAAAATTTGTCCGCTAGTGCGAATTGGCCCTTAGTAACAATCTGGTCGTTGTACGAAAAGTACAGAACATGTTTGTCGTTATGACTCTAATGGCTCATAGTTAGTCACACAAGATTGTTTGTAATTGATTAAATACGCGAAATTACTCGAAACACACGAATTAACTAAAATGCAGAAATACACTAGAAAATATAAAAATATCTAAAATTGTCTGCCAACAATAGCGAATCGCAATCAACTGTAGATGCTTGGCTCGTAACGTGACGTCTGTAAGCTATGACCTGTAGGGCGCTTTGAAACTCCTAGACTGCGAGCAGTCTCTCTTTTGCTGAGAAATCGATGAACGTTAAGCGGCGAAGCCGCGATCGGCAAACAGCGGGGGCGCCAGCCACAGCGAAAAGAGAGGACTGCAATGGCCCCGGTTGTTCTAGCCTCCCACGCAGTCGTTTTTAGGGGAGATCGGATTGCACTCGCTCCCCACAAACGCCTGCTCAACCGAGAGCAACATTCCTTTCCGCCGCTAAGCCAATCAAATTTTACCTACCAATATCTGGTAGGTTGACCTTGACCGCACGACGCTGTTCACGGGGCGAGATCAAAACAACATGTGTATGCATGGTTTCGACAGAGCTATAAACTCACAAGTTTAGGATTTATCACTAAATTCATTTCCGATACACAATTTCAGAATTTGCAAATGGGAAAAGAAAAGCAATGTTTTCGTTAATAGCAGTAAATCGCTTGTGCATGTTTGTCAAGCTTTGCCTTCAATGTTCGTTGACAGTCTCACCGATTCTTTGGATCGCGTTGTGCGTTTTCTCCTCTTGTAAATTTGATGAGGGAACAAGTCAAGTCTTTGTGAAGTATTGGTTTATCTGTAGTAAATCTGAGCGATTTGAAGAAAGTAGAGGCGGAAAAAGTACTGAGAAAAGCAGCACATTCGGTTGTGTTTGACAAGCGACAGCCGGAAATATTCCTGCGTTCGCAGGCTATAGTGAACAGTGAAACGGAAACATTTTTTTCGGACGCGAACGTTTCGAATGTTTATCGAAAAGGATGCGAGCTTTAAGGTAAGCTACTTCTTTGGAGAGGCCATGAATTGTATTTAAGCGCGAAAGGAGCAAATAAATTTGGTTTCTCCGTTTCACAAAAGCGAAGTCGTTTGCGCGGATAAACTACCGCTTCCAACGTCTTCCTAATTTGTTTTTCGCTGCCCAAAAATCAAAAGACCGTCCTAGGTACTATAAATGATGGTAGCTCAGAAAAGCACGAAAAGCTACCCTTTGAATCAAAACTCGGCTTTTAAATTTTAGACTTTTCAGACCGAATGCAAAATCATTATAATAATTCACCGCACGCAGTTGATTTGTTATTGTGGTCGTCGCTATTTCCAACTTCTACGCTTTCGTCAACTTAATCGGTTCTTTGCCGTTTTATCTCTCGATTTATTGACTTGTAAATACCATATATCTCCTCTTTCAAGCTTCCTAAACTCTCCTTTTCTTTTTCAAGTCGCTGAAGTGTCTTCTAGCTTTTTGAGTTGCATCCATTGATATTTGTTGATGTCAATGATAGCCATTCGATCAGGCGACTTAGATGAATTAACTGCACTTTTCGCAAAAATTTAACCCTTTCAGCAGATGACCGATTCAAATCGTTGTATAAAAGGCATTTGAATTCCATTCAATAATTTTTTTACCGGTGTTTTAGCTATCGTGAACTGATGTGAAATATTTACTTGCGGTTCGAAGTCGCGGATATTTGATAAAATCATTTTGATTGGTCATCACAGACAATGTGTCAGTGCTAATTGGTTTGGTTGTCTGGCAAATCAAACAATGGGAAAGGAATGTTGCTCTCGGTTGAGCAGGCGTTTGTGGGGAGCGAGTGCAATCCGATCTCCCCTAAAAACGACTGCGTGGGAGGCTACGGTTGTTCGAAAGCCGATTTGGTTTGCGTGTGCATGCGGGGGTTTGGTTTGCGTGTGCATAATGTGCAGGGGTTTGGTTTGCGTGTGCATAATGTGCGGGGGTTTGGTTTGCGTGGGGTGTCGGTAAAACGCCGACTCGGGGTCGGGGTCGGGGTCAATTTTTTAACTCTTTTAAAAACATTCAACGATTCAGAAAAACAAAATAAAAAATTTTATATAAACAAAATAGCCGGGAACTTGATCCTTTCATAAGTTCAAAAGTGTAAAAGAAGAAATTTGTGGTCTAGCAGTGAAATTCTAACAGCTTGGCGGATAGACTTCTGAAAAGGGTTATATATATATATATATATATATATATATATATATATATATATATATATATATATATATATATATATATATATATATATATATATATATATAGATATTTGGAGGTGCTGCCTGAGCCAACGGAGAGGTTACGCCAGGAGGATCCCGTTGAGATTCGTAGTCCAAACCTTAGCATTGGTAATAATAATAGTTGAAGGAAAGATGCAAGGACGGACAACTTCTGACGGTAAAATTTAAAAATTTAAAAATTTAATAAAAACGTTTCGGTCGTACGACCTTCTTCAGTTTACAGCGTGTGGATAGAATGTTAAAAATTGTTCTTAAATACAACTTTCTTGCAACGTCCTTCGGGAATTACATAACTTTACAAAGTCAAAAAGATAAAAGAATAAAAAAATGAATACTACCTTAATTACAAAATGATGTTACGTAATACTGAAAGAAATGCTTACGGGGTGAAACAAAAAGTAGTCTAATTACATTTCAAAACAAAATATTTACGACGTGAGCATGATGTGATACTAACAAAAGCCAATTCAAGATAATCCTATGTTCAACAATATTACGAAGCACAATGCAGTCGGAAAAACAAAATAATTAATGGTGGATTAATGGTGGAGAAAACAACCGGGTATAACAAACTTCCCGCTGCGGGCCCCTGAATAAACTCGGCCAGAAACAAGTCATAACAAATTCCCTGACTAGGGCCCTTAAACAATAGTAATAAATTCCCCAGCCAGAGCCCTTGAATGCTTAAAAGCACGTAATAAATAGCAGGATCCCACAACGGGATTTCTGAACGCCCAAATTACTTTCAACGGCACAGAATAAGGTATGGTGCTAATTAGGATCTTAATTGTAGTGGATTCGGTTTTTTGAATGGAATTCCTGCCTTTTGTTAAGACCGTAGGGCGACAAAGTAAACAACTGCGCACTCCAGTAAGCTTCTTTTGTTATAAGTGTGTTTTCCAGAAGAGTACGTGAATTGGCGTGGGCAATTTGATCAATACATTGAAATTCAAAGTCTTGTAAGCTGTGCGGCGCGCTATTAAAATGTACAGCGACTTCGCACGTTTTTTTGTTAGTTAACATGGACGATTTATGATTTCTAAATCGGACTTTGAATTCTGTAGTGGTGGAGCCAATGTACTGCAACTGGCACTTTTTACAAGAGGCTAAATAAATTACATTTCTGGAGTGGCAGGTTAGGCGGGACCTAATGTAATAAGATTTACCAGTTCTATAGCTAGAAAATCTATTACAATGCACAAGAAAATTTTTGCAAAGATCGCACCTAGTTTTGTCGCATTTAAAGCAGCCATTCTCATTACTGTTACTTTCGTGTAAATCATTAGAATTAAATTTCGAAGGTGCTAGAATTTCCTTAAGATTTTTCGTCCTACGAAAAGACGGAATTATGGAATTTTTCGGAAAAAATTCCCTTAATTTAGGATTAGATTCCAAAAGATGTAAGTGCTTTCTAATAATACCCCCGATGCTAGGTAAATTCGGGTTGTAAGTAACGACGAATGGAAATAGCTTTTTTGACGACTTCTCTTTGGGTCTAAGCAGATCTTTCCTAGGAATGGCAAGTGCTCTGGAAAACTGATCATTAACTAACTTAGCCGAATAGCCTTGATTTAATAGATAGCCTTTGTACTCTCCCAATCTATTGGCAAAGAAGTTGTCGTCCGAACAGTTTCTACGTATTCTCGTAGCGACGCCAAAAGGAATTGCCTTAAAAACGTGTTTCGGATGGGCACTGGATGGTGGGAGGTACAAATGGCTATCCGTCGGTTTTGAATACACATCGGTTCTAATAAAGCCATCCACTAAATGCAAAGTGAGGTCTAAAACGTGAAGACAGTTATCAGAAGAGACTACTTCAAACTTAATTGTGGGATACAATGAGTTAATGTATTGTGTGAAAGTTTCCAAAGCAGGGAGGCCTTGCTGCCATAAATCAAAAACATCATCTCGGTACCTCCACCATAATGATGGTCTCAATGGACCACAAAATTTCGCTTTAAAGTCGATCTCTCCCATTGCCAAATCCGCGTAGCTACACGCATTTTTGGGTCCCATGGCCGTTCCATGGATTTGTAAGAAAAATTTGTCCTTAAAAACTGAATGGTTACTTACTAGGCAAATTTTAACTGCCTCTAGGATGCAATTAGTG
>OY855904.1:5940569-6140569 GCA_963693305.1 Meandrina meandrites
TTTGTACCCAGAAGAAATCACACTTGGAGATGCTTCTTATCTAGTAAATCCAAATTATCAGAAGTATAATTAACTGTAAGTGGAGTAATACACTGTAAGATTGCCCCTTTGATCAAATTTTTGATTTTCATATTTTTACATTTTCATGTACAATTAGTAAGAGTTTCTTTTTTCATAATTTATTGCCAAATTTCAATCCATTACGAAAACATCAGAAGTCGTGTTATTTTAACATTTAATTCCGAGAATTTACAGCCGCCATTAATCAGCCTTGTTCCAAGGCTTGGTCGTGAATGGGAGAAAATGACGTCAGAGGCTCAGAAATACCTCACAGGTTGAAATTCTAATAACAATCAGCATAGAAAATTGTGATTTGCAATACTTATTGTTATTATAATTTCAGGCCTTTCATTGACTTGGCTTATGTCATTGAAAACCCTCCTGGTACAATTTAACGTTAATAAATAACTGTTAAGTTCTGATACGGTTATGTAATTCCTAATAATTGTGCATGTATTTGAACAGGCCTCTACCACATGGGAAAAGTGGAATTTTGAGGAAACAGGCCGTGCAGAAATGCCTCTGACTAATAACAATGATGAGACGTTTCCCATGGGATTGGCATTTGACTTAAGTTCAACCAGACCAGTTGTTGTAGGAGAGAAACAGCTTCCCCCTGCCCCGATAATGATGCTTCTATCAACAGATGGTGTCTTGTGCCCATTTTATATGATAAATCAAACCCCTCATGCTAATTACGATATAATAAAGGCACTGGAGCCTTTGCCGCCAGGAGGACAAAGAAAGCGAATTGTATCAAATAAAGGTAATGTGTGTCAACCACCCAGGGGTAAGGCTTCATATTCAGTACAGTGTGAAAAGATGGGGGGGGGGGGGGGGCTTGCTGCCCTTGAGTTATTTTTGTGAATACTATATGCATGGATACCAGCATCCACTAGCTATGCTATCACAGGTCTGTGTGATGTCACTTGTAGGAGAAACTTCAGGAGCCAATAAGATCACAAACAATGCAATCAATTTACCATGGTGATCGATCAATTAGATTTTGATGGACCTCAAGTTGGTTCATCTGTGGTGGTCTATTCCTCGAGTTTTGGATCACTCTCAAAAAAATGGAAGGTCACAAAGAACCTTGGGTGTGAAAACCCTGCTGGTTGTGTATGGGGTAATTTTTCCACTCACATGTTTGTCTTATAAAATGCATAAAAGAGCCAGGTATTTAGGCCTGGGTGGGTGTTCAATGAGAACCTTCAGGTGCTTTACTACAGGTTTCTAATCCATTACTTCAATGCTTTCACTCTTCATATGACTTCCAGCATCCACATGCAGTTTTTGACTTCCTTTTATTTATTACTGAGATCTCTATGCTACAGTAACTTTATGTGTGTTTGCAATTCTACATGTAGATCCTTCTTCGGCTGGTCCTGTAGGCGTGGACCCTCTGGGGAGTGTTCCATCTACCCTTGGTACTGCTGTGGATCTTCCTGTTGGTGTCTTTTCACTTGCAGTTACCAAGCCAACTGCAACGTTATCATCTAGCCCTGGTCCATTGTCGTCAGGTGGCTATGCATTTGCCAGTTACAAACAACCCGTCTCCTTTTCATCAGGGACTCCAACATCAGCAACACCTTCAAGTGCGACAGCTAATGCCTTTTCATTTGGCAGCCCCAAGCAAAGCATTCCCTTGAGTTCTGGTACACCCTCGTCAGGGATGTCAGGTAGCTTTCAGGCTGGTGGTTTGTCATTTGGTACTCCTAAACAGGCTGTTTCCACACCAGGGACTGCCCCAGGCAGTGCGTTTTTGTCAACCAACCAGAAGCAATCAGGGTTAATAGGCACATTTAAACTTCCTACGCAGTCTCGAGTCCCAGCAACAGAATCAGGGAAGCCATTAGGCAGTACTCCACAGCTTGTTAAACCTACACCTACTAATCAAACGCAGCCTGTTAATTCAGGATTGCCGTCTTTTCAAAGACCGTCATTGGCCACTGCTACTTCTGCTAAAGCAGCAAGTCAAGCTCAGGTATAGTACAAAAGTGTTATTTTTCTAGTAGTTGCACTGCTGTTTGGAGGCTAGTATTATAAAATAATTCTTTTTATTATTATATACTGAGGCTACAAGTCTACTTCAAACAAGTATGCAACACTATTTGGCTTGAATTGGCATTATGTTGCAGGCAGGTACCACATGACCAGTGGCATTTTTTTCACATCTTTAAATTATTTCGATCAAGCAAAATTAAAATGTGAATGTGGTGCAGGCAAACACAACAGGTAATGTATGTGCATTAAAGTTTAAGCTGCTGTGTCTTTTTTTTTGTTGAGCTATTAGTTTGCTTGTGTAATTGTTCGTAATGACATTCTTAATTGATAATGAATTATTTTGGTACCAACAAACATGCCAGGTGCTGCATGGACATTAAATGTGACATGTAAGCTGCTGTGTCTGTTTTTAAACATGACCTATTTGTTACTTTTAAAGTGGCACATACATGTAAAAAACCTAAGACGGTCTCGATACCAGGAAGAGTAATATAGTGATCATCAATTTGGCCATGACGTGTCATGTCACATAATAATTATCTGCGTTTTCCCGTGGTAAAATAAGTGTTAAATTTCTTTTGCAGGATCTCAATCTTGGGAATGGTCAGCCAAAGACAATCTCTTCAGTTCCTTCCCAGGTGGGAGCTGGGCAAGGCTTGTTGGCGCAACCAAAGCCAACACCTGCTAAGCCTGTTGTAACCAGAGCACCTGGCACAAGAAAGGAGCTGTATAACGAAGAGAGCTCAAGTTTGCCAGAAACAAAATCCACACCAATGGGTCTTAAATTACCTGGCCAATCAACTGTCACTGAAACTGCAAGGCAAGAAGCTACCAAAAAGGTACATGTGTACCCAGGGGTGGATCTAGGGGGAGGGTGTGCACTCCCTCCTCCCCCCCTGAGATGACTGGGCAGCTTTCTAATACAACTGGCATTCTGCAAAAAAAAAAAAACTATGTGCACCTGCTCCTAAGAAAAATCCCTGGTACCCCCTCCCCCTATAGCTTCTCCCTTCTTCTTTTCCTCCCTCCAAGCCAATCCCTTGCCTTCCTTCTTGTTCAATATTATAGCAGTTATTGTGGTTAAAAGCAGTGTAATTTACTAGCTGCTGGACATAAATGGAACAATTTTTAGCATAAATTATTACTTGCTGTTTGAAACAGACCAAACCAGGTGTTGAACAAACTCATGTAGAATTGAACTGTTTCAGTCTGTTTGTTTTTTTTCATTGTTAAGGAATGCATTGTACAATGATGTGTGCATCGATGAAGTTCTTTTCAATGCTGATTAAATATTGTTCTTTCTTTTTCAGACTGTTCCTGTTTCAAAAGGCAATGTCATTGAGGCATCTGTGTCAGAAAATATCCAAGAAGCGGTGATTCTCCTTGTTCTTGTCTAATGCTAATTGATGTTTTGTAGCACCATTTTTACCAGCTTGTTCTTTTCAAGAGTGATCCATTTTACATGTATGATACTGACTGTCCCCTCTCATTAATACACTGACCACAGTGCACATGTATAATCCAGTTCATCCATTTCTTTTGTGGAGATATTGTTTCACCAACCAACTGAATGAGCATAATTATGTATTGTACATATGTATTTTTATGCTTTTTTAATCTTAGGATTAGTTGTGTTTAAGAAAAGTTTATATTTTAATTCTAGATTTTTCTTAGCGTTTCCTTTTTTATTTATTTGCTTTTTTTAATGATGTTAATGTAATAGTAAATGTAAGAAGTTATGCTTTTGTTGTAAATAGTTGTACGTTTTTAACATGAGCCCATGGCTCAGGAGATTGGGCAACCACTCCCAATGTCTACGAATTTAAATAAAAACAAAAACACCATACCATACCATTCCCACCAACTGACCCACTGACCGGCCAACTGATTGACACCCCACCCACCCTCCCCCACCCAACCCACCCACTGACCTACCCACCAACCAACCCGTTGATTCAAGGAATAATTTCTGTTTCAAACTTACTTTTTGCTTATACCTTTGTTACAGATCAGCCACTTCAATAAAGAGATGGCAAAGTTACGTGATAATGTGAAAAGCATGCAGCGGAACTGTTGCCTTACAGATGATAACAAGGATCTAGCTTCTTTTAGAAAGACAACAGATGGCATTGGTCGAACATTGGCACACATTACAACTGCGACCAAGGTTATTTGTGAAAGTAGCTTAATCCACATCCATGTATATCAGTCTTTATAAAAAAAAACTAGCAATGGTATATTGCAATTCCTGAGTTTTGATTGGTTAACAGGCAATGGTATATGAGCTCATATACCATTGACCACAAATAATATCGTAGCCGATACGCGTCAATGAAAACAGCTGGGGAGCTCAAATATTGCAATTTTGGGGGCATTTTTTAATAATTGAATTATTCCACTCGTGCTTGTTGGATATGAGATCATTATAGCCAACTCGACCCTATGCACCTCACTGGCTATCTACCATCTCCTATCCAATGCATGCTCATGGAATAATTTTTAAGTATCTATTCAAATATCTCCTGCAGGAAAAAAAAAGGACTTTCTGGGTTGTCTGCTAAGTGCTCATAAATTTTGCATATTTAATTGCATTAAATAAAAGCGTCTCGGACATCTTTTGCTGCAAATCTAGTGAGAATAGAACAGAGAGAATAGAGATACACTTATTAAGAAGGTTTTGTTGCATCTTGAGAGGGAGTAATTATTTTTGGCACTGACTTTAACTACTTGATCACACAGCAGCTAGTGGTCAAACTCCTGTTAGCAAGGCAAATCACTGATAAATTATCCCTGATCTGCCAACCAGCTTCAGGTAGTACTAGCTATGTATGTATTATATTTACATTATGTACCATTAAGTGGAATTTTGTCATCTTTTGTTTACTAAAACATGACAGGATCAACAAAAAGACATTGATGATGAAAAAGGAAAACTGTTTGAAGCATTTGAAATGCTTGAAGATGCTAGGTATTTTAATTCAATTATTGTCGTATTATTATTATTATTATTATTATTATTATTATTATTATTATTAATAAAGAATTTTTTCGTTTGTCTCACGAAGTAGTCACGTGTGATGGAGATCGCGACGTTTCGACTGCACACTGCTAGTCTTCATCAGGCGATAAGGTCGACTGGTTATGCGTAAACTTATAAAGCACGCTGCTGCGCTGTGATTGGTTGGTTTTCAACAGCTGTGATCGGCGCATTTCGATCCTCGCTGTTCCGATGCTCTGTTGTTCCCTCGGCGGTCCGCTGTCGTACAGTTCTCCTGTTGTTGTGTTTTTTGATCGTGGTCATCCATGCTTCAGGAATTTCAATTCCACTATCCCTGTTGATGTTATTAGGGTGAAGTCTTATGTGAATTGCCTCTTTGACCCTGCGTTTGTACCAGTGTGGGTCACGATCAATAAACTTTACCTCATTCCAAAGCGGGTAGTGTCCGGTGTTGTTGGTGTGTTCTGCAACGGCGGAGGTCTGGGTACGGGCGAATCGGATGTCCCGGTCGTGTTCTTTGATCCTGTCTTGCATAGGTCTTCCAGTCTCACCGATGTAAACTTTGCCGCACTCACAGGGAATCCTGTAAACAACGCCATCCTGCTTAGTCGAATCAACAGCGTCTTTCGGCCGTACTAGGTGTGATCGTAGTGTAGTTTCCGACTTGAAAACAGCGCGCACGCCTTGTTGTTGTAGGCAGCGGCGAAGTTGCTCAGAAAGACCTTTGACGTAAGGTAAAACCGCAGTGGATTTAAACTCGGTGGCGGGTTCGGCATTGGTGTTTGGTTTCCTGGTCTTGGTGATCTTCTGCAAGAAAGAAAAAGGATAACCATTAGATACAAGAACAGATGACAGATGTTTTTTCTCCTTCGAAATAACAGACGGTTTTGTTACGAGGCGTTTAGCACGCTCGTAAAGACACTTAACAATACCACGTTTAACTGATTGAGGGTGATGTGAATCATACGCTAAGTATTGATCAGTGTGCGTAGGCTTCCTGTATACGCTGGTGGTGAGGCGGCCGTCTGGTTCTCTCGAAACTGCGGTGTCAAGGAAGGCGAGTTTGCTGTCACTCTCTGTTTCCATGGTGAAGCGGATGGAAGGCTGCTGGTTGTTGAGATGTTGTAAGAAGCTATCAACGTTTTCGCGATCCAAGATGGTGAAGGTGTCGTCTACGTAGCGTTTCCATATTTTAGGCTTGTGGGATGATGAAGCTATTGCCTGCTCCTCAAAGCTCTCCATGTAGAGGTTAGCAATAACAGCGGAAACTGGGCTTCCCATGGCTGCGCCTTCCCGTTGTTCGTAAATCGATCCGTTATACTGGAAGTATGTGGATCTCAAAACGAAGTTCAGAAGGTCAGCGATCTGAGCTGGTGTTAGTGTTGTGCGGTCGGCAAGGCTGGGGTCGTTCTCTAGTTTCCGTAGCGTGGCTTGTACAGCGTCGTCGATTGGAACGTTGGTAAACAGCGACTCCACGTCAAAAGACACCATGATCTCGTTGTCTAGGATCGTCTCACTGTTGATAGAGGACACGAAATGGGCTGAATTCCTCACCGTGAAATCCGAGTTACCTGTTAAAGGAGACAAGATGTTAGCTAAGTAGGCGGATAAATCATATGCAAAGGTGTTAACACATGATACAATAGGTCTTAAAGGTATGTCGGCCTTGTGGAGTTTCGGTAAACCGTAAATTCTTGGCGGCTGTTTGTGTCGAGGTCTGATCTTGTTGTAAACGGCCTCTGTTAGATCTCCGTTTCGTTTCAGGGTAAGCAGCTTCTCGGACAGCTTTCGGGTCAAACGGTCTGTCGGGTTTTTGTTCAGGAGCTGGTACGGTCCGTTCTCGATCAGGGTAGACATCTTAGTGCGGTAGGTATCAGTATCCATGACATCTTGGATCGCGAAAACGTTGATAGCTTCTTACAACATCTCAACAACCAGCAGCCTTCCATCCGCTTCACCATGGAAACAGAGAGTGACAGCAAACTCGCCTTCCTTGACACCGCAGTTTCGAGAGAACCAGACGGCCGCCTCACCACCAGCGTATACAGGAAGCCTACGCACACTGATCAATACTTAGCGTATGATTCACATCACCCTCAATCAGTTAAACGTGGTATTGTTAAGTGTCTTTACGAGCGTGCTAAACGCCTCGTAACAAAACCGTCTGTTATTTCGAAGGAGAAAAAACATCTGTCATCTGTTCTTGTATCTAATGGTTATCCTTTTTCTTTCTTGCAGAAGATCACCAAGACCAGGAAACCAAACACCAATGCCGAACCCGCCACCGAGTTTAAATCCACTGCAGTTTTACCTTACGTCAAAGGTCTTTCTGAGCAACTTCGCCGCTGCCTACAACAACAAGGCGTGCGCGCTGTTTTCAAGTCGGAAACTACACTACGATCACACCTAGTACGGCCGAAAGACGCTGTTGATTCGACTAAGCAGGATGGCGTTGTTTACAGGATTCCCTGTGAGTGCGGCAAAGTTTACATCGGTGAGACTGGAAGACCTATGCAAGACAGGATCAAAGAACACGACCGGGACATCCGATTCGCCCGTACCCAGACCTCCGCCGTTGCAGAACACACCAACAACACCGGACACTACCCGCTTTGGAATGAGGTAAAGTTTATTGATCGTGACCCACACTGGTACAAACGCAGGGTCAAAGAGGCAATTCACATAAGACTTCACCCTAATAACATCAACAGGGATAGTGGAATTGAAATTCCTGAAGCATGGATGACCACGATCAAAAACACAACAACAGGAGAACTGTACGACAGCGGACCGCCGAGGGAACAACAGAGCATCGGAACAGCGAGGATCGAAATGCGCCAATCACAGCTGTTGAAAACCAACCAATCACAGCGCAGCAGCGTGCTTTATAAGTTTACGCATAACCAGTCGACCTTATCGCCTGATGAAGACTAGCAGTGTGCAGTTGAAACGTCGCGATCTCCATCACACGTGACTACTTCGTGAGACAAACGAAAAAATTCTTTATTATTGTACTCTACCACGATGAATAACCACAACATTTTTTACGATATTATTATTATTATTATTATTATTATTATTATTATTATTATTATTATTATTATTATTATTATTATTATTCTGACCAATTTAAACCCATTATGTGACTGTACAGTAGAAAATGCTAACAGCGAACCCATCATGTGTATAGTAAAGGAAATGCTGATGGTAATCTCCGTTTTTTTTTTTGTTTTGTTTTGTTTTATAACTTGAAGCTTGTTTAATCTTAAGTTAACATGTTCACGAGTTTGGAAGCATAACGTTTTTCAAATCGTGGTCACAAAATGACATCTGGCTTGTAATTATGAATGAAATGCTAGTCAGGTGCTCTGTGACTTTTTGTAATATTTAGCATCCAATCATTTGACTCATGATGTAGAATTTCCCTATTGTATGCATCAACAACAGTGCTTGACTAATATCAATAGCCAATATACACTGATGTACAGTATTTGAAGTTCCCAGGTCATATAATCTCTTTTTTTCTGTTGAATAATGTATGCTGCAAAACTTTGTAATTTAGTTATATTGCGCTTTTCACCACTTAGGATCAGGCAAGAGAAAAAGAGTGACCCTAGATATGTTCAGCTGTTAAAGGTAATAGGAGTCCAAACCATACGTAAGTTACCATACTGGTAATCATGTAGGATCCACACACTGTCAGGAAGATAAAGCCACAGTGGCTGACGTGACGGTATCACATATATTTCTAGCTTGTACTCAACTAAACTTTGAATTATGTTGTGGTTCAATTTTATCCTTGGTTCAAATTTTATTTTCCTTTGTTTCAAACTCATTATCACACATTATCATACCCAAAAACAAAGGAAAATAAAATTTAAACCAAGGATAAAATTGAACCATGACGTATAATTATTATACAACTGTTCATTACTACTACACAGATAAACCATCTCCTTCAGAGACAAACTGTGTGACCATTATTTTGCTTGCCAATTCTTTCTCATAGTCTAGAGCTCTGGACCCACTGAACACAAATAAGATGAGGGAGATCAGAAATCTGCATTTGTATTTGGATAAAACACTCAGGTAACTAATTTGTTTGCTTTGAACGTGCTGTAAATTTTATTATAAGCCTTGGGCTTATACATGTACAGGTCTACAAGCTGTTTTGGGTGGGGTTAAAACTAGGGGAGCTCATATTAAGGGGAAGGGAGGGGGAAGGACTTACACTGTATAAGTGGCAAAAACAATGAGCTAATAAGAAACATGCTCTCTTAAACATTTTGATCATCTACATGTAATTTGATTTGCACTACAATGCTCTGTGAGGACATTAGTACAATGTATGGAAAACTGGATGTGTGTATGGCTTATGTCTTAGAGCTGGAATATAATCTTTCTGGAAGACAGATGGGCCTGTTACTGGGTTTTGGAGGGGGACTCATAACTGGTATTTTACCTTACATTAGCAGTACATACATGTACATTGACCATCTTAGGGAGGTGAGATGAGATGAGAAGTAAACAGAAAATTTGACATGACAAGTGTTTGAAGTGGGATGAGATGTGATTTTCAAAAATCTGACAAGACGGCCGGGATGGGGCAAGGTGGCTAATGCTGTTAATGATGTATGTCATTTCTTTATATTTGCTTAGAGAGGTGAACATGGTTCTTGATGAACAGTGGAACGAAGAAAATGATCAAAAAAGGTAACAAAAAAATAATAAATTGTTGATCCAGGTCTACCTGTACATGCAAGAAGGCAGTTAAATTTTACTAGAATTTTACATGCTCTAATTTAAAGAAAAATGTCCAAAACAGACATGCAGTTACATGTGAATTAATCAGTGTGGTCAGGATTGTGCTGAAAGCAGTCACTGAAATTAGACTGCTAATAGATGTAGGCACACCCCACAAACAGCATTCAAAGCTTTAGCTAAGGATAACAACAGGCAGTAATGAGTGTCTGGAATGTGTGGAAAAATCATGTGTGCTTGATACGAAAGTCCAGACGTTGTAATGTTTGTACATAACAGAAATGAATACGCCCTGCAGGTCCATTCAACGCCCTGCTCTGGATGAAGTTTACCAGACTTTAAAGGTCCATCACAAAATCGCACAAGATCAAGTAAGGCCAAAGATTATCTCCAATCCTTGTTAATTTGGTTGTAATAAATTAAAATGCTTTCTTATTCGCTCTTATTGCCTCATATTGTGTAACTTCAGGCAACAAAACTGTGATGTATTGATTTCACCTTTTTAGGCAGCTAAGTTGGAACAAATCACACAGGACATGAAGAACCGCAAACTGCTGTCAACTACCTGGCAGAGGAGTTCCATTCACACAGCAAGCTCAAGGTAAAGGGATTGTACTGTTTATTTTGTTTTGGGCATGCAAAGCCATTGTACTGCTCAAAATACCATTTGGTTACACTTTGTATGCAAATGTAACACAGAACTTTAGAAAGCAGAATAGTGATTTTGACTTGCTACGTGCTATTGTGTATGAACTATTGGCTTGTGTTTCAGGGATAACTCATCTCTGGGTGATCCTTTTGCTGTGTCAAGACAACAAGTGAAATCACCAGTCAAAAATGTTGCAGGTACAATGTAATTGTTTACTGTTTAGGCTGATGAATTACATGTATATACACCTTATTCAAAAATGGCGGAAAATACATTATTCTTTTGTCTACATGTTAATTGGCCCTCATGGCCTCGTTTTAAGCCAAAGATTCTTAGTTTTGAATTCTGCAGATGCGATCGAGGCAATGAGGGCCAATTAACATGAAGACAAAGGAATAATGTATTTTCCACCATTTTGGAATAAGGTGTATACACACTCAGAAATCTCTGCTAAAATGTAGGTCTCCCCTTAACCGCATGGTTGGTTCGGTGGTGTTCTGCAGTCACATTGCATGTCATTGTTGTTTTTACTTCTCTTTCACATACTCTTTTTCCAACAAATTGGTCTTTTAGAACAGACTTTTTTTGCTAAAAGCCGCCAGGAACGTTACTGTAAATGTGTTGTTTTTGGGTCCAATATCATTCCAACCTTATTCTGTACACCTACATCAAATTGCCCACCCTTTTTAAGTCCATAGTCGTGCTCATGATACCGTTCAGTCATTCATAAAAGTGTACAACTAAATCATCTAGGTGTCTTATTTTTGGGTATCCTATTATTTAATACACAGCCCAAATATCTCCTCAAAAGCAAGCTCGGCTGAGGAGCATGTTTCAGAAACGAGGAAATACCCCGGTGAGAAGAAGCAGAATTGGTAAGTAAATGATCACTTCTGCTTCAGTAGGTAGCTGGTAACTTTCAGCATGGATGCTGTCATGTCACGTGTCATATCATGCTGATGGCCAGTGGCATACTGACTGTTACGTAATCACAACAGAGCTCAATATTGCTCAGTTTGACAATAAGAGTCTGAAATAAGACTATTATTTTCCCAACGATTTGACAAAAACAACTGAATTACTACCAATCCTTGCTTAAATGTTGCTGCAATAAAAATACTGCGTACTGTCATAGTTTACGGTTATGTTTGAAATGTTTTCAAATATGCATGACGATGTTTAAATAATGAGGCAAAACAATAATTTTTTTTAAGAAGTTCACGTCTCATCAACATGCGTATTTTGCTATTTGTTTTCGTTCCTGAATTCTGAATTGCAGTAAAATCTTCCTTGCTATCTTTTGTTCAGTTGGTATTCCTGTGGCTTTGAGTTTCGCACATGGCATGGCAAACCTTGTCTTCACTGATTTCATCACTGTACATGTATTACTGTCACAAAAAGACATACGAATATAGTATACTTGAAGAACAACATCAACTTTTGCAGTGTCGGCTGTTACTGGACTTAAGAATGTATTTGCAGCTGTGCCAAGCTTAGTGTAATGTTGTGACGAAATCAAAGACAATAACTTATGTCTATGAGCAAGGTTATGCAATTTTCGAGCTCGATTATCTTTTTAAATTACATGTTATGTCGCTTTTGCCTCGTCCTTTGCAAGCTTAAGACTCCAGCAGGTATTCTATTTCTCTTCCAGTTCCCAGTGCTGTTACTAAGACACCCATAGTGAAACCAAGTATATCGGAAGTGCCGTTCTTCTCCTCGACACCCGCCATAAAGCCTGATGATACAGCAGAAGGAGGATCTAAGGGCAGCTTCAGCTTCGGTGATCCTATTCCAGAACAAAGTGAGGTGTCTGACAGTGACGAAAGTCCTACAGAAGGGTCTCAGGAGGAGGAATCTGGCGAGGAGCAAGAGCTTGAACAGTGGAATGTGATTCCCAAAGCCCCTTCAAGTGGATCAGATCCTTCACCTATACAGTCTGGGGCCACATCAAGCTCAAAGGGAGGTTTCAGTTTGGGCAGTTTACAGGGTGAAGCTGTTTTGAAGAAGCCACCTCAGCCTGTGAGAATCACAGCAGCTGTTGATAGTTCGCAAGTCAAGTCCATCTCACAGCCTGTTGTGGTCGGAGCATTTGCTGCAGTTGATAAATCTGGTGGTGTCAGCATTAAGCCACCTGGACCACAAACAACACAAGCAGAACCAGCTAAGCCGCTGAGTGGTCTTTTTATACCAACAACCAAGGCACAGGTACATGTAAAACCTTCATTATTTTATTTGCAAATTGTCATGATTCGTTATGCATAATGCCCAGGAAATAAACAGACAAAATGTTGCTCGGATTCTATACAAATTGTTCGTACTTTGTCATCAAGAGCATGCAAAATTAACCTACATTATCTTTTCTGAAGGTACCGTTTCCATTTGAAACCTACAGGCATTGAGGTTCTATTGAACGAATGTCCAGTTTTACTATCTGTTGGTCAGTTTGCTTTGTTTTTTAACATTTAACAATTGGCATTGTCTTAACAGCCCTCGCCGTCTGCAGCTGTTCCACCGAAGAGTGACTTCATTCCAAATGTCAAGGGTATCAGCACAGAAACACCTCCCAACATTGCTGCAGCAATGGCTGCCATGAGCAGGGCCAGTGCATCTCAGGGAGCTGTTCAGTCAAGCAGTAATCTTGATCCTTCAGCAAGCATCGAACCTGTAACACTAGTTACTTATAAGCCACAGACACAAGGAGGTGCACAAGCTAAGGACTATGATGCAGAAAACAATGCTGCAAAGGCCATTGCAAACGCGGCGTTGATGGCAGCCACAGCTGAAGCCCAAAAGCCTTCCACAAAGCCTCAGTGTAGTACAGAATTCATCTTCAAATCTACAGACAGCGGTAAGCCTGGTCCTCCTGTGGTGACCTTTAAGCCACCATCCTCTTCACCACAAGCATCTGAAAGTGCAACCAAAGTTACTGGAGCTCCGAATGTCACTGTAAATCCCACACAAGTCTTCAAACCTGCATTTGCACCAGCCATGCCTAGCTCACCGACAGCTTCCAGAACTGCTGGGTTGCAACAGTTCCTCACAGGAACGCAGGCTGCTGGTTCATTTAGTCAACCGTCACCCTCTGGTGCCCCATTTACCTTTGCTCCTCCAACAGGCGGTTTGTTTAATTTAGGGTCTTCTGCTGGGGCCGCCGCTTCAGCAACAAGCGCTTTTAGTTTCAGCAGTAAGACAAAAGACACAGTACCCAGCCAGATTTCTGCAGCTAGTGTTGTGGCACCCAATGCTGCCAAACCAGTATCGACCAACTCTGTATCACCTGTAAGCATCACACCAAGCACGAGAGTGAGTAGGACTTTATTTGCGGCGGGGGATTTAAGTTCTCCATCAGCACCAACAAGTGGAGAACAAGACACTAAGCTAGAAGAAAGTAAGGATGCAGTGAAGGTAAGTCCAAGAATATGATTTGTGTAACATTATAAACCTTGAATCTCCAGGCCAGTAGTCACAAATTGAACCAATCTCGTAACAGAAATGAATGCATCTTCTCATATGTGGCATAAAACGAATATAGCCAAACTGATTGTGGGACTTACGAGTCAATCAAACTGCCCTATTATTGCCTTCAGTGCCTGGTTATATTTATACTATAACCCATGTATTTTGGCAGGAAGTTGAGTTAAATCAAGTGTCTTTGTATCTTGACAGACTGTGCAAGTAACAACTGCAACGCCATCCACCGCTAGCTCCAGTGGAATTGCAACCCCAGCGACAGCGACAACAACAGGTTTTGCATTTTCTGCTCCAGCCCCAAGTGGTGAAGGATTTCTTAAGAATCTTAATCTTTCTTCACCTAGCAACTTGGGTAATCCTCCCAGCATCTTAGGTGCATTAATGCGGTCATCAGGAAGTGCTGCAGGCAACACAAGCAATTTGTTTGGTGTGGCTCCCACTTCGATTTCTACACCTGCGGCATCTACACCTTCTACGACATCAAGTCAGGGTCCTCTGCCTTCTAAGGGGACTCCATCTGAAAACAAGGATACCAGCACCACAGCATTGATGACACCACCTGTTGTCGGTGTATCCACTAGTGCAGGCGGCATTTTTGCACAGGCTCTATCAGAAAGTAGCAAGTCCAACACGTTGCCTTCTACAACTGCAGTTAGCACTTTGCCAGTCACTGGAAGCATTTTTGGTGCTCCAGCCACAACAATTACATCCGCACAAGGTGGTGTATTTGGCCTGTCACTTGGCGGTGCTAAACCAGGCATCACAGCTCCTTCTACCACCACAACTGCAAGTAATCTGCTGAGTTTATCAGCTGGTTCTGGACCATCTGCCTTTTCTGCCACAAACACTGGCACTCCATTCTTTCCCAGTATAAGCCTAGCTTCTACAACTGCCTCGGCACCAACAGGAAGTACCCCATTAACTGCCGCCTCACCACCCACCACAACGATTACCATAACGAGTCCAACAGAGGGTTCATCGACCCCAGCTACAAGTACAGGTAGTCTGTTCAGCAGTGTTACAAGCACCTCAAGTGCTTTTGGTGTGGTTGTGAGCACAACCAGTAGTGGGATTGGCTCTTTGGGAGCTCCTTCAACAACTGCTGCTGCTGGCAACCTCTTTGGAACATCAGCATCTACTGCCTTTGCACCCACGCCCGTATTTGGGACATCAAGTGGCAACACCTTTGGAGGTGCTCAGCCTTTCGGTTCTCCTGCAAGCAGTCAAGGCAACACGTTTGGTTCTGCACCAGTATTTGGGTCACCAAGCACAACAGCTGGAACTGTGTCAGGGTTTGGATCATCTACAATTGGTCAGTCATCTTTTGCACCAGCCACCAATACCGGGTTTGGTGCTGCATCAAAGCCATCTGAGAATGGTAAGAGAGTTTTAGGCTCACCTTGATCTAGTCATGAGTTGTTGCCCATGTAGGCAATAACCATACTATAAGATAGCCAGTTCAATATCCTGGTATAGAGGATATTTCCGTGGATACCAGCATGTCGTGATATGTGTACCGTTACTTCAGCCTCTCACTCGATCGTTGTGTCTGATGATGTAATTCCTAATTTTACAACCGTGTGTGTAACCGTTCTTTTGTGACTATTTAATTGAAAGCTTTTTGGCAGGACACGTCCTTCCATGTATGCATTTTTTTTGGCTAGCTTAGGATCAACAGTTAAAACAGCAATGCTGTTCGCAATCAATGAATGCATCTCTTCCCGCGCTGTCGTGTAATAGTCTGACTTGTTTTTAGTCTTAGGATTTGGATTCGGTGGATTTGGTTTAGGAGGACAAGCCAGCTCACAGGCTAGTAAGACCAACCCCTTTGGCGTTACTCAAGGTTTTGGAGCGGCGACTACTACACGTGAGCACCCGTTTTCTCGTTTGTTTGTGTTTGTTTTGGTGTCTCAGTCAAGGTAACGTGGCTTTAGCAGAAGGGAATTTGTTAAACAAAACAGTAACTCTGGTTCCACGAAGTTACTCATCGTCTTATCTAATTTCTTCGTTTTCATCTACAGAATCTTCATTATTTGGTGGAAAGTCTGGAGCGGATGTATTTAAGGTTAGTAAGCTAACATGAACTGGAGTAAATGTAGTACCATAACTTGAAAAAATCAGTTCATATGTGGAAATGGAGGAATTTATCTATTCTGGGCAAGATTCAAATTGTAAAAACTTTTGCCATTCCAAAGCTTTTGTTTAAAGCGTCAGTTACCTCAATACCAAACGCTCTCGTTAAGGAAGCCAACTCGATTATCTATAATTTTATATGGAATGGGAAAGACAAAGTAAAGCGCTGTGCGCTCATTTCGGATATCGAAAATGGTGGATTGAAAATGCTTGATATAGAGTCAATGATCACTGCCCAACGTGTAATTTGTTTAAAAAAATTCCTTGACGTTTACCCGAGTACTTGGAAACGGTTTTTAAATAGTTATATTTCACCTTTTGGGGGGAGCTTTCTTCTCCACTGCAATTTTCATACTGCAAAACTTAAAGATACACACCTACCGAAATACTACAAGGAATGCCTTGACGCATGGTCAACTCTTAATGGTAGCGCACCTGCCACATATCATGACATTATGAATGAAATAATTTGGAACAACAAGTTAATATGCATCAAAAATATGTCAGTCTATAGGAATGACTTAATAAGGGTCGGTATTCTTAAAGTTGGGGACCTAATAAATGAGAACAATGTCTTCTTACACGAAATTGCTGACGTTCAACTCTCTCCCGAGCAACGTTTTTTTATTATGGGCATTGTGCATTCCCTTCCAGCGGAATGGAAAAGAATATTACAAACTTCCACCAGCCCAAAATCGACTAATCCCCTCCCTTGTATACCTCTTTTAAAATTGAAAAGTAGCTCTATCCCTATCAGTGATGCCACTGCCAAAAAGATCTATGAAACTTTCTCGAGAAGAAAACAAGTCCCTCCAACAGCTAAACAAAAGTTATCGGCAGAGTATCCAGACACAATTTTAAATTGGGAAAGGGTCTACTCCCTTCCATTTCGTGTTACAATGGAGTCAAAAATCAGAGAATTTCAATACAAAGTTCTAAACAATATCGTCTTTACTAACGAAAAACTTTTTCGCTTTGGTCTGGCACAATCTCCAAGCTGCACCTTTTGTCAAGAAGAATCAGAATCCCTCGAGCACTTACTCTTCCTTTGTAAATTTTCATGTGAATTCTGGAAGCATGTCCTTTCCTGGCTTAAAGACAAAAATATTCAAATAGAGTCAATTATCTTGACCGACTTGATTTTTGGAAAATTTGAAATAGAGGAAGATTTCTCTTTGATTAACCACATTTTATTATTGGGAAAATATTATCTCTACACAAGAAAATGCAACGGAAAACTCCCTTCATTAAACGGTTTTATTGCCCGGTTAAAACGTGTCCTCAGCATCGAGCTCTATATAGCTAGGAGGAGAAATAAACTTATCTCACACCATAAAAAATGGGAAAAACTTTTGACCACCTTGACTGGTCAATAAACTATTGAAAAAATCAATTTAATCAATTTAATTACTAGCTAAAATCTGTGAGGCCAATTCCTGATCTTCGCGAACTAGTTTATTAAGTATTCAGTAGAATAAGTCTAAGTATGCATCAATTAAAATAATAGTAGTTTTTAAGTATTGTATTAGTAAGTAGTAATAAGTGCAAAAATAGTGAATGCAGTCATCAGTGTTGTAACTGTTTTTTCTTGTCGTTAGCATTGTTCGTTTAATTGTAAGTATAGTGTAAGTAGGAAAGTACTATGAGCGTGGTAATTTTTTTTTCTTGTCGTTACTCCCTGTCATTGTCTACAATCTTGTAATTATTATTATTTTTTTTCTTTTTTATTGTATGTGGTGTCAAGTAATTGGTTAAATAAATAAATAAAAATAAATAAATAAATAATAATAAAAAAAAATAACTTGATCAAGTTGAGCCAATCAACTCTGCATAGATTTTCATCCAATGAGACTTGAAAATAAGTTGTCCAGTTTTAGATATCCTTGAAGCTTATATCATATTAGGGCCGTGTAGTTGATGGTCAGCTGCTAATTTTATGATCCTTATGAACTCTTTGTTAACTAAATACTGTATAAATGAAGCGTTTATGAAAGGGTTCCATTGTGCCAAGAGTTATCGTTATAATATCATGGATGACAAATTACTCCTTAATTTTGGCGCGAAATTTTAGCGCTAATTTATAATTTCACATGTAAAATTACAAAATTGCCATGGCAACGTTTTCCATGTTTCAGTGCCAAAATGGCGTAAAGGATTTTAAAAGAAACTTTGCACATTTTCGCTTGAATTTCACCTTGGCCAGTTTGTTTGGTCGTCTTGTAAACTTTTAGCGATAACATGAATGGCGTTGAGCAGATTTTTGAGCGTCGTACACGGGCGTCGTTTCTAGCCTGTTCTTTCATGACGATACAATAAACAAGTTAAAAACTACGATAGTAAGCGTAATTTGTTACCCATGATATTAAAAGGTAACCAAATGGTATACTCGGGAAATTAGGAAATAATTTCACTTGCATTTTGTCAAAATTCTAATAATTTCCCTCGCCTGAAGGCTCGGGAAATTATTAGAATTTTGACAAAACGCGCGTGAAATTATTTCCTAATTTCACTCGTCACCATTTGATTACCCATACGTATTCCACTGATTAAGTATGTTAGGTATGTTTTTGACTTCCTTCATGTTCTAGGAAGACACAAGTTTACCCTGTTAGTAACTTCTCTACTGGTGTTAAGAGAAAAGGGATATCTTGATCATGCACAACCATTATCGATATCTTTTTGTTTATGTTGTTTGTTTTCCAGATGACTGATTCATCGAAGCCAGCGTTTGGAGGTGCTCCATTTTCTCAATCTGGATTTGGAACCCAGTCTTCTGGTGGTTTTTCAGGAGGCTCGTTCAGCACTCAAGGCGGTTCTGTGGCTGCTTCTGGTTTTGGATTCAGTGCGTCATCACCCTCGGGTAAGCATAGCTGTTAACTGCATTTTCCACCTTTTTTAGCTTCTTTTCACCTCGCACAGAATAATCAAACAGCACAGTGTAATATCACGCAAATGTCACGCATGGAAGTTGCAATTCCATGCTAAATACCTCCCTAAGATAGCCAGGCAATGCGCGAGTTCTTTGAGCTTTCCCCCTAAAACTTAAATGTCAGCTGAAAATTATTTACGACTGCCGCACGTGACTTGATTCTCTTTCCATGGTACCACAGGGTTTGGTTCACCGCAGCCCTTTGGCTCACCCTCTGCTGGGGGATCTGTGTTTGGCGGTGCGCCTTCATTCGGTTCTGCTCCTGCATTTGGAGGTGCTCCAGCATTTGGTGGTTCCCCTCAAGGAGGCCTGAGCGCCAGTCCATCCGGAGGGTAAGTGTCAAACAATTCTCACCTTTTGGGGTGGGGGCTCACGAGTGCGTTGTATGAATCTTTACAATTGGTGGTCTTCGGTGAGTTGGGGAAGCTTGCCCTGCTAGGACCTCGTCGCGCTCTTTGAATTGATCTATCCTTCCATCGCATGAAAATATACTCGCACAGGTGGCTGGTCCTTGTCCTGCCAGCAGACATATTTGCATTGCAGCAGTATGTGAAGAAAAGCGACTATTGTGGTACATTGGAATTATAGTAAAGTGTAACTGACATGTCTGCTTTTTTTAGGGTCTTCGGAAGTGCAACGACTGGTGGATTTGGACAGTGAGTTTCTTTATAGTGATATTTTATAGCACACAACTAAGCAATATTGATGCTGATGAACTCTCCCACCTTATCCAGCCTTCAGATTACAAGGCAGTGAGGGAAGTGCTTCCAAAACTGATGTTTCACGGCCCTATAACCTGCAAGCTTTAAATTAGAAACCTCACGTATTTGTTTTGATCTGCAGGTCTCAGGGCAGCCCTACATTCGGTTCCTTGGCAACCCAGTCAAATGTTCCAACATTTGGTGCTGTGGCTGGTATATCCGGGACTCAAGGGTTCGGTGGCATTCAACAGCCCCAGCAAGCACCTCCTACCTTTGGCTCGTTCGGCGGCGGAGGCTCGCAGTAAGTAGAAACAACTTGAGCAAATTAAAAACAAAACATCGAGATTACTTTTCGTAACTGTGATAACAAACGATCGTCTTGGAGAAAAATGTTAATGTAACACATACACTAATTTCATCCGTTAGAAATGGTATAAATGTATGCAAACCAACAAGGTAAATTTGTGTGTTGGTTTTGTCACAAAACAGGTTTTAATCGGCTACGTCACTGATGGTGCATCTTGGAGAATTTGACCTAAATTTTTGCATGATCACCATCATCCTAAATCATATTCTTTTTGGCATTTTCCTAAAGGTTTCCTATATTTTCAGTGTAATTATGTACTGTCGATGTTTGTTTCTGTATAGGAGTCCCGGTGGTACTTCTTTCTCACAGTGGAGGTGACAAGAGTGGACTTCATTCATGGCCGGCAGCTTCGGTTAAATATTTAGCATTTGCGGTCTAGAAATTGCTTAGAGGAACACTTTCCATCAAAGTCAGAATAAATCTAATTCGTTGCGTGAGCTATTGTTGTTGTGAAAATCGTGAATGACGACATTCAACACTGGATTATTGCCGCTGTTGCTGCCGCTGATGTTGTTGTCATTGTAATAAAAATTTGAGGATAAAGAACGACTGCCGGTAGCCTTCTCCAATGCACTTCACACCAGAAATAAAAATTTTTATCCTTTAATAGAAACTACTAGTTTTTGTAGAAAGTACAATCTGCAAGGCCGGAAAAAGGCTTCATATCAAAATGATCCATTTTGTATTAACATTATTAACTCGATACATTCATACAACGATTACCAAATTTTACCCTTCCGTTGATCGGAAGTGTTCGATTAATATAGCCAGATTTTTTTTTTTACAAATGTACAATATGCATCACCCACCCCATTTTCGTTTTGTAAGTGATTATTTCACTTGCTCGCTGACGTAGTTCTCAGAATTTATCCCGATTCGCCTTTTTACCTTTCTTCTTCTCTTCTTAGTTCCTTGCCCCCATCTTGATCGTAACTTAAAATCTGACCTGCCCGAATTTGACTTCCCCTTTGTCGATAAGTATACTTTCAACGTTAACAGAATCTTAAGTTAGAGCCTGCCATAAATGAATGATTCTTGGATGGCATTAGCCCTTCTATGTTATTTTATTAATACTCATATTATTGATAAGTAATTTACTAAATCACTTCGCAAGTGCCAGTTGTTTAAGTTTATTCTGCAGTTCAGGCATGCAGGACTGGTACGCCAGGCCTGTGCCAAATATGTAGTTCTGGTTTGCATTCCTTGCCCGAGCGTTATGCAGCTGATCCACTAACTGTTCCCGCTTCCACATTTTCTTCTTTTCTTCAAGAGTGGCATTAATATCTGCCTCTTTTGCTCTTGGCGCGCTCGGTTCTTTGCTTTTCTCAGAGCTCGTGTCTTGGTTGTCTTTTGGTGAAATAGTTATCTTAACATCATTGCCCATGGCCCGACTGGAAGACACTGGATTCACCGTGACAGGTGGTGGTGGTGGTGGTGGTGGCGGCGGTGGAGTTGGTGGTACAACGTATGGTGCATACGAGGTCTCACTTTGCCTTTGCTCCTCTGCTCTCCTCAGTAGTACAGTCGTATTTCTTGCCAATGTTGTCTCCGTTAATTGCCTCTTATGGGTCGAAGACGCTCTGTCGAAACTCTTTGATGTGTCCTCTCTTATCGGATTTTTGGTAGTTACTTCAGGATTTTTCCATCGAGGAGGTGTTTCGACATGTTTCATGATGGTCATTTTGCCTATTGACCTGACTTCTGGTTTAGTTTTGAACGAGGGCTGACCAGTCTGGCTGTTGTTGATGTTGGGCTCTTCTCTCACCTCACTCGCACTTTGCTTTTGTCCCCAATTCGGCAACGTTTTATAATTGTTATTAATGTCGGTTGCTGTAGGTGCTGCAGTATCAACCGTGTAATTTCTTTGTGAGGTTGTTGCTTGGAAGTTACGAGAATATGGCTCTGTATCGGCACTCTGGGTCTCGAGGTTTTGAACATGATTTTTGACGGATAACTTTCTTTCACGAGTATTGATTGAAATCTGTGTTGCTTCGTTTTTGTCTGGCCTCTGATCGTTGAGAACTGTAGGCACCCTTCTGGCAATACCAGGTACTGGTAATACTGTTTCCACATCAACTGTGGTGCTTACTTTTGTTGGCTCTTCATATGATGGACTTGCCTGTTGAATGGAGCTGCTTGGGCATCCGTCGACCACTTGAGTATCAGTACCGGTTGATGTACTAACTTTGCGGTCACGATCTCTAGGCACATTGTGAATCTCTACAACACACACATTTTCATTGGTGGCTTTGTTTGGTCGCGAAGTTGCTGCAACAAGCTCCTCGATTGACACAGCTTGGTAATCAGGCTCGGGAATCCATCGAAAGGAATTATTTCTTCGCCTGGGAGGGCCTTCAGCTTCATTTTTTATCAACCTTTCCTTGGCTCTTAAAGATGGTGCAGATCCAGATCTGCTGATGTTTGCTTTTCGTTTGGTAGCTTCGGCTTTTTTCACCTCCTTCCTAGCGTCGGTGACAGTTCGGTGGGCCTTAGGGCTTTTCTTTGACTTGTTTCGTTTGGTCGGTTCGTCCTCTCTTTCCACGGAGATAACTATTTTATTTAATGGTACTGTTCCATCCGCAGACAAGATTGCCAGTTCACGCTGCGTATATCCTCTGAGAGATTTGCTCCTAACAAAACGTTTCCCTTGGCCTTCCTTGTGAAACTTCAAAGAACGAGTGGTACTGTGTGCTTTTCTGTAGTCAGAATCGTCCCAGTTAAACGATCTACTGCGTTTCTTTCGTGCATCGCTGGGTTGACGAAGCAGAGTCTCCCAGGTGTATTCAGATCTTCGGACTACCTCGGGACTATTTCGTGGAGCCGCAGTCGCAACATTAGGCTTAGCTTCCTTTTCTGAACGTGACTTGCTTGCTGATGCTTGCGGTTCCGGGCGTGGATGTTGTTTATCCGCGGCGTTGGTCTGAGGGGAAACAACAGGCACTTCCTGCTTTAGAACGGATTGTGGGAACTCCTCTGGACCCCCTGGGATCTGGCTATCAAACGGGATGGACGCTTTTCGACGAAGTTTGGTGGACCCTGATATAGTATCCATGCATAGGCCATCTACCCTCCTTTCCGAAACTTCGCTTGCTTTAACGTGGACTGTCCAATCTTTGTCATCTGTGAGACGTTCAGGGTCAGGGTATTGATTCATCTCCACCCTGCAATAATAGGCAGATGACAACTTGAAATCAGTAAGAAAACCACGAAGCTTCAGTTAATTGGCTCGATTTATACTGGAGACGGATAATTCGTCTAACAAGACGAATTGTCCAGATAGTTCGTCAGGACGGATGATCCGTCTGTTTGCCGTTTATCGGAAGAACTATAAAATGCTTGCCTCATTAAAATGCAACCTCGTCCAGAAGGATCATCCGTCTCTAGTATAAATCGACCCAATAAGTTGTAGATAATGTGACTAGAGCATTTATGGTACCCACTTTCCACAATTACGCATCTTAGTATTTGCAAAAAGTGCATCAAAAACGGATTCTCGGCCGTTGAAACTGGCTTTTAACAAACACACTCCGGTCAAATATCAGTCATAGTAAACGTTCTCTATTGCCGTCTCTTTTGAGTGTTGAATGCGAACAATATTATCGTGGTAATTTTAAAAAAGAAGATAACGCAACTAAAGCATTTTAAGTCACTGCGATAATTTCATTCTGTGTTATCTCATGCCCTATAAAAGTTCTGGCATTCTGGGTGATTTTGTGGATATTTTCTCAGCAACTAGATCAGCTTAACTTGGATGTTTGGATGTGACCGAACGCCGCCGAAGCATCTTCCCGTGACTGCAAACACGTATTTATTTTTATCTTTTTGACTGGCTACAGGGAAAACGTGTGCGTGGAAGATAGTAATCTTATCTAGTTGCTTTAATTTAGCCATGCATACATGCGGCTTTTGTTAATTATTGATAATGATGATAAAATTAGTTTTGGGAAGGCAGACTAGTTAAGGGAGAAGTGAAATTAATTTATCCATCTTGAAATTTTTAATGAAGAGTTAATGCGAAGCATATTCGTAATAAATGAGTGATGATAAATTTGTAGCTCGGTAAATGAATGATAAAGATAAATTGTTCGCGAGCCTGGGACAAAGGAAAATACTGATGGGAATCGAACCCATGGCCTCCCAGATACCGGTTGGGCGCTCTATAAGCTACGAGAGACTCGTGGAGAGCGAAGCCATTAACTAGGTTCATATATGACACGCGTCCTGCAAGCTCAGCAATGTCCAAAGCATATTCGTGCAAAAGTGTTATCCAGCAGGTGGAACTGTCATCGGAATTATCCTTAACTACGGCCAAGTTTTATGTCCAGTTAAGGTGCTTCAGAAAACGACCCTTTGTAGCTTATACCAACTTGGATAGGGACGTGGGTAGTTTTCTTCTGTTCTGTTAAGTTTTTGTTACCATTGTTTTGATGTAACTTTGAAATATCGACGTCTTGCAGCGCTTGTAGAAATCATTAGTTATATTTCATCGAGTTGGCAAATTACCAATCCTCAGTTGGAATGTATACATCAAAGTTAAACTACCACTTAAGTATTAAAAGCAACCGAGAGCTTTACCCCAGAAAAAAATGTTAGCGTCAGGGTCTCACCTTTTCTTGTGTCGAAATATTTTATACACCACAACCGTCACGTAAGCGAGCAAGAGAAGGCCACCCCCGCAACCAGCCAAAATGATCCACCAAAGCTCCATTTAGATCTGTGGAAAGAAAATCGTAAGGTCTGAATGGTTTAGCAGTTGACAGTATTGGAGCTGCTCGAGGCAGGACTGGAGAGAATGCTGCATCAAAACTAAAGCACACACGAATACTTGGCAAATGCATGCGGCGCAACTGTAGGATACAGCATCCTTCTTATATTTCCTTTATATTTATTTACATATTAGACTTCCTAAACACCTGTCTTCTTAGTTTTGTGTAGTTAATCGTGGCGAATAAACTTCCTCAGCGGGATGTTCTATGGTAGGTTAACTCATCAAACGTTTTGTGTGCACCGATAATAAACAAATACGTACTATCTACAGTTTTTTCTTTCCAAATAGCTGAATTTTGAAAGATAGGAAAAAATGAATGAACGGTTCGGTTAACTTGTTACTGCTGTTTTACGAACAGGGTTTTGTTTATTACCTTCAAGAAGTCATGCACTCGGCAGAAACAGTTATCTTTCCCGCGAACCAGAAAATATATTTTCAAATCAGACTGCTGTGGTTGCCTTACGTTAGATGATCCAGAAACAGCTGCCTTAATCTCAGGAAGAAAATTCGTGACTTCACGTATGTCTACCTGACTATAACATGGAATCAATCGTAAATCGACGTTGCCCATAGCAGCTTAAGATCTTAATTGCACAATTAAATGCAAGGAACGATGGACTGCATACATTTGCAAACGGTCGTACCTTAGAGTAGATGCAAGTTTCGAACGATATTAAAGGTCCTATGAGGAAGATATGGCTGCTGCTATCGCTTTTCAGTCAAATCGCTGCCGACTAAAACTGCTTTACATTGTCTAATTTGCCAGAGCTTTTAAAAACTGGAGAGGGAACTTAATTTACTACGGTTAAGTGCAATATCGTATGACATACCGGATATCTTATTCATGACTGGTCTGCACACTTATGCTGAGGTAAAAATATCTTTATTTACCCAGTATACATAAAATAGTCTTTAAATTTAACATAATGAGACTGGAAAGACAGATTTTAATGAAAAAAAAAAAACGTTAATCCCTTCAGGCAAAACTATATTTGGCACGTCTTATTCTATAAACACGTCAGCTTCTCATCTGCAGCATATATTTGCATTTCTCGGTTCATTTACCAGTGAATTAAATCTGTAAATAACTTAAATTAAAACTGGTCCAAATTAAAAATACTTACAATTTTTCTCGGTACACAAAACAACACTGGAATTCAGTTCTTAACGAGTGAGGCTAGGGCTCACGTATTCAGCAAATAGTTGTTTCATTTTGGCTTAAAAATGTTATGTTAATGTGGCTGCTTTTTGAAAATAAATTCAAAGGAAATTCTACTTAGATCTTAAGCTTTTCATAAAATATTAATAACTTACACGAAAGTAATAAATAAAAGTTATCCTATTTCACAAGTCAAAGTTTTGTCGTAGAAGAAGAGATCCAACAAACAAGTATTCTGAGGAATGAATTAATGTAATTGCTGAATGTTTTACGGTGAACGTAAAATGCATACAGTTTGAACAATTCTGCGAAGCTTTCCGACTGTAATACAAGCCTTCAAATTCAAATGACTGTGTTAATCAATTAAGGTTTTATCTTACCTCTTGGCAATGCTTCAAATGCCCGGGGAAAGTCGTCCGGCGTAAATTGTTGTTCGTCTTTCGGGATGTTTTTGCAAAATTTAAAAACTCTGCAAATTTACTTGTAGTGCTATGATCTTTGCTCATGCATCGACACCGAATGGTGTAGTTTGAATGCAAATAACTTTAGCAAACACTTTTACAGCGGTCAGTTCAAATATCTTAGCAACAAGTCATGTTTCCTCTATTGTTTAATGACGTTTCTTCTGGAAACAAAAATGTTGAAAGCTCAAAGAATAGGATCTCTTACGTCATCTGTTTTTATTCTCAGTTGGCAACGAAAAGTTAACATAACACATGCGCCCGGGCATGTTATTTCACGGTTCAGAGCTATGTCGTGAAATACTGGCAGGATTTTGCATGGGATTTTTTCTTTTCTTTTTTCTTTTAAATTTGTTGCACCATGATCATATTAACTCATACAAACACTGACTGAAGAAGTTTGGAAAATATTTCCATCACTTCAAACCAGAACGAAATACTATAATCCATGCTCGGTTGTTTTTGTTCGTAAGTCGTGAATATGTGAAAGACCCAAAACTTAAGACTTCTACAATGTACTGTTAAACAACTCTATCGATCGAGAAGATAGTTTTCCATATATTGCATTGGACTACCCTAGGATTTGGTAAACTCACTTTCGGCAAACGCATGAAATATCTTTTAGGGTAATTTTTCTTTCAGGACGAAGGTCGTGAACCGTTGAATTAGTGTAAATGGTCGTTTATTTGCGCTTGTTATTAATTATGCTTTGTTTTCTTGGATAAGACAGAAATAGAAACAACGAAACCTAAAGGGAAATTTGAAGAACATTCAAGTACAATGCCTAAGGATTTATTTCACGGTTAAAGTAAGATCATGCGAAAAACAATAGGCTTCCACTTCATGGGTAAAATACACGTTGTTAACGATAAAACTACCGCAATTTCTAGCATCTTCGTTCTGACGCCAACTCGCTCGTTGATCCCGATTATTGAACTTATAAGCTATTTGAATTCCAACGACTTGAAAAGGCCTATCGCTATTAACGTTATTTGTTTTCAAATGAAAATGAACAGTTGCTTCTAGATGTTTTCAGTTACGTTCGTATTGAAATCAGCCTGTGCTTTGTCCCTTTAGTTTTTCTAATGAAGCATGAAATACGGTAATCATACTATTTTAACTTTGAACTTTCAGTAAACAAACTACTGTACATGGAATTCTGTCGCTTTCTATTCCCTTCTTGCCATACTCTATCTCGTTCAGTTTCTGTTCTTATTTCGTTCTTTGATTAAAGCTGTCCAACAAATTAAGATGGAACAAAAGCTGAGAAATGTCTGAGATGCAGCTATGTAGCATCTGGAATCTTCCTTTTGTAAGTTTGAAAGGTGACAAGTGTTTGTTTTGTTGAAAGTGAACAATAACTTTAAAAGCATTAGCATAAAAAAGCAAAAGATTCGACAGCATATTTTGCTGCTTTTAACTTAAATTCACAAACAAGCATTCGTATTTTGTGTGCGACAGTTGTGTTTTAATGTTAGATTTCATACTTTAATAACGGATAACATCAAACAAATGTATCAAAAGTGAAAATACTTTACGTTAAGCGTTCTGCAATGTTTAGTCGCTGAGACTAGCACTCGTAGAGACGAAAGTACTTCATTGTGCGTTTTATACGTTTGTATTAAAATGTCCGCTTTTTGACAGACAAAAAAGCACTTAATCAACTATATGAGTCCTGTTACAGAGTTTAAAACTTCCTTATACGCATTTCAAACCACGCCGTGACTGCGATCATAAACATGCAAAATTAATTGAATCCGGCATATCTAAAACAGACTCACAACTCAAAATTCTCTATTCCTAAACTTGTCGAAAACATTTTTAAAGTAAGGAGCAACTTTTCTTACCGTAAGCAAAGAGGCAGTCATCCCAGTTCCAGATAGTTATGTCAGTGTTTCGTGAGAGTTAGTTTCTTTAGAACTGTTCCCACGCTTTCTAGACTCGCCTGGATAAGTCAATTAGGCCAAAGCTGTTGTGATCGAGGACTTAGCCAATAGGATAAAGCCCCCTGCCATTGACATGTATACATGGCAAACTGAAATGAGGTCATCTATTAACGTAGAGCAAATACGAGTTAGCTGACTTCGCTTTTCATGAAACAGCAAAAGTAGACCAGATAGATTGTTTTAATCTGTTACTGGAAATGCAAAGTTAGGAGAATTGACTGAAATCAATAGTCAATAAATGTTTCTCTTCCGTTTAGCTAAACAAATTTTGTTTTGATGTCAGATTTGCTGTCCAAACGCATTTGTAAACGAAGTAAATACCTTGCGTACACAATGAAATGGCATTACAGAGAGAGTGCCAATCAGGACATTGGTGGAAACTGATTTTTCTTCTTTTCACACGGTCAATGCAAGCATAAGCAAAAAGTACAGAACGCGTTTGATAGGAACATTGTAGCCGTGTTTTGAGGCTGCCAGGGTCGACACAAGCAGCGTAAAACTTCCATGAGCTGATAATGTAAAAGCCTGGTGAACTTCCAAGTGGAATCTGTTCACAATTGACATGTAACAATTCTTGCTATCATGAAATAATAAATAACGGTTTTGCTAATCAAATTGTAGCATTTACAGTAGTAGCATCCATAATCCACGGCACCACGACCAGAAAATCCGCTTCGGAAAAAAATAAAGGCTGTTGCATGGCTTATTTTGTTTAATGGGCATTTCGATATTTTTTCATCGAAGTTGAGTTTTCATTTAAGATTTTAACTGTTGTGTTTGCCATTATTCTTGTTGCTAATGTTGCTTCCAATAGTCTGAAACTACGCTGTTTGTTGACGTAAGTGTCTGTCGTACTTACAGTGGCTTTTAAAAGTTCTTTTCTCTCGTCTCTATCTAATCAATCAGCGTAGGAGGAAAGTGCCCGAGTAAAGGAAGCCATCTTTCAAATCAGTATTACTTTATTAGCGCGTAACTTCTTACCACAACAATGCAGTATTCAGGTGAAATTAGCCGGGCCTGGAAAATAATATCTACTATGACGCAATATTGCCTTAATGTGCTAGAATATTCCAGGATCACTAAATTAAAATAATTTATTTCCCGTCAGTTAGAATAATTAAAAAACTGTTGGATCTATCAGCAGTTTGCCGTAACACCTGTACACAACAGCGACGAAATATGTCGGAACTCGCAAACGATCTGAGATAGGGGTTTGAAAACAAAGCTTACCGAGCAACAAGCTCTCTTCAGCTTTAAAACTTTCATGACAATGAGCTTGTGATACTGTTTACCATGGAGCATTCTTATATATAGCTTCTGCGTTGTTTGGTATGCCAAAGAAAATATCATTTATCCACGATCACGAAAGTCGCCTTTTGTTGTCTAATGTAAATTTTGATAGAGGTAAACTTTCTTTATTTCAGTTACTTTCACAGCAGGCTATTTTAGCAATAAAATGTGTGTATATAATAAATACAATGTTAATCTTGGTGTGTTACAGAAGCGGTTCCAATACACTGCTCGAGTACACAATGAATTAAAAAAGGATAGCTTAACAATTACTTTTTTTTCGTCTAAAAGTGACAATGCTGTCTTAGGTTGTTCAATTTCTTTAAAAAGGTAATCGGGTGCTTTATTGTTGCGTGTAAATAAATGCTGTTATATCTCAATCGAGTTTCATTATCACTTTTTCATTTAAATTTTCTCGTTCATTTATAGGTTTTCAAATGTTTATTTTCACTATTTTTGCATGTCGTTGCTAAAGAAATAAACTATTAGCGGGTCATCTTGAAATATTAGCGGGAATTATTTCTTTGTTTCTGTGATAATAAATTCAAATTCCCTTAAAGCTATATTTATCCCAAGCTCTCTCTAAGGAGTTGAACTTTCTAAAGAATAAAAGGACTCCGCCTTCAGATTGGCGTCTTGTTTACACGGCTATCATTATCAGAAAACCTTCAACGAGTATTTGCTCTTGAGAACTGCATTTCTGCCATAAAATTGTCGCAGATATAGGCACTATATGGTTTACTCTTTCACCAGGTTTAGAGCTATGATTCATCTTAGCACAAATTAGAACGAGAAGACCAATATATTCCTGAACAATGGGACAGATATTGTGTTTAATTTGACTGTGCCTCCACTGGTATCATGCACTGTTGTCGTTCTCTGTAATCGCAAAACACAGCGAAGAAAACAAAGGTTACTCAAGGTAAGTTTTAAATTCTTTGTAGACTTTTTATTCGAACTAGAACGTGTACGGTTCAAGCAAAAGGACTCAACGAAAGGCTTCGCTACAAAATTTGCTTGTTCTATCAAGAATTTCCAAATTTGTCGAAGGTAACATTACTCTAATAATATTATCGGGTTCAGTGTGGCTGAATCTACATATATAGTAGCATTTGAGCCATCTTATTCATTATCCGCTATAAAGCGAAAAAATAGTCCATGCCGTATATTTATTGGACGTGTTAATTCCTTGTTTTTCCACATGACATGCTCCGAATAACACCTCATTTAAAACACACGACTGCATCAAGACTGAATTGAGGCTAGTTTTGGAAGAAGGGACTATGAAATAGAAAGCTACGACACAAAAATCAACAACTTAATTTAAACGTCTTGGCGTTATAAGATAGTTGCTCTGGAGCGCGTTTAACATCCCGATCGACCAGGCGGCATAGGTGCTTGTCCGAGAGTACTATCAGCTCTTATATAACTTGTGGGTTTTTTTTTTTCGATGTAAACCTTCGGATTGACACAACGACAACGGCTCAAATTTTAGAATCTTTTAACTAGACGAAAGAAAGAAAAGTTAAAATAAGTTAAAACTGTTTCGTGTTTCTTGTGACAAAATTGCTAGATATTATCCAGCTAGGCCGGTCATCAGCGTTGCATTTTAATGTTTCTCCTTCCTAATTAAAATGCATATTCTGTTCAAGGAAAATATTTTATTTGAACAGAAAGTTACTATATCAGTATTCATATCTCAATTATGGATACAGATAGGCCAATTGTAAAGAAAAACGGCTGATTATCTCATCATAAGTTCACTATTTGTTTTTAACGCTTCAGTATTTTTCATGCCTTTTACTGTTTTGTTTTTCAGTATAGATGCCTGGGCATAAATATAAAGCACTTTAGGAATGTTATCATGATAAAATATTCTGGTTCTATCATAAAACGATCAGTCTTTCTAGTGCGACATTAAAAAAAAAATGAAGGTTGTTTTTGTTTCAATATATTGCTCTTATTTCCGCCGCAAACCTGTATGAACGGGGTTTCGTGACATTTTATATATTCCAAGGTAAAAAAAAGTAGCAATAGATATTGTGCCTGTTTAATGGTCACGCCACTTAAGATGATTCCGTCACATAGAAACTGGTCTTGAACCTTTTGCAGTGGTTCTTAAAAACCGTGGGAAAAACGTAGTACTCCCAGCAAAAAAAGGGCCGGGAGGTCCAAAATTAATACGGACCACAATTGTCTAGACTTACGATGTACGTTGACCTGCTTAAAGACAATTTCCTTCCTTTGCCGCAGGAAGGAAATTTATGAAAACATGTTAGCCTGTGTACAGCCGTCCCGCTCCACTCAAAAAAATCGGGGAGGGATTTTTTTTGAGGGGAGCGGTACGGCTGTACACAGGCTAAAAACATGTTTACGTCAATTTGTATCAGTAAAACGTAGTCCAGCGTCATAAGAAAAAAAACATTCGATGCATGGGTAAATGCTGATAATTTTCTGCATTTTTACGTCAATAAAATTGTATCTTAACAAAACAAACTAAGTCTTTGTAGGTTTACTTAATTTTTCATAAGTTATACTTTTCGCTCATGTAGTTGTCCCGTTAAATTAACAATTTGCTGACTAAGCATGCCCTGTGTATTATTTTCGTTGCTAAGGTACATCATCATCATCATCATAAAAAAGCATAGCAACAATTTATGAACACTCTATTACTGAACGGAACGGCAAATTATTTGACTTTAGTGATATATTCTTATGCAGCCGTTTCAATCAATCACCAACCTCGTCTTAAAGCCTCAACTGAATTTTTTTTCGCCATGTGAATTTGCCAGAGGAGCCATGGCTCTGGTAATCAGCAAGAAAGCAAATTATGCTTTCATTGTGCGATAAGACAAACTGGTGCACGACAAAATAAATAACTTTTTTATGGAAATGTTTTTTTTTTCAACCTCATAGTATTCCAATATACTTTAAGGATCTCCTCATCCGGTTGCTTAGTTGTAATTTCAAACGATGTAAACAGCATTTTCTTACGCATTTTATTCACTATAAATGACAATATTGATTACAGTACTTACAGTAGCAACATTGCAATTGACGGCCATTACAAACATTGCAATTGACGGCCAAAACCCTGTTTGTGTTTCGATTTGTCATCTTTTAAACAAAAGGACTCAATTTGCTTGGCATACTGACGCGACGTAAAGTGACGTAACCAGATACATCTTCACATCCGACTCGCATCCCCTGTTGCTATGCAATACATAATATGTTCCAAAAATAACGTCGCAGGATCGACTCTAATACAATTTTCCCCGGAGAACTGGGGACAAGCCGCGTGCAACGTCTATCAAAGATTTATCAGACGTTAACGACTTCAAGTGGGTCTACTGACGTCATGCCGAACCAATGACGTTATGTAGGAAATTAACAACAATTATTATTCATTAGTTCGAAACCACGTCGTGGTAAAAGAAAAATCCGTAAATACGACTGACGCAGACTGTTGGAGAATTCGAAGAGAACGACGACACAGAGATAAACAAGAGGAAAGTAACTTGTCACAAAACTACGATTTTAGCCCTGGAAGAATATTCCAAACTTCCATTCAAAAGTAAGTTGAAAATATCTCGCTTGGCTGTTGATGAGAAGAGCTTCTCCATCGAAACTACTTCTACACATGCACCTTGCACCATCTTCGTTAATATTTGGCCTCTAGCTATTATCGTGTTGAAATTTTAGCTCGGTTTAATTTTGGAACAGCAGCATTTTTTAATTCAAGGGGAAAATTTAATCTAATTTTTATTAGCGCGTGGTGTTTCAAACTTTGGTGACAGGTTTATGTTCCGCTTCTAAATTTACATGATAGTTAGCCGTGCATGTTTGAAATATTTTCATTTCCAGGATTCTTTTAAACGATTACGACGCTAGAAATTTCTCTTTCAACCACGGCTCAAATGATTGGGAAAGATTTATTCTATATTTAATCTTGATTCGTTTGCGACATTGAACGCCAGATATTTTTGTCTTGATCAAAGATCGGATGACGATAAATAACAATTCATTTCCACTAATTTCCTTTTATTAATCAGTAATGCAAACAAAGTTGGACCAACCTGCCCTTCGTTTCATCCCTGAATGTCGTTTTATGTCAGTTGCTCAACGACACGCGACAAAATTTTGAAAATTAAAATCGTATTGCTGAAACAATTTTCTGGACGCGTCGTATATGATATTTCTAGCTCGTTTAAGCAGGAACTAAGATATCAAGGATAGCCACGTGATCTTCTTTGTAATAAATAATAGAATAAGAACGGAAAATAACAATTGCGTGACCACACGCATGTAAATATTACGCAAATCGGTCAAGCGTATTCACGCTATTTTGCCCCGTATTACTTCTATGTAGTCATCGATGAAATAATTACTTATTTTTCGTAGTCACATTCTGCTGAGTAATAACTCATTTCTTCCTGGATATCTCAGGGATTGTTTTCCTAAAAACATATTGACGGATTGTCATATTAATCACACACGTTACCAAAGTCAGTGACAGCTCTAATTCCTTTTCAAAGTGCGTCTTGAAGCTTAATATTTAGTACAAAGTATGGGAGAAGCGTACTGATAATAAAGTTGGTTTTCTGATCTTGAAATTTATCTAATCTCTTAAAGTTGGTGTAGGCGTAGAGGATCGCATCGTTTATTTCAAAACAGGCTCCTAAGAAAGGCTTTTTTTATAATATATTTATATATTTTTAAGTTTGGGCCAATACGTGCAAGTTTCAAACCTCGGCTTTTTGCCAGTCATTAGCTGATGACTCAGTGATGACCCTTTTTTTCCACTGTCTGTTTTCGTACAAGGGCGATCATTTTATTTGACCGAAATTCCGAAAAAGACGATAGCCACCTGAATTGCTCTGTTCATGAATATTCTGCCAAAAAAATGAAAAATCATCGTGATATTGTCTTATTTATTACTTGTGCAACATCAATGAAAAGGAACTTGGAAAGGGCTCATTAAGAATATACAGGAACCTGTATTGCGATCGGTAGAAGACATTTACAATAAAAAGGATTTTAAGCCGATCTGATTTTTGTTTCTAAATTTTCGGTGACTTCTGTTCACCTTCATCAGAGCTAGAAAATACAGTTTTGATGAAACGACAGTTTTAAATTACAAGAACGTAGCTGGCATATAGCATTAACCAGTATCTTAGCAATAGCTTTCCATTCTTTAAAAACGTTTGTATTTGTCCCTATTTTTTGACATTGTCGAGCAATAGTCGTAATTTGTGATCATTTACGTATTCGGGAAGCTTCTCTTAAGATATCCCTTACGTTTTGTTAATGAAGCTAGAAAATGGTTTAATTTTTTTTCGAGTATAGATAACAGTGCTTTGATTTTATGCTCTGGATAATGACATAGTAACGCTATGTGCTTCAAATGTGTTTACAACTAAAGGTATCATGAGGAAGTTTAAAAAAAGATCATCAACTTCCTTTCTTGGAATCTCGCGATGGAATCAATACAGGTTTTGGCGAAAAACATGTTTTGAGCTTTTTTTTTCATTTGTTACCTTCTCTGTGTCACGTTTTTTCCAGAACTTCCGCATCTCCTTCATTTTTGTTTGCATAGGGAAATGTTTCTGCATCAGGAAATGTGAACAGAAAGACCAGTCTATACAAAGGAAAGAAAGAAAGACCGGTCTTCTATATTTTGATACTTAAGGGGAGAGTGGCCTAATGGTTAGTGCGCTGGACTCCGGATCGGGCGGTCCGGGCTCGAGCCCTGGCCGGGGCACTGCGTTGTGTTCTTGGGCAAGATACTTTACTCTCATAGTGCCTCTCTCCACCCAGGTGTATAAATGGGTACCGGCGAATTTACTGCTGGGGGTAACCCTGCGATGGACTAGCATCCCGTCCAGGGGGGAGTAGCAATACTCCTAGTCGCTTCATGCTACGGAAACCGGGATAAGTTCCGGCCTGGTGGGCCACTAGGCTCATATGCAGACTTTACCTTTTATACGTAAGCTATCTGGCCCTTTCAAGTACTGGTCGGAAAGCACATTGAAGGCCGTTAGTGCACAAAGCAGCTACAGTGAACACAATTCTCTCTTTACCAACAAAATTAACACTTATTCATTAAGCTAGGCTTTACAGTAACAGCTCAAGTAAAAATTTTGTTTTGGTGGCAAGCCCAGATTAGTTTCCTCAAATAGCGAGTGGCCAGTTCGAAACTTGGTGTGTATCAACTGTTTGATTACCTGACACGTGGTTATTTATCCGTGTTGTGCATCTTTAGTTTGAAGTACAACATCGATTTTTCAGTTGAACTTATTATTTTCGCTAACGTTTGCGCGAAGTACAATCGCCTTATCGATCCACAATATATGCCGAGCTGTTTAGCACGGCGTGGTCATATTAAGGAAATTTTCAATTTTTTTTTTCGAGTTGAAAGATTTCTCAGTTCTTTTGGAAGGTTTCCTGTTGTTTAAATTTATTAATATTGATCGCAAACTTCTATTATAACAGTATCGATTTATGCCAATAACAAAAGCGCTTATGATCCTTGCGGTCAATGTGTTATAAATATTTATAAAATCAAAGTAATTCATATAAGATACATTGATATGAATTCCATTCATTTGGCAACGATTGTATTTAATGAAGTATAATCATCATGCCTTAATCCAAAAAGCTAATACACACAGCCGTTTGTAAACATAACAAGCATTAAATAAAATTAAATTTTCTTAGTGCAAATCCTTGAGATAAAAGCTGGACGATCAGTGCACGTTTCATAACATATAAAATGCAAACCTTTCGTATTCAAGATTATTGAAGTTCTTGAAGGGTAAAATGTTTATTCCAAGTCAGTACAAGGAAAGTCCACTTAAAACAAGAAACAATATTTCTGTGCATTTTTTAAATCACCACTTCCGCTAGAAACAGATATAAATCGCACGTATCTTCATACTCCATGGGCATAGTATAAAATCTGGACTGGACCCTGGACTGGACCCTGGACCCTGGACTCTGGACCCTGGAATCTGGACTCTAGATTTAGAAAAAAAAACCTGGACTGACACAAAAAAAAAAAAAAAATTTAAAAAAATTATAAAATAAAATGCCTTTCTGACGTATTTCGCTAAGCTGTTTAGTTTATGCTACGTGACAGCTCACCTCCGCCAACAGGTTTTTTTGTCATCAAACTGATTAACTGATTAACTGATATCGAAAAAGCCGATGGGATGGGATGTCACGCAACGCTGCTTCTCTTTTGGGTAGCGTTGCGTGACAACTTTATAAACGATGAAACTAGTGCTAGCAGGAATAGGGTATTGATTGAACACTAATCAGCCTAATAGTATCATAGCACAGGGGTAAAGATCCTTTTACTAAGCTCTTTTTAGAATCAGTAGACCTCTCTTCGGCTAAAAACGAAATACGTCAGAAAGGCATTTTATTTTATAATTTTTTTTTAAATTTTTTTTTTTGTGTGTCAGTCCAGGTTTTTTTTTCTAAATCTAGAGTCCAGAGTCCAGGGTCCAGAGTCCAGGGTCCAGTCCAGGGTCCAGTTCAGGTTTTATACTATGCCATACTCCATGCTAAATATTAGCAAACACTTGAGAAAGAATGTTACGCATGCACCCTTGAAGGCAGGAAGATAGATCTTTTATCTATAATTTTTTGCATAAATAAGTAGCGACGCGACCGCACAACGAAAGAGTTAACTGGTCCGGTTTAAACACGAGGTCTTCTTCGGAATGTTATTCTCCAGTTTTTGAAATCAATGCTCAGCTGAAGTACGTAAGTAATAAGGTTAGAAGAGAGCCAAGGTATGGCTTAATTGAAATGCTTAGAATTTATTACCGAATCAATGAAACACCACGCTGCCCACGCTTCGTTTCGCGGCGGCGTCGGTCGACAGTGTTCGAAAATGATTCATCGATTTGACTTTCCTAGACTGTTACAACCATTGTATCATTGTTGTGTAGGAAAGCGGTCGAAAGTGTTTGTCAATACAAACATCATGAAATTATACAGCTCGGCTTGCATTTCATAGCACGTTTTAATATAAGGAAGATGAAGAGTACTTTGCGGGCGGTTGCGTTGTAGAATGAAACGGATGCTTAGACGAGTTTTTCCGGCTTCCTCATTTATGATACAGCTTTCATGTTCTTTCATTTCGTTAACGTAAAAGTATTGTAGTAATCAATATGCAGGTCGCATGGACAGACATATATCTGTGCAACTTATGGTAATTACTATAAACAAGAGATGACCTAGAATGATTTATTACCCTCACGAAGATGAAGGCCGTTGTTTTCGTCTGAAAATTTATAGAAAAGTAGCCTTCGATTAATCTTGGTAAATAAGTTGTATCGTATTTTCGTATGCAGAACGATGAATAATAATAATAATTATTATTGTTATTGTTATATTTTTATTTTTCATTCAAGATCACGATTCAACAAGAACTCTTGATTTTTGAATATGCTAATGAACTTTAGTCATTTCATTCTGAAGCTCAAGATAATTAGCTTCAACGACATGCTCAACTTGCGTGCTCTAAAGCTGTGTGCCATTTAAGCTTCATTTTGGTATTTTGCGGATAAAATCTCATCGTTTTATTTTTGCTGGAATATTTATTCTAGTAGTTATTTAGTTCAATCTGTAGAAATTTAGAGAAATCACTTTGAATGTCTTTTATTTTTGTTTTGGCGAAGGCAGTAGACACAAAGCCTTTGTCTTTCGGTGTTGCCATTAAAAAGATCTAACTCGCCAATTGTTCCAAGTCACCAGTCATGTATGGGAACACGCTAGGAGGTTACTCTCTCTCTGGAAACAATCGAGTGAACTGAGTGGAAGTTTTCTAGGAGACGATGACGAGCCTAACTTATGTCGACAGGGACTACTGATTTCTATTTCTAATCAGCGATGATGCACAGAAAAATAGTGATCTTCCAAAACCACTCGATCTAGGCGGTGATTCACACCAAGCTATGCAAGGCGTTATAGATTAATTATTTTTTTGGTATTTGCCTTCGACAGGGCAGAGGCTTACATTGAAGATGGTTTCAGTACAGTTTACTTGACTTGGAATTATACCACGGGCATGCTCGATGGTTAACGGAAGAGTTTTCAAATCAAATTTATGCAACGGAAATGAAGAAAAATTGGCGTTTGGTGTGGAGTTCGGGAAGTAAAAGAAAGATGAATTTATTAATCATCTAAAGACATTTAGTTAATATATATCATAAACCAACTGAGCTGGCCGCAAGGACGTGTTACGTTCGAAATTCACATTTTACCTTTCCATCTTTTCAATTTGCATACTGATGTGTCGAGCTGCTGGAGGTAGCAGCATGTTTTTTTGTTGAGATTTGAGCATAACAATAGGTGGAACGTCATTAATTTGTCACGCCATTCTTCTTCCCCTCTATACTTTTTTTAAATAGGATATTTGTGTCTAAATATTTTTCAAGTCGAGAAAATCGTACTTATTTTAGCAAGCGTAGTGAATAGACCCCAATTGTTTTTGTATTGTATTTTCTTCAGGGAAACATCTTTTTGGACCTAGCTTGCCATATTGGTCAAAGAAACCATGTCGCTCAATTTCGCAAAAAAACTGGAATCTTGAGTGGTTTAGCTTTTGTATAACGAAATATCCCGTTGCCTATTTAGAGAAAAGCTGCCAAAAATTAGTTGAGTTATTTACTTTTAGTTGCAATCACACTGAAGATGGCAGATGCATCTGCCGAAACATGTTTGCGAAACTAACAGCAAATATAGCATTCTGTTCAGAAGTTTCAAAATATGGTCAAATGTTTCAACAGTGAACGAGACTGCACGTGACATTGTAAGATAATAAACATCCAAACTTCATATTTTTATTTAACTTGTGGTATCATTTTTTTTTTAATTTTCGTGATTTTCTTGTCATTTTTCAGAACATGGTAGAAGTAGAGACTTGGTTCATTGGCCTCGTCGCAGGATTAGCGGCGTTGATTTTAGTTCTCCTGTGTCTCATCGTTATATTTTGCACATTATGGGCCAGGTAATTCGATATCCTTTTTTGATTTTTACTATTCTTTATTATTACATTTTGCCGGATAATGTTGTTGTCAATACTGGATACTATCACTACAATGATCTACCGATGTTGCAATTTCATGACAATATTACGTTAAAGCAGACCAAGGATAATTATCAGAAACTGATAGTACATACATAGAGGGAAATGGTTGGGAAGCCCGGCAAAGTTCTTAGTTTTAGATTTTTGTTCGCTATTTTGGGGGTTGACCGTGCACAAAACCTGACAAAATACAATAGGTGGTTACGTGTGTTCATGCGACTAGCCAATAGAAACATTGTGATTACGTAATTCATGCATAGTGTATGAGCGCAAAACAAAACATGTGCACGGTCATGGACCTTCCAACCTAAATCTTGGCCTCTTTGTTTGCTCTTTTGATGTTTGCCGGGCTTCCAAACCATTTCCCTCTATTAATTATGGTACATACGACTCGTGCTTTTGGACATAAACTATCTATATTATTCAATTAAGCCAAGGAGCGTTCTCGAGCTGTCACCAAAAGCCATGCAGATTTTGAAGTAATTACCTATTCGTTCGCTTAGTTAGCTTGAGTAACTTTGTTGGTTCGTTTCACGATAATACACCAGCCGATAACTCTGTTTTTGTACAAAACATAGACTTTCCGACATTGCTACAACAACAAGCTCTTGTATGATACTCCCTTGTTTTGTAATATCACCAGGAAGGATCGCAGAAGGAAACGTGAAAATCAACTGCAACAACATCAACAACAACAACAGCATCTCGGCAATGTAAATCATGACTTCGTGGGACTGCAGTCTAATTCTATGGCGTTGGTTCCCACAAACAACAATACCAACTGGTACCTTAAAGAAAAGCCACACGAAGAGTTTCGCTCACCACCTACTTTAACAAGGGCAGCTGGGGATGAACCTTTCATTGTCGGCACTTCCATCGTAAGATATTCCAAAGAACTTGACAGATCAAGCAGCTATAATTATCGACCAGCAAGTGCACAAAAATATGCTGGGTATCATAGTTCTTCCCAGTGGAATCGTCCGGTGCAATCACTGTCCAGGATGGAAGCACCAAATGAGGCCGAGACAAGAATGGTGAGATTAGGGATGATTCCGCCAAGACCCGCGAGTGCGAATGGGAATATCCCTTCAGGCTACTACACTGAGCCTGGGAGAGGCAAGTCACCAAAAGGGAAGGATGGAAAAAAGAAATCCAAGGAGCTAGAGGAGAGCAGAAGATACAATGTGGAGGAAAGACCAGGGATGATTTCGCCCAAACATGCGGCTGCGAATGGACACATCCCTGCAGGCTACCTCACTGAACCTGGGAAGGCCAAGTCTCCGAAAGGGAAAGATGGAAAAAAGAAATCCAAGGAGCTAGAGGAGAGCCAAAGATATAAAGGGGAGGTTTTAGTACCGGTGAGAGAGGTCCAGTTATGGCCGATAGAAAGTTCATCAAATCAAGCACCATATCTACTTCCCAAGGAAGATTACAACACGGATGGAGCTACTTGGTACTATTCTAGACCCGGTGATGGGCAAAGCCTGACCAGTTTAGAAAATCCTGTGTATCCGCCTTCAACAACTGATAACTATCCAAGGCCCGGTTCCCAAAACGTCAGTGGCAGGATTGTGGCATCGTCACTCCCGCGGGATATGTCTCCAACTACGGCAAAAGTAATGGCAAACCAATTCCACGTAATTGACGACCCAGATAAACTAAAACGAGTCAAACGTGTCGGTGTACCAATCTTACCAGAATAGCAAACGGCAGACTAGTATTCTGACATCTGCTCTCTCGATGATTGCCTGGTCCCATATAGGTGGAATATGTAGTGCGATTAAACGCGTCTCTAAGTGTGAAGTGTCAGCCTTCAAAAGAAAGATAACAAACGCGAACAATTCTATCCACACAATATGGACATGAATAAATGCCAGTGTAGTACAAAAGTAAAGTTCCTCAATCTCCTATAAAATAGGATCATCTTAAAAACATTGTGACAAAAACCGCAAACACATTGCTTCGCTGCAGTACCATATGTCACGTATATAAAGACAGACTAATACTTGTTTAATTTGATATAACATATATTTAAGCTAAAGAAATAAGTCAGGCACATGTATATGCAACACACCACTGCGAGCACTGCACTTTCATACCTGGTAATTTGGTCGGTCGGAAAATCATATGATTGTTTGTCCAAGGCGGGTAGAACATAGCAAACCACAACTTTTTATATTGTGTCAACATCTCAGTAAACCATTTTTGGTATCTGTTGTGATAAATTTCCAATGTTGTATTGGTAATGTCTAAAAAAAAGAGAAAAGCTTAACTTCAGGGTATTGTTTAAATAAGAATAAAGTATTTAAATGAAGTACCGAAGTCACCATGCTCAACTCGAGCCAAACTAACCATCGCCTGCGTGGCATTCGTTTCCTTTCTCGCGGGTTCGTTTGTTCTCGCTCCGCGCGCTTAGAAGGGTATCAACTGCTACGCAGGCTAAACTAATCACATTTGCCAAGACGGAAGAAGCACCCCACTTCATAGGCCTTACGAGGATTCCGTTTGTTTGTATTGTGGTGGCTATTTCAGATTATCCAATGCGTCGCCTTAAGGGCACGGGGAACACCCAGCCATGAATAAATTCATAAGGCAAAATTTTGCTCGTCCCACATCTTTTAAAACGCGTATATCTCGGACGTTTTGAGTGCGATTTGGTTGAAATTTTACAGAGACATAACGAAATGATTGAAGTTTACGAACGTTGTCTTTTATTTGGTAGTTTTCGCTTTACGGCGATGATAGAGCCCCATTAACAGATTAGTGCCAAAATGAGAAAAAAAAGCATGATTTTGTGTCCAAGTATGTGGATCGAATAGAAACATCACTCTGTTATGTTATCAAAAACTGATCAGTCAAAACCTCTAGCCTGTCATGACAGAAGCGGTTTTTTAGATTTAAATATTGCCAGCTAGTTAAAATCGTTTAAATGTGCAAAAATTCCTTCTATATTTTTTTTAAAAGCGCTTTTTTAGAATTCCGCTTCTGACATGACACACTACAATATACTTAGTTTACCTCTCTGCACTGCCAGCTCGTGACGTTCTGTACCTGCCCTGAATTCTTGGACACAGAATTGTCGGAAGTCCAACTTTGAGATTTCCGAAGGTGTACCGACTAAAACACGAGTGCCAATGGAGAGATGTAATAATATAAATTATGGTTATTATATTCCACACTTAAGTGTTGAGATCAGACAAGAACAATGCGCTTTAAAAATTGAACGCGTTTATTATGAATTTAGATCCATTTTACCGTTGAACGAAATGATTTACTTTAAATTTTGTTATCATGAGCCAAAAAAAGTGACTAAAAATTAATCTCAAGTACAAATTTCTCAGGTGTTTCCACATAATTATAGAAACAGGGATATCTATTTTTCACAGCCCATTTACATCTTACTTTTGAGCATAGGTAATAGAGGGAAATGGTTTGGAAGCCCGGCTAAGTTCTTTGTTTTAGGTCGTTCGCTATTTTCGGGGTTGACAGTACACAAAACGTGACAAAATACAATTGGTAGTTACGTGTGTTCATGCAACTAACCAATAGAAACATTGCGATTACGTAATTCATGCATAGTATATGAGCGCAAAACAAAATATGTGCACGGTCGTGGACCTTCCAACCTAAATCTTGGTCTATTTGTTTCCTTTTTTGAAGTTTGCCGGGCTTCCTAACCATTTCCCTCTATTAACTATGTTTTGAGTAAACATTTCGTTCCCAGTGTACGTGTCACACGTGAACACCTCAAATCACGCATCCATATTTCATCCAGTCGTGAATGTCTCGTTATTTTGTCGATGTCAGTCGTTGCACTCCGTGCATAAGCGTTAAATAAATGCATAATGATGAGCCTAAGGTGTGCTCCGCTACCTTAAGGGCGGGGGTACACCTGAAGCCAATTTTTTCCCCCGCTTAACTTGGGTTTAATGCGAATATCTCTTTCGCGATTTAAGTAATCCAAAAACTCTATGCTCATTTTACATATCTATGTTTAGCGGTGTTTTGTAAATTTTTGGAGATGTTAGGGAAGATATAGTTTTTCTAAAAGGATTAGTAAAGCTTGGATAATTAAGAAATATTGAAGATTTAATGCGATTTCAAAATTAGAATTTGTAGTTAAAAATTAGTAGATGGACACTAAAACAGTCCCCTGCCAACCTGGGCTGCCCTTGCGTAAGGGTCAACTGTCTTGGGGTGTTCCAAAAATAACTTTCCTTCTTTTATCCCTTCTTCAAATCTCTTAAAACTACACTCGAAAACCGCCTGTACCTCTTTATGTTAACTATTCTTTTATTCCAACAATTTCCAACAGTCGACGTCCCAAATCCCAATGGATTGAAGCCACCAACCATGGAGGTTTTTTCGTAATTTTGAAAAGGGCATTTACTCCATTGTTCTGAAACTTTCATGACCTGTTCATTCATCTCTTCCGGAAATTTTGACATGTTCAGTTTGATATGTTAACTATGAGTTGATGCTTTTTTATGGCAACCTCATAATTATTTCATATTTTTTTCCATTTTTTTTAAACAAAATTGTACAATTCGTATATCTTTATACGTCATTAGCATTTTGGCTTGTTTTGTATCAATTTTCGTTATTTTCTGACTTTCTAAAAACTTTTTGAAATTCAAGATGTTGGATCCAAGATGGCGGGTCGAATGACGTCATATGACGTCACAGTCGACAACAATTACGCCATCTTGTAAAGTTAACAAAATAAGAATAACCAGCCTTTTTCCTTCAAAAGTTGTATTTTGTGTCAAATACCTTATTACATGAAATTTTCGCGACACCTTAATTTCGCGATTTTGCGAAAATTTTGCATTTTGACTCACTTTAATTTCGCGTTTTTGAGTGAGACACACTTTATTTCTTTGTTATTTAACATGTCCCTGAATTTGATCAAACAACTTAATCAACAATGTCCAACTAAACAGAAACGCAACTGATTAGGTAAACAGTAACAAGAAAGATGTTCTCACATTGTCTACAAGGCACGATTTGTAGTTCATGCTTGAATTCAAGTCGCGTTTTTAGTGGTCAACTGACCTCCTTATCCATGTAAATTAAATATTCCTTTCTGCAGACTCCAAAGAGAAAATGTTGCCGTTTAGTTTCATGACTGATGCTGCGTAACTTTCTTGATACGGATCAACAGGCGGTAGCACTTCTTTTCCATTGAGAACATCCTTTATTCCGGCTTTTCCCCATCCTTTCAAAATATATGTAAATCTTTCCTTCGATGCTGGTGAAAAAGTTATCCAATTCTACCAACCTAGTGGCATGGATTGGTTTAAAGACCGATAGTTTGAGGTCAACATCGACATCTTCAAAATTGATTCCACTATTCACTTGTTTCTGAACTTCTGCTGAATACCACGTAGCGACCTTGTTCTTGCAAAACGTCTTGTCACAGATTGTTATAAACGTGTGTAATGGTAATAAAGTCGCTTTATTAATTGTTGACATAACGTGAGAGACTTCCGAAGAGGTATTTCTTGTAGTAACTATCAATGACTGAAAACAATATCAGAAGCTGAACGGGATAAAACACTGCTGACCGACTTAGCACCATTACATCGAAAATGTGTCTCCTTGAATGACGATGTTTGCCTCCCTTGAGTACCAAATCCGTGAATTTGATAATGGCTGCGGACAAATAATAGAACGCAAAATGCCAAAAAACCGATTCGTGAAAAGTACACTTGGTCTCAATGGAGCAAGGTATAATAATATTTCAACAGATGACGCGTGGCTCACTTGAACCAAACTAAGAGCAGTTCAGCTTGATCAGTTAGGCTATTTATAACAGGAGCCAAATCATGACTATGACTGACGCGGCAATATTAAATCTTCGGACAATTGCAATATTTTTTTTTATTGTTGTGCAATTATCAGGCGTTGTGGCGTGAATTTTTGGAACATCAGTCGGTCACATTTCGTTCATATCAAGCGTCCACGTTATCCCTAACTTGTATAAAAGAACATGTAAATCGCTGGTTAATACTTTGACATTAAATTAAAGATTTAGTCTGAACGTAAACCAAATAACTTCATTTCGTGACCGCTGACAATAATGTCTCGCTTCGAAGCTTCGAATGCAATTGACTTGGTTTTATTTTGTTTTTGAGATTTAGAAACAATTAATGGCAAGGCCGCTCGGCGAGTTCATTACTTAAGTGACTTTTCCTAGCGTAATGGATACGTATGCAGATTGTAACCTTAACTAGCAGTTGTTCTAGAGGTATGTGTCAAAAACAAGACTTCAATATTGAAAAATAACTTTTTTCACAAACTATTCTGTGAAAATTGGAGTTATTGTTTCTAATGGTGATATCTTGTTCACATTGTCAGTATCTCTAATATAGTGGCAAAATTGTTCAATGCATCGATCAATCCTGAACGTTTAATTTGAAACCACCGTCTGCCACAACCTCAGCTTAAAGGGACACTGTCATCAATTTTAGGATAACTTTGAAAAGCCAAAAGACATTCTAATCACAGGAGCCCAGGAATACTGGTTCAGTTTCGCTAGAAACGACCCAACCAGTTCTCTGAGACTATAATTAAGTGTGTTTGGCCGCGGATCACCAGGGTGCGAATGACTGCAACTTGAAAACATCAGGCTGATATTTTTAAGTTCTTCCTTTGTTTTGTGAAAAATCGCCCGTAACTGAACATGGTTTGTTGTTTTTTGAGGAAATTAATAGGCTTCCTTCTCTTGACTTTCTGGGAGTACTCTGTGTATGTAAAAAAGCATTTTCACCCCAAAATGTAAAAATCCCTGCGACAGTGCCCCGTTGACTTCCATAAAATGATACGGTCTTCACTCGTTATTGGGTACCGTACAAGTAAGATTCATTGTGTTTAGAGGGGTGCTATAATGAGCATGGCTTTGAAACGTCTAAAGCCAAACGAAATGTATACATCAATAGAAAACTAAAAATAGAAGTCTAGGAGTGCACTATAAAGCTGTTAACAGGTTGTCATTATACGCATGCATGAATGAGATTATGATCTCAAATTGAAAACGTTTTGCCTTTGAGTACTGGACAAATCACTGAAGACTTATTACAATTTACTCTACCTTCAACATTTTGCTAAATATCCTCACCTTGGTCTACTTAGCACATTTCGTGCATTTACGAAAATACTTAATTTTGAGAAAATATAATGAGTAGCAAAATCCTCCCTTATAGTGCCTTTTAATTACTGTCTACCGACAGCCACATGCCGACACAGTCATATCAGGAAATGCCTTTAGCGTAATGGAGTTATCCTTCCTATTACGAAATAAGATTGCCACTGAGTGAAGCTGTGTTGGTACACAGGAAGCGCTAGGGACATTTGCGTAAGAAGCGTGGTGTTTGAGTATGTTCTGCAATATAGCGTGATTGCTGACGTCAAAGGGATACACTAGGACTCTAGGGCAGGTTCCTTCGCAGTAGTTAGCCCAATAGCTTCGAGGAGCGATTATCCATCTGTTCCACTTGAGCTGTCTGAAATGCACTCTAAACCGGCGTCGGCGACAGTACGTTTCTTCGATAGCTCGACTTTGACGATCGTTTACCGTTTTGTTTGAACGGGACATTCGAAGTGATTTAGCCTGTTTTGATCTGGGTTCAATTCTGCTGTGAATTGCCTGGGAGGATTCATCTTCCACATCTCTTGTGTAGGTTACTAAAAAGGGCCTATGTCTTCCCTTCTTACCGATATGAAATTCAACACACGAAGGCCCATCTGTGGAAAACCGAAATCCCAACTTTCTTTCTGAGTCTTGAACTATCATTCTGAGAGTAGCCGTGACGTTAAACTCTAGCCATTGACCTTTTAAGGAGTTTTTAACTGTCAAGGAATTGATCAATGCAGTTTTTGTGGGACTTTTTCCGCAAACAAAGCTGTACACCATAACTGAATATTCACAGCTCAGTTGTTCACCTTCAGTTGCTCTTTTCTTAAGAACGCGAAGTTCAGCTTTCACCAAGTTCTTTGCTGACAGAGCACGTAAATCAAACATTAATTCAAAAGCTGCCATAGGCGTTGATTGTCTCACTCCCCCTGTTTTCAAAAAGAAAAAAAAGCAATTCAATAGTCGCATCTTTGAGAGGTTTGTTTGCACACAATCCGGAATTCAAAGACGCTCACCATAGAATTTTGATTAAGAGAACCATAAGTACGCATATAATCGCTAAAAGTTGGCGAAGAAAGCTTTTGATGTCTAGATAATGCACGCAGTGTTTCTAAGTGATAGGAGTAACCGTTGGAAGTGATTATAGAAAGAAAAAAAAGCCCTGTCTACTCTTATGTCTCTTATGCAAGAACGGTAATTAGTCTGTAATTTAACTAACCCACCTTCGAGAAAGAAAGCAGTTGTTGTGTTCTTGTCGTTTCTCCTTGAAGGGTAATGCCTTTGTCGGTACAGCTCTAGGAGATATCTCGGTACGGTATTTTCTTGGTCAACATATGTGTAACGTGCACTTGGTTCAAAAAACTGCAAATAAGAAGATGAATTTCTCAAGCGCATCGTCACAGCATTTGAAAACTGCGTTATAAATACAAAAGTCCATCCTGTCACTAACACATTGAAATGATTCATTTCTTAGCATTCGCGACTTGATGTCTAGCGCATGGTTCAGATCGTAGGCGGCAAAGTCCGGTAAACATCCGCCCTGCCAAATTCTACTACGAGAAAAGGCCACTTAATTGCAACATGATTTCAGTTATAATTTATGCGCCAATGTGACTGCGGTATACTTGTTTATTTCGCTATCGACCTAAGCTTCCGCTATGGGTCGATAACCATTCAACAGATGATGTACGTCCACAGGTTTAGCCTATTTTCATAGAATTCGAACAGCGTAAGGCCTACTTCCCTTAATCACACGGTTTTTGTTACTTTTTTGGACTTAATATTGTGAAGTGATCAGCGATCAGCTTTCCAGTGGGTGTGGCAGAAAATCAGCAGTTTCTCTTGTCTCTTTGCATACCCACGAGGCCACGAACAGCCCAAAATCACAGGCTCGAAATGTTAACATTAAGAATTGTTCCTGTAGAAAGGCATTTTCCGTGTCAGGTCCGTAAGATCGAAACAAGTGCAATAACTGGAATGCATGTGACTACTTCTAACTCTACACTCACATGAGGTGATCGCTGAACATTAAAACTATTTTTACAGCAGACGTGCTTCTTAATTTTAACGCTAGCGCTACACACGCTCAGATAATAATCGTAAAAGTGCTGCTTGAACAATTATGAATTGAATTAGATTTCATACTAAATTCTGATGAAGGTGCTGTGAGGTGGACACGTTTGCCTTATTTTCTTTCCTTGTTAGTACTTGCACGGTTCAGTAAACTACTCTTCGCACACTGGGGGAAGGAGTTTATGGAAGCAGCCAAGATAAATCTGTGCAATGCAAACTATCGATGGTAGGACAGTCAAGGAATGGAGTGAAAATGAAGAGGACATTGAGATATTGGCAGACCCAAGGAGAAGTTATCGAGACATTGAAACCTGGGAAGGCACCTGGGGAGGACGAGGTATACGCACAAATGTTGAAGACGGGCGGTGTCTGAGCTGCTATTGCCCGTCCGTGTCAGAAATACAGAATAGCTGGGGTACAGGGCAAATACCGCAAGACTGGAAAACTGGACTTATTGTAACACTGGCCAACTGAAAGGTAATCACAGTAACTGTAGAAATTGGAGGGGCATTACATTTTGCAAGCAAAGTCTTCAAAATGATCATGATCAGATCATGTACACGCACAGACCAGATATATGTCGTCAGACAAACCTTTGTGTAGTTCACAGAACGGGACAGCAACCTCTATGTCCAGTATGCTGACTTTGACAAAGCTTTTGATCGATTACACCATGAGTATCGCTGCACATATTTTCACTCATCGTTTGTATTTTTACTCGCGCTTCGGGCTCGCCAAAAATACTGCAAGATTCGCAAAAATATACTACACATTTTAATAATGTCTACCCTTTGCAACAAGTCAAACCTGTCAAACACAAGCAAGAACAATAAAAGTTTAAAAGTTTTGCAACCCTCAAATTTTTTCAGTGACCAGCCGTTTGGGGGCGGACATCATATAAGGTAACAGCTATGAAAACTAGCTGATTCCCACATATAACATTGCATTTCCCGCCTTGTCTGCACCTCAGTATAAAGCATTAAAATAAAACTGGCCTGTTCTAAAGAGCTTCGGGTCTCAGACATCGCTAATCAGTGTTACGTATCTTCTATCCAAAACTTGTGGAAAGCGTTACGGGTAAACAAAGTGACATTTTTTCCAAGTTTAGGGAAGATTCTGTCATACAAAAGGCTCAGAGGCGAAAGAAAACAAGTGAAATTTCAAAACCCTGAAATGATGTTATGTTGTTAAAATAAAAATAAACATACAATGTACTTCTTGGTAATTTAGTTGCAAAAAGTAGGTCCATTCGTTTTTTTTTTTGTATTACTCAAGAAATCAACGACGTGGAACGGGTAGACTCCCTTATTGCTAAACAAATCAAGGACCTATTTAGCTAGTTACACCTCGGTGACGATGACAATGATCTGTTGTTCAATTTACTCTAAGAAATTGGTCGGTTGTTAGAAACAATAACCAGATCTAAACAATGGAAGGTGCATAAATTCTTCTAAATGGCACGTGATTAATTTTTCAACACGACATATGAATAATTTCTTTCTTGTATTTTGTCTCCGAAATTTGCATGAAAGTAGACAAGCCCCTATCCTGGGAAAGGTTTGTTCGCGAAATTACAAAGTTGTCGCTTCTATTATGCTTGTAACACTTGCCATCACCGCCCTTCCTTGCGTTATTTTGTTTTATTTTCTTTTGTAATGACCAAGAATAGTTCTTAAGGATGAGGCTGGTCCAATGTAAATGTATTTCCGCCGCACCTGTAACCGTTCTACAAACTTCCACGAGAGTTTAAAGTACTCTATTGACGCATGTGGACTGAACCGTGAAGAGCTGTCATATCATCTTGGGTAGTTATTGAAAAACACCCACATGAATATTCACCTCCGATATGGGTTAAACTTAACTGTAGAAGATGTAAAGAACGCCGCTCACCTATAATTATTCGTCTAAAAGACGGCTAGGCTGCTCGAAAGAGAGCTGGTATCGACGTATATAGGGTGCGCGGTGTTCGCGTGAACTCTAAAACTTGCACATCTCTCAACTCGATAACAACATTCCGTCCAGCGCAATCCACTGACACTACACAATGTTTATAAGAGTTGTTATATTCAGTTTGTTAATCTGCCTTTCACACGAGATATCTGATAAGGTTTCAAGTCGATCTTCACAGTTGCTTCGGGGATTCAACACGAGGGAGTTTCAATCGAAAGAGCCGACAAAGCAACGATTTGAAGTTCCAAGGTTCCTTCTCAACTTGTACCGAAAGCGAACGCTGTTGCATCGTAGTGGAGTGAACCAACGGGACTCTGAGATAATAAGAGTGTTTTTCCGAGAACGTAAGTACCCTTTATAGAATTTTACAAGTTAGAGAATGTATTTGGTAGCAGTAACATTTCGTAATACACATTAGTCAAGCTGGCTCATATTTGTTTTCTTTGTCCTTAGCCGCAGGGGATGGCGAACATACAGGGCCACTTCATCACGGATTTTACTTCAACTTGTCTTCCATAGCAGCAAATGAAAAAATCAAGAGGGCTCAGTTAAGAATTTACAAAAAGGTACCGCTGGGCCAAAGCACAGAAGGACATTTTAAGATCAGAGTTCTTCGCTTGAAAAATTTCCAGAACAGGAACAGTGGCGTTCATGTTGATTCCCATCTTGTTAGTTACAAGGAAAAAGTTGGCCGGTGGATGAGCTTTGACGTAACAGCTGCAGTTAAATTCTGGAGAGATAAACCTGAAGAAAACTTTGGCTTAAGTCTCACAATAGAAGGCGAGAATGCCTTTCCGAATGATTTTCGTATTGGAGCCCACGGAAAAAGAGCACCTTTCTTGGTGACTTACACTAAAAACCCATTGAAACCGCCTAAAGCTTTAAAGAATTGCAGCAGTAGCCAAGTTCCAGAAGACGAAGAAGAGTACGTTTCGCAAAACGTCTCAACGACGGCAAGACGTGTTAGGCGTTCAAGCCCACCAAAGAGATGCAGACGTCGTTGGGTTTACGTACAGTTCAAAAAGTTAAAATGGAACTGGATTATTGCCCCGAGTGGTTACAGCGCCAACTACTGCGAGGGTATCTGTCCAAACGTTCTCGATATGCATCTGGAACCGACTAATCACGCCATTTTGCAAAGCATTCTACACAGACTAGACAGTCGGATTCCCGCACCATTGTGTGCACCGACCAAGCTGCACGCCATTAGCGTTTTATATAAGACAAGCGACAGATCGATCGCGTTAACAGAATATGGTGGAATGGTAGTCTCCTCTTGCGGATGCCAATAATATATGGTGGTTGAATCTATAGATACGTTTGAATAGAATCGCATGGACAAAATCTTGCATTTCTTTTGACACCTCTGCTTGACGAAGAAGACTGTAAAACTCAGTCAAAGTTAGTGACTATACGAATTAAAAAGTCGACAGACATGTACAGATTGCTTTTAATCACGAAGGTTACCCTATAAATGATATTTTAGTTAATTGTTTAGTAGTACAATGAATGTACTTAGGTGATATTTTGTCAGGCAGTTTCTAATTAAGATTATATCAGACGAGGTCACTTCTAATACAAGGACAAACTGAACAACATTTAAGCACAAAATCAATTTCAAACCTGCTCGACCAAAACCTTTTATTTCTTTTAATTAAATAGTTCAAATAATTTCAACCTCTAGACAAAACGTCGCAAACAAATTTTTGTAGACAATTTAAAATTTAAATTTTTATTAGTGACGTAAAAAACCGTTATAATTTTAGCGTAGATTGCCAAAACCAACAGGCACAAAAATGCCTTTTGTGGCCACGAAAGTGTAGATTGTATTCTAGACGTAAGAGCGTTAATTTCAATATTTGCAACGGCGCCAACTTTTGTGCGAGAAGAGAAAGGACGTGCAAGAATTTCTAACCCCATGACTGCAATAATTAGGAGTCAGCTAATATATTCTTGTTAATTGCCCATGGAAAATAATAGCCTGCTGCGTTCGGCAGACGTCGAGCGTCGAGGAATGGGAAACATTTTATCGGCAATTAATACTTCTAAGGAGCGAATACAGTAGATTCAAAATACGTTTATTTTTAAGCGCTCATGAGCGACTTGAAAACAAGCAAGCTCATCTCGCTGTAACATAGGAAGAAAATTGGGGGTTAGGTAGTGTGTTTATGACAAACAACTATTAATAGGTATTAATTACAATAAGAGCACGATATCGAGATTATATGTGGGACACGAGCTACAACTCGTTGACTTTTCTTTCATAAAAAATGAGAATGTCACGATTAGCAGAAATGAGGTGGTGCTATCGAACAAACGATGATATATCGATAAAAAAGTTATTTTATTTAATTTGTACATCAGAAATTAAAAAGGAATTTTAGTAAGAGATAGTGTTGCCCTACATGTTCTTGGCTCGCTTTATGACGAAAATACTTGGTTAATTAACCTCAAAACAAAATCTCACTGCTCTGATATACTCTTTCAACAGAGGATGTGGAAAGAGAACGGCCCACGCGCCGAATGATGTGAAACTTATATTTGCAATCTATTTTAATTTAAGTTTCTTTTTTTTTTCTACTTTACTGGCGCGTAACTCCATAATCCCACGAGAGGCAATATCTATTGTCTGTGGTCTTGTAACAAATTAAAAATTCAGATCTTGTTACAAACCCGCAGACAATGGGATATTGACTTTCGCGAGAGGAGAGAACAGGCTAATATGAAATGAGGAGAGAATGGAATTAGTACCGTATATGGAAAACAATGGGATTTTCTTAAAGATTAGAAAGAATTCGAAGGTCGTTGATCCATTGCGGTTAGACTGGTTTATCCCTGGGTTTAGCTTATCATGTTTAGTTGTTTTAGTTTTTTAAAGGGGCTGCGTCACGGGGATTTCGTAGATTTTTGGTCTAAGTGTTCTGAAATTAGTTAGGCAACATTATCTTTGAACGTCTAAAGGAAAAAATCACCTTAATTTGCGGATAGAAATCAAACTAAAGCTATTAATATTGATTTTTTGACGACCTTCGGAAACAACTTGAAAAGTTTAGCTATAATTTTTCAATTTACAATCCATTTCCATGCAAGCCGTCTGCAGCCAAAGACGCTTGTTAACAGTCTCAGTGCTGTTATATAGCAACAGTTAATAAAATAACCCATTATTTTTAGGTTTCCTACACCACGAATATAAATTTTGACTGTTCGAAAACCTGTTAAATCCTTAATAAAGCCCCTTTAGTTTATTCTCTAAGTTAATAAAGTTGTAAAGCTTGCCTGCTTTCCCAACCGACGGAAAAAGAAAAACGTAGTAAGTTCACATGCCTACGCGCCACTCCCAGATTCGTGATTGTTATGTTTTGTTTTTTATTGTTTTCCTATGTCGTCTGGTTCTTGTTTGCGTTGCAATGTGGTTGCTAGTGTCTGGAAGAAGGAATAGACGCCAAGCCACTTGAAAAAGACATACAATAACAATATTAACGAACCTTTGGAGTCGTTATCAGTCCTGCATCCGGCCTAACTCTTTGGTAAATTTCAACGACTCTTTATTGCAGTTATCCGTGAATTTGACACACAAGTCTGCAATTCCTTTCCTTCTTATGTTTAATAAAGTTTGAGGTTAGCTCGACAAGTTTGTCAACGCAGGACAAGTGCTACCGTTAAGGCTTATAGTTATCTGCAAGTACTTTCCGTCTGTTGTTTCCGTGCGAGCTAAAACCGTATGTATTCCTCAATATAATACAGGCATAGACCACTTGCACATCTTAAAACTATTGGACACGTTGGTTGTGAGGGAAAGCAAATTAGCTTGCTCCAAGAAAAGGCTAACGCTCGCTACGTCTGATGATTAAATCTTAACGGCGGTCAACTCACCCAATAAACTGCAAGTCATCAACTAAGTCTTACAAGGCTTAACAGTTTTAGATTTATCAGTCGTCGCTCGCGTTATTTGTCTTATCCATACCAACGCCTTTTTCATGTCTAAAATAGGCTCTTCATTTGATTGGTGACGTCATTCTGTTGTATATACTCTCACAGACACATCTCTTTCTGAACAAGCGTACGATTTCACTCACAGCCATTCAGGGAGTCATTCCAGTCAACAGAAAGAAATGATTATCACTGAGTTTCCTATCCTACGACCACAGAACATTAAGCAATACACGATTTCACTGTATAATCTACTCATGGACATTAATTACTAGATTTTTCTTTGCTTTAGGATTGGACAGGTAATCAGCTTTGATCATGAAACCCGGGCTGATATCCCGGGCTGATATAGCAAGACGCGACTAAGCCACACCTCTTCATCCCCCTAGGCCTTTCAATTGCAACGCGTCCATGCTCTTGCCAGGTCTCCCCGACACTTTGCCAGCAACCCATTTGTGGGGGGAGGCAACGGTAGGATAAGCGTTTCACAGTGTCTGGCCTCAGCCCATAGCTCTCGAGCAAGACTGATTTTTAACCATTATTATTAATGAGATTATTAATTAAAAAAGAAACCCTAGAACTTAATTTAAAATAACCAAGAATTCAAAAATTTGCAGAACGAAGCAAATTTTGTGAAGGCAACATACAAATTATATTTTGTTACTATTGCCAGCAAAATGTTCAGCTGCAACCGCTGAACGTAAAATGCAACAGAAAGCACATCCTTGCATGAACGCTGAATCTTCAATGAATTTCAACCGAGTTAATTTATTATTTTTCGCATGGTTGAAGATCATTACTACATATTTTTTATTCCCTGAGTCATTCTACTGACAAATTCAACTAACTCCGAAAACCTTAATCAAATATTAATTTTTTTTTCGTAAAAAGATAATTAGGAATATTTGACTCAAGACTACGAGGGAAGCGTTCCGACTTGCGTTGTTTTTAATTGGTTCCACAAATTTCATTATTTCTAGCTTTCTTTAAAGACCTTTAAAGTATAAAAAAAGCTTCTATAGGCCTTTTAATAAAAAGCCGACCTTTGCCTTGCCTCATTGAGTCAGCAGGGATTCGGTGAAAAGATAAGAGAAAAACTATAATTGGACTCAAATTGATTCACGTTAATTATATACATTGAGAAGAATAACAAAAAAAGTATTTGAAGTTCAGTCACTTTCCCTCGTTTATTTTTGCTTCAGAATTGAAATCAATTTTTAAATACTTTTGTGCGGAAATGAGTTTATTTAATTGGAAGCAGCTGAAAAAGAAAACATTCTTAACAATTGTTGCCGTTGGTGCAATTTACTCAACTGATGTATATTGGCTTACACGGATAGACACTGAAAGTGGACCTCAGTTTTTGAACATAGCAAGAGTGTTATTTTTTTAAGATTTATCAGTTTAATAGGATGAAAGTTCTTCGTGAGAAGAGCCAGCTGTTTTAAAGTGCTCATTATCGTTGTGTCCTTTCCCTAATTTGTTTTGTTCCATAATACCACAAGATACTCAATCTTTCAATTAATGTCTGCCTCACTAAAATTGCCTTTTTCCAATTACTTTTAAATTGGACATGCAACATTGGAAAAGGGAGCTGAGATAGTTATTATTTTGAATCCTTAGGGTGTAGAAAAAAATATTAAAAGTTGAACGCCATTAGTATGTTTGAGGGAGTGCCAAAACAACGTTTCTTTCCGTTGAAATGCCTGTCATGAAGAATACAGTGCTGGCGTGGTAAACGTTTTGCTCAAGCTTTCCAGCACCGGTAGAAGCCAAATCCAATTCAATAATGATAGCTAAGTACTTAGTCCCTGACTTCTTCAGTCATAGAATGTATATCAAAATGGTGACATTCTGGCCGGCGGTGTGACATACTCTGAGTCCAGGTCTGCGTATTAAAGAGGGTTGAAGGGGAGTATGAACTGAAGAAATTATTCATGTCTTAATAGTCACTACTTTGATCGATACTGCAAAGCTTGGGGCTTGTCCTGAAATTTCCGTCGTCCGTTTGATAACGTCAATAATATTAATAATGATGAGAAAAATAAATAACCATTTTGGTTAAGGTATGATTTTACTGCCCGGTTCCATGTGAGATTATAACTTGGTAGTCTTTGATTGCTTTGCTGACACGCCTTCTATATATGGGCTTTTGGCGAAACGTTAGCCAAAACCCGCTTGTGTGTAATAAGAGCACATTCAGAACACATCCCTTTTAGTCAACCCTTTGATTGAACAGAGTTATCACAAACTTATTTGTCCTTGCAAGAGGAATTCAAATTATCTCGGGTAAATAGAGTCTTGGCTACACTGAAGGAGGAGGCGCGGTGGCTTAGTGGTTAGGGCGCTGGACTTGTAATCCGCAGGCCCCGTGTTCAAATCCTCCTCCCTGCCATTGGATGGATTTGTGTTTGATGGTCCCGTATTCAACTCCTCCACGCTTTGTAAATAGCCAACTGGTCAGCCTCCCGCCAATTGGGATTTAAAACAAGTTTCTGTTTGATTTAAAATACCTATTTCCTAAATGTACAGTGTCCCAAATTAGCACAGCAGTTCTAGATATATCGACACTCAAATTAAGTGATTTATTTATTTATTTTTATTTATCTTTGTCGTTTTCTTGGCCTCCAGTCCTTCATTTCTGTTTGATGGACACCGGGAAACGGGCTATTGCCGCAAAGCAGAGGCGGATCTATGGGGAGGGTGCAGGGGGGAGCACCCCCCCCCCCCCCCCCCTTGAGATGACCCGGGCGGCTTTCTAATGCAACTGGTATTCTGCAAAAAAAAAAAAAAACCCTCCTAAAAAAAATTCTGGATGTGCACCCCTCCTATAAAAAATCGTTTTTCTGCCCCTCCAAAGACCTTGTCATATATATCTTGTTTTTTAGTCAATACCCAGCGCCGGACAAATCCATGGCAGTTACTAGTATATGCACAGTCCTATTCAGTTTAAAAATGTCATTATTTGCGCTGTTCTTTGTGATTACAGCTGGTAGCTTGATAAAATCGAGATCCTGGCAAGTTACAATCAATCAACAGTACACCAAAAAATACTTATGAAATACTCTTTGACAAGATTGCTGTGTGGGAATTCGATATGCCTGAGATATTTTGATCTTTCTTTTAAACTGTTTAGCAGAGCCAGCATTTCTCAATTTTTCCGTCTGCAGATTGTTCCATACCGGAGGGCCCCATTATAGCTTTGCTTCGCCAAGGCGAGGTTACCTTTTACGTATATATATTGTCAGTGTACAGTGTCCCAAATTAGCACAGCAGTTCTAGATATATCGACACTCAAATTAAGTGATTTATTTATTTATTTTTATTTATCTTTGTCGTTTTCTTGGCCTCCAGTCCTTCATTTCTGTTTGATGGACACCGGGAAACGGGCTATTGCCGCAAAGCAGAGGCGGATCTATGGGGAGGGTGCAGGGGGGAGCACCCCCCCCCCCCCCCCCCCCTTGAGATGACCCGGGCGGCTTTCTAATGCAACTGGTATTCTGCAAAAAAAAAAAAAAACCCTCCTAAAAAAAATTCTGGATGTGCACCCCTCCTATAAAAAATCGTTTTTCTGCCCCTCCAAAGACCTTGTCATATATATCTTGTTTTTTAGTCAATACCCAGCGCCGGACAAATCCATGGCAGTTACTAGTATATGCACAGTCCTATTCAGTTTAAAAATGTCATTATTTGCGCTGTTCTTTGTGATTACAGCTGGTAGCTTGATAAAATCGAGATCCTGGCAAGTTACAATCAATCAACAGTACACCAAAAAATACTTATGAAATACTCTTTGACAAGATTGCTGTGTGGGAATTCGATATGCCTGAGATATTTTGATCTTTCTTTTAAACTGTTTAGCAGAGCCAGCATTTCTCAATTTTTCCGTCTGCAGATTGTTCCATACCGGAGGGCCCCATTATAGCTTTGCTTCGCCAAGGCGAGGTTACCTTTTACGTATATATATTGTATTTTGCGCGACAGGAAGTGAAACGTTGTAGTAAAAACGCTAGAGTACGTTTTGCGCATCGTTCTAAGCATCATAACGCTCTTTGAGGTCCAAAGCTGAAGGTTACTGGCCAAGTGAGACGAGAAACTCAGTAACTTCCAGTCCAGGAGGGTAGCCGTACTGACTGACTTCCACTATATCATGGATTGTATTCCATGGGAACCTGATTCACTCTCAAAATGCCTGCCTCTACATAGCGCGAGAGGAGGATAAAATGAGCAACAGCAAAATATTGTAGTGTGGTCGTAGTGGCAACTTAAGAAAATCACTGCCGTGTAGCCTGTGATAGAAAAGCATTCCATCCGCGGGGAAGTTAATTGCAACTACGGAAATTAAACATAAGGTAAGTAAAGTCTGCTTCGGGCCTACTAGTGGCTCATCCCGCCGGAGCTTATCCCGGTTTCCGTAGCATTAAGCGACTAGGAGTATTTCTACTCCCCCCTGGATGGGATGCTAGTCCATCGCAGGGTTACCCCCAGCATTATTTCGCCGGTACCCATTTATACACCTGGGTGGAGAGAGGCACTATGAGAGTAAAGTGTCTTGCTTAAGAACACAACACAGTGACTCCGGCCAGGGCTCGAACCCGGACTGCTCGATCCGGAGACCGCGCCTCCCACAAAAATTAAACATAACCTGGCTGAAACGCGCTGACCGCTGACAATGGTGAGCCATTGAAGCTGCACAAACTTTCCCTCTTATGGCTTGCTTGATGAGCCACCAGCGGAAATTAAACTGCTTTGCTTTATAAGAATCGTGTCGATAAATCGAATGGCAATAAAATGTGCTAAATTTAAAAAAAGGAAAAACTAATTACTAAGCTATGATTAAAAGTAGCTGAAAGAACTTCGACAATTAAAAATGGTGTTTCAGGGGGCGTTTTACAGGAATTTATTACTTCGGGCAGGAAGACAGTGCTCATTTATGTTGCAATTAATAAGGTTTAACGACTTTGAAAACGTCTGTACTCTAATGCCATAATGGTAGCTTTTATTGCAGAACGAAATTAACACTCGTTTGCATCACAGAGACGTCGCATATATATTTTCACCATAATGAGACCTTAGGCAAGACTCACTTGGAAATTGTGCAATTTTTCATTTATTTTTAATTTATTTTTTTTTTGAATTTGCTAAGAATCGATTTTGTGGTTCAGACTGAAAGCTCTTATAAACAAGTACAAAAGTTGCAAAATGTGTCGTTTTGGTGTTAGCATAGAGCTCTTTACTCAAGACCAACATTATTTCAGACAATAGCTTGTAATTTTTCCTTCAATACATGATGATTTTATTTCTCTCGGAAACCACCAGCAGTCAGAAATACCGAGCGATTTACGTTTTCGTGTTTTGGAGATTGAAATTTAACTAATTAATCTTGACGACGAGCTAGTCATTACTGTTAGTTCTTGAAACTTCAATTGTCAGTCTGTGTTTTCAATTTACAAGATTCTGCAAACAAAAAACGTCTCTGGAGCTGTCTGTCAGTCCAAGACTATTTTCTTTTGAATCTCCTAAGTAACCGTGTTTGTATTCTGGATATACATCATTTCCATCCACAAGATTTTTGGGCTCAAAATGAAATCCTTTTGAAGGACTTTGGACGCTACATCAAACTGCAGAAATAATTTAGTCTAAATCTCTGCTTTTAAATCTAAACCGGATTTTGATATTTAGGTTTTTCCTTAAGCAAAACGCAATTATGTACAATGTTGAGCCGTAATCACCAAAATTAAAATCTCTGCCGTTCTCAACATTAAAAAACGAATGATCTTTTTTCCTGTCGATTTTTTTTTATTTCTTTCCGATGGCGACAGTCTTTCTAAACGTGATCCGGTCCCGGAATTAAAGAATATATTTTATCATAAGAAAATATTTTAAATGTAGCATGTTGCCTTTTGTGATCATGTAATAACAGAACGTTATTTCCATAAAAGCATGTTAATGCAAAATAATTGTTTTACCTTCTCACCAAAATAGAGATAAAATAAATTCCATTTATTAATTTCATCAGTTAAAGGTTATTAATGACAAAAGTCCCTTGACAGAACGTCGTATGCTTTTAGCAAATATAATTTGATTTTACCCCCTGCCACATATATATTTTCTAATTTCAGCGAAATGAATTTTTGACGACGCACTCAGAGAAATTAACAAGTTTGAGCGGTACTGTGTCACCGGGAAACCCATTAATTGTCCAACCCAATTGAGAAATGTCAAAATTAAATTGCATTTGCCCATCTGACGTTATCTTCTCATCGAAAGTGAAAATTAATATAATATCGGGTTTAAGACTCAAATAAGCCTTTTCGACGGTAAGTAAGAGAACCTTTCTCTCCCTCTGGATTAACTAATATAATGATAGTTTAACACAGAAAGAATACGGCTTTTAACCATCTCACAATGACCAAAAATACTTGTTAACTGAATCTTCCAGTAGCAAAGGAAATAGAAAGCCACACTTACAACATTTCGGCTTCAACTGTATTAATTTTTTCTTTTATTGTACGTCGCGTGCCCATTTCAGATTTGACTTGCCAGAAAGAACAAAATAAAAGTGTAATTTTCTTAATATCCTGAAAGCTTTTAACATATTACACTGGACAACTTATTCTTTATTTCATCAGACTAAATTGATAATACCTGAGAGTATTAAAAGCGGAATGTGTTTTCGTGTAAGCGAACGCGCGAAAGACCTGCGAAATAGCGGCTGCACAAAGGTCGCGACTTTGGAACGTGAAGCACACCCCACTGAAGCTGGAAAAATCAACAAAACTGATGATAAATTTTGACGAATGTCAAACTTCTTTTTGCTTTTACTTTTCAATTAAGACCAAAATTGCTGGGCCTTCGTTTAGCAAACGATAAGGCAAATTGAGCTGCAGCGAGCGTAAAACAAAACAAACAAGGTCTTCATTTCGCGGTTTGTAATTGAAAGCGTCGATTGATGAACGTGCCACAGCAAGGCAGCAAAAATATTAATTTCCCTTTCTCCTGAACCCGTGAAAGGTTGGCCAGCCATCAGGTAATTAACAAGTGAGAACAGAAAATAGTAAATGGCTTATTTTTGTCAGGATTAATTAAACAACGCAAAATGGAACAGCCCAAAGCAACGCGGTTATCAGTAATGTTCGATAATTTCTTTTTGCTAGCCCTTATCACCAGAAAGGTCTCAAATGTCTGGGGAACTTTTATCGCTGTTGTCAAGAAGAACTTTAATGCTTCTATGTTAATGAACGAACGTGTAAAGAAATATGATATTTACCTTTGCTTCTCAGGAGATTTAAGTGTTATTTATACATTTCAATTAAAGAATGGGGTGTAATTGAACGCGAGCGAACGAACGCTCTTTGCTTTATCGCGTTTGTCAAGTTGCAGGGTCTGTTCAAAGCTCTGAACAATTCCTTAACTAACTTGGAATCTACACTCTTCACCTCAAAGAGGAATTAATCGACTACATTGTAACCATTGTTCGTTAGCGCGAAACTCCGTTTAATTTTGTTCAAAAAGAAACGAAAAACAATTGTTTTTGGTATTCGTAATTAGCGACAGCTCCCGAGGCACTTTTCAATTTACATGGGTTTGTGGTCAGATCCGGTTAAATAATTAAAAGGCTATTTGAAAAGTAGGAATATGGCCTAATCAATAGTATACACTGCATTCAATTTAATAAAATTTCATTAGTGTTATGCTAATCTCCTTGTGGGGGCATCTTTGATAACGTAAGAGTAGCTTTTACTTTTATCAAATTTCCCAACTTCTCCGCACGATTGTTTTGCAAGAGGGCTCAAATTCAAAATCGACCCAAACACGACAGTTTCATTTTGTCGCGGTCCTCTCGCGGAGTACACGCGCCAAAACTCGAAGGAGACTCTGTGAAGGTTTGTAGCGAATCCTGACCAATCATAAATTCGCCACGTTTACAACAATATTACTAAGCCTTTCTATACTAATGAATCTGTCTTGCTTTCTTTTTGCAGGCTTCAAATCGCATTCATTTATTGCTTCCGCAGAACTGAAACGGACGGATACACTTCACTTCTTGCGCTGAACGTCGACCGAGAAAATTCAAGCTTCGAGCGATGTCTGCTGAAATAAATGGTAAGAAACGATAGTTCAGCGATAACAGCCGACGAATCGTAATTTAGCAGTAATGCTATCTTCCCATAAGCTGATATTTTCGCTGACAGCTTCTCGCAAGTTGATTCTACGCGCTTGTCGAAAACTAAGGCGCCGAAGTGAAATAATTTTTCATTCCCCAGCTGACCGACCAACATGACTTGTCATTTGAAAGTTCGCCGAGAGCCGAAAGCTTTCTGATTTTATCTTCGTACTCATCAAACCTTCCTCTTTGGCTGCGTTTCACAAACGGCAACCTTGTGTATATTTTCATGAGTTTTTCGCTCCGAGCCCTAAAACCACATCATAACAAGCAACAAGATGGCGACACACGGCCTTTTTGATTAAGCTGTGACCGTGGATTAATTAAACATGCATGGAAGTTTAATATTGTATACATTTTCAATAACAACCAACTCCCGCGATTGGCTCGAGGGATACTCGTGTGTGGAATTTTCAGCCACATAATTGTATTTAGAACGCTTTCTCTTGCAAAGAAAAGCCATTTATGGGCGTAAAAAAGGCACGTTTTTGCGTGGTTTTCAATCTTTATGTGTTTGCTTTTCAAGTAATCTATTTCCCTGACACTTCGCAGTCTGAATAGACGAGAATTTATTAAAAATCGCTGCGAGAAGACGTTTGCAATCATTTGAGCTATTCTTGTATGTCAGCAAGACGCTTTCTAATTCTTTTTTCAGCTATCAGACTTGTGTGATTAATAACACCGCTTTTAACAGCACGAAATTGAAATTATCAACCGGCAGATATTAAAAATGTTAGATTATGGCGGCGGGGCGCTCCAAGCAATTGTGTACTTAAAAAACAATGTTACGTTGATTAAAAATGTGTCGCTGCGTAAAAGAGAAGGTAATATTATCTTCATTGCTAATGGAGGCACTAAGAAAAATATTTGCCATGTTTTCAGTGTGGTGAATTACTTGTATATCGACTACAAAGGAAACATCCAGAACTCAAACAAAACAAGGGAAATAGCAAGATAAAACAACCATGCAATAAAACCCGTATAGACTTTTGGTCGGGCTGTGTGAACGGCATAAATTCTACATTTGGAAGTTGGCGCACATTAATTAAACTTTCTGCTAAGGCTTTAAAAGCATTGCTTTTACGGCTTAAAAGGGACTTATGTTTGTTTTCACAGTTGTCGAAAGTTAAGTGCCGTGTTCTAGATTAAAACACGTTGTTTTCAGAGCTGGTGTGGCTTGCGTTAATGTGCACTTAGCCTAAAAGCAACTCTACAGCGATCTTTATCTTCAAATGGTTCTCTTTCCAAATGTACTTTCAAACCTTGAATTCAGCTTTACTTCCGGGCCTTCCGCGTATGAGTATTGCTACTACTTTCTGGGTACGACATCAATGGATTTTTAAGCACTGTAGACGTCTAGAATAAACACAATCATCAACTAAGAGATGACGTCTTGATGGAAATCAGCATTCTCTCTTAACAAACAAGTGAGAAGGCCAGTGCATGGAGAATTTCGGGCTGCGCGCGCCAAATTCGAAGTGCTATATAAAAGCGCAATTTATCTAGTCGATAAAAGACTTCTTTTCATGTAAAAGGAATCGTCCAACTAAGAAAAATATTCGCTATTCATGCCGTAGATCTCATAGGCATGCAAACCTCGAGGAAGCAATGATATTAATTTATAGGAATCCGCCTTTTTCATCGTATCCTGTTTTGAGAGGAGCCGTTAGTTCAAAAAGTGCTGATAAATCCCAATTCCTTCAAGACTGTCAAAAGCTCATACATTTATTTTATCGCAGGAAGCTTTTTGTTAAAAGAGTGTGACGGCCAAGGTCCGTTAACTAATAGCAAGTGGAGGGCTGGCGACACGCTGAGCTCAAAAGGTTTTGGGACAATATTCGAACAAGTGAAAAAACAAAGCTATTTGATTAGTTGCGCTATCTGCTACACACCCACATCGGGTCTCGTTGATATAAATGCCATAAGAACTATCGGCTTTTAAGGTTAGCGTCAAAGTATAAATATAAATGTATTAACATTTATGAGTTAACGGTAAGAAGCCAAACAAGTTTCAAACGTTTTGCAACAATTAGACATTCCTGTAAAAAATTCACCGACGCGAAGGCAACGATTAATTACAACACGGCGTAGGCGTAACGTGTTAGCTGTTGAGTTTCGTTTTATTCATTACGAAACCTCTGTGGAGAAAACAAAACATTTTTATCTGGCGAAAATAATATTGTGGTTAAAAGCAACAGCATTTGCCGACGAAGTATTGGAATGGAACGTTTATCGTGGGAATTTTTTGCCCTCAGTTTATCACGGAGGGGGCGTAGACTGGAAGTATTAAAAGCTATGAGCCGTTTCAACGGTTTAATTAACGTCTCATTAATATCAGAAACTGCGGTAGTGTATTGTTTAGCACAACCCAAATCCCACGCAAACTATTACACGCTCAGGATGCACTAAACCTCTTCTGCACGCAATGGTTACGTAAATATTGGGTCAATAAATATGGCGTGTTTAAAAACGAAATTGAAAAATACACCCCTCTATTGTGCTCGCTCGCGTGGATAAAAGTGAATATTCATTTCCAAATGTAGCAAGTTTGACAGGTTTAACATAACAGGAAAATCACCATAGCTGGACTCTGTTTATAGGAGCACAATGTCGCAGGAGTTTTCCCTCTTTCAATGTGCAAATTTTCTGATTGAAATTTCAGGGATAAATTTTGGATCCTTCAGGTTATTGTTAAGTACGTGACACCGAGTTCATCAAAGTATTTTCTTCCTGAGATAAGATAGAAGGGGAATTTCAGACGTTGGTTTTCCTGTTTAACTGCGATAAACGTTCACGTCATTAGACTATGAACAATAACTTTGCTAAAGGTACATTTTAAAAACATCAATGTTTACCCCTAGAACGATTTTGCCTAGGTTAACGAAAGATTTCTTGTTCAAGTAACAACACAACAGCGAATCGGCAACAGCTTGCTATCAGATTAATTTGTTCGGATATACCAATAACTGAAAATTGTGTCTAGAAGTTTCTGTGTTGTAGATATTAGTCGTATCTGTTTGATGCACATGCAGGGACGGCTTAACTTCTGACTGACGTTAATATTGCGCAGGTAAAATATTTCAGTTATCAAGAGAACGAACTCTTATCTGCAGCGAAAAATGGGCTTGTGTGTATACCAATGAATGAGTTTGGCGATAAAAATTGAAATGCTGAATTCAACGATAAGCATTTAAGTGACTTATGCTCTCTGCAAATACATGTATCTTGCTATCTGCGGCCGAAAAAAAAGCAGATTGTGACAATTGGCTTTCCATATGAATTCACTCTTGGCTATATTAAAAGAGAACTTTACAAGCGTCGTATCCTCTAATTGCTACAAAACAAGTAATTTCTGTTATCTTCTTTGCGGTGTTTATGAGAGGTGCAGTTCCCGAGATGTGACTGGGCGTTCACGGCTACGTGTAAAAGCGCAGATAATCCATTTATCTACCGAATCGTTACACAAATGCTAAAATATGGATAAGGCTTCATTTAAACATGGGCTTCTTTGTTCGATTTTATTTACTATTTAGTGACAAAGTTATTATTCCAGAGGAAAGACATGTTATTGGATTTTATAATCGACAAAACGGCATTGAAGTGGTCATGTAATTGTTGGGAATATCACTGAGTTTGAAACATTAGCTTTTTAGAAGGACTATTTATATAATAACGCCAAATATTTATCATAGAATAATTTGAGACAAATAAAACTGTATACTTGTACAGGTTTTAGTAAAAAGTCGCATATTCCGCTAGTGTGCTCGTTGGTGACTCCACTTGTTAAGACTTTCTCTGCAATAAGCGAAACAGTCTGCCAGAAGAACAGAATTTGAATTTTGATATTTCCAATTAGCCACTCCGTGGCACGATATCTGCAAGCACCTGTCGGGCACGTTGTATCGCCTTTGTCTGCAAAGTGCTGTCCTGTTCAAACGCCAAATTATTTTGTCTATGCATAAGTAATCCAAAGGCTGTTTTGTGTGTCATCAAAAGAAGTAATTTAACGGTCAAATGAAAGAACCCGGCCTTATGTGCGCCATAGTCGGTCGCACTTTCGTAGCACCTTAAGGCAGGTTTTAACGAACCATTTTAATTAATACCTTTATGCAATATATTTCAGTGTCAAAAAAGTAAAAGAAATTAAAAAAGCAGGCTTTTTTTATAAATTTCAATACTTTTGAAACCAAGCCAAATGTCTGCTCATTGCTTGAGGCATCTAAAACCACGCCATTTTAAGTTGTCTGTATTAAGAGCTGCCCAAATGACAACTCGAACTATCAGTAATGGAAAGAGCATGATAAACTTGTGAAAGTTTGTTTGCTTGAAGATCTGAAAATGTGAAAGATTTGCATTGCTGGAAACTTCGTTAGATGACAAGACTTTCCTTCAATATAGGCTTGTTTCTTTTCATTTTAAGCTGTTGTAAAGCAGTTTACACACATTAACAATAGCGTGAAAAAGGGTTAAATATAATATGTAGCTAAAAGCTTTGCTACAATAAGGTCTTATAAATACTGGAAACAAAGTCAGTGACGACTGCATAGGTATAGAAACAATATTGGAAAATAAAATGCCACCACAACAGAAAAAGGCATATTCTTTAAATTTGGTCAGGGATGTGAACCTTTTATTACCTTTAAGCTACAGGGAAAAAAAAGCAAGTTCGTTGGTTAAACAAGTTGTCTTAATCTACCTTTGTTGTCTGGCGTATGATCGATTTGTTTTCCCTTCTCTAGAATTTATTCAAAGGCGTGTTTCTGTTTGCAGTTTTATTCAAGACGTGAAGTCTAGTATTTGATGTTGAGCAAAAGTAAGCCTTTGATTCAGTACAAGCCATTTTTTTTTCTCGGAATGAGCCTTCAGCTCAATTACCTCTAGGCAAATATAGCCAGCGAGGTTTATTTAATACCTAGTTTCTTTATATAGCGGTACCGGTTGTTAATTATTTGAGGGTGTAATTGAACTTTGCATATGAAAAGCCTTGACCGCAAACATGAAAACAGCCGAGATATTTTAAGCACCGAAAGTTGAATCGTGCGTTACTGCATGCGATAAGTTTGGCTGTTTTCACCAATCAGACAAAAAAGGCTGGTCTACTGAGTTTGTTAAAGGAAACACAAAACATTCCTTATTGTGCACGCAAATCCTGCATCTTTGCTTAAAACGCTGAGATAAGCTTGACTGTTTCTGTCTTCATCTTAAAGTTTCCAGTTCTAATTTTACACATAATTTTCAGAAAGAAAAGTTTCCCAACAGAACAGTAAAAGCGTGCGCGCGCGACAATGCCAAAAGATATTATGGGTAGCGGTAGCTCGCCGTTCACGGTGTTACAGCGCGACAGAAGTAGAAACTATGAATACACCCATTCGAGGTGTTTCCCTCTATCGCATTTGGCTTTGTCAAGCAACGAAAAACTGTTACTACCCATAATACCTTTCGGCATTGTCGGCCGTGTGCCTTTACACCTTTTCAAGGACGAACTTTCTCAAACTGCCAGATCAACAAAAACGCGAAGAAGAAGAAACAATTTATAAAAAAGTACACATTCTCGTGCACAAGTCGGTTAGTGAAAAGGCGTATAAGGTGCACCCTGTGTGTCTTTCGAGACCTTTGTCTGTGTTTGGAACCTTTTTCTAGTAAAGTTTATTAAGATGTAATTTACCAGTGTCGTTCTTACCAGAAATTTGTCTTGCGTCATCGTTGCCGCAGAGTTCATGCAGACTGGTGCTGGTACCTAACGTTTCCAATAACTTGAGCAAATAGTCATCCTTAGCCGAGAGTCGTGCAAGTGAAAAACAAGTTTGTCAGGCATCATAACTATCTGCCGCGCTGTTAAACTCGGTCATTAAGGGGGGGGGGGGGGGGGGGGGCAATCTCTCGGGGTTTTCAGAAAACGTCACTGAAGAGCAAGATTTCTCTCACCCGAACGACCACACTATACAAACTGCAGTATTACTACAGCGCCTCTGTAGTTAGATTGAGAATTTGCAAAAAGTATTTTAATACTCTTAGATTGGTATACAGATTGCTGCGAAACGCCGACCGCGAGGTGAAGAAAACTGGAATAAAATGTAACCGTTATTTTCTGCCTGCTTTCAATTCTGTGTGGCCCTTTTATAAGACTGCAAAATGAGCTGATGCATTTCTCACGTGGTGTTTTTAAACTTCTATGTACTTAATATGTGAGGGTGTAAAAAGATCTTTCGAAGGAAGCTATTAATTAAAAACCACTGAACATTTTCTTTTGACATGTTCAAAATTAGAAAACTATTTTTCTTTTTACGGCGCAAGTATGGAGTACGCAACTTATCTGCCGAGCAACACGTTGCTTTAGTATTCTTGAATGACAATCATATCTTAAATTGGAATAGCCTTGAATATTCAAGTTTAATCAATTCTTTACCTATTTGGGGACTCGCTTTCAATCAAATATTTTTCGTGTTCTAAGGAAACAGCTGTTCAATTGCTGATCAACGCACTTGCTCAAAATATCCTCACAAGGATCCCAAAACAGATCACCATGACCAGGTGCACTGCGTATGTTAGTACGGAACGTTATAAGCTGCTTTCTAAAGTAAGAATAAATTAAACACCGTAGGCACAGCAACGCTACACCTATGAACTGACAAAAATACTGTGTAATTCAACCCAGTAATTTTGTTAACAAGAGGTTGTCAAGAGTCTAATTTAGCCCGCGACAAGTGTAGATTATAGGAATTCTATAACAAAGGGAACGTCATTGGTGAGAAACGCCATTTAGGCGCAAGTTGTGCTATCTGCTGGCAAGACCATCTATTTTGGCGGGAACGTGATGCGTTCGGCCGCCTTACTGGCTTAAAAGCGCCAAATTTGTGCGCAAAATGATCCGATATATCATACCCCTGGCGCCTTGAGCAATGTTGGAAACACATGGACATGTGTTGAAAGCAGATGAAAACAGCTGAAAAGAAAGCAGCACGTCTCCGGAGGCAGACATTCTGGTATCCGCTGCCCGTAGGCATTGTTTGCCGGTTAATAACACTTGCCGTACACATATTATATATAGACTGTTGGCTCTGATAATAGGCTTAGTATGTACTGTAGTAGGAGTATTACATTTGAGAGCGCTGACTCCTTCGCTCAACGTTTTTAAGCGATTCACTACAACATGGACACGAAGGACAACAAAGAAAACAAAGGCAAGCCTTGTGAAACGGTCTCAAACTCGGTGCAAGAGTTAGCGAACAGCCAAGACATGCAATCTCGAAATGTCAAACAAGGTGGGTAGGCATTGGCGAGCTGAACCATGTGATGCCCATGCGAAGCAAAATCATTAAAGTTCAGGGGTTGTTTCAGCTTAAGATAAACGCGCCTAAAAATCTGTTTCGAATAAAAAGCTTCAACAGCTCCTATCAAGAACTCTAACATCGCCAAGAAACCAGTCAGTGTTTATTTAATTAACGGTTGCAATAAGCTACTATTTCGCTAAATATACGAATCCAACTACACGAAAAGAAGCGGTATTTAAAACTTCGCCAACTATTTTTAGATGGATGAGCTCGATTACAGAACAGCTTTTCTTACGAGTTTTTCCTCACAGAAATGCTTGGTTCACTGAAGTCATAGGCCGACTTAAAAATTACACTCGGCACCAAAAAGCTGTATTTTCACACATAAATAAGATCACGAATGTCAGCCAGTCAAATTCGTTCATCTGGCTTGGGAACCAAGATAAGATAAAGCCATGAGAGCAATCCAATTATCTCCGTCGAACAGTGACCTACAAGGTAGAAAAGAATACTCTAATAACGTTAAAACAGGGAACGTTTGATTTTGTTGCATTGTATCTTTCGATTTTTCATTGTTGCCCTTCCGAAGCAGAATTACCCTCTGAATTATCTTCAACAAGCATCGAATTCAGTAACCCCGACGGTTATACAATGAGGTCAGTGGGGGCATTCTAATTCTCCTCACCGCTCTACGATCAGTTGTATGATTGTGCTTCGGAGAAATTGGTACTTAATCAGGACTTTTTCTTCCTGATGCGACGAGCTGTAGCAAAGAGCGACTAATGTATTTCTACGCGACAGTCTGAATGGAATTGCAGGTTCCTCGCAGAATTGTGTGAAGAGAGAGGGAGAGAGGCCCTCTAAGTAATGACAGTCTCGGTCTATCTCAGGGACATGGATGGCCAGGGCTCTATCCCCAGTCATAACGATCCTTAGCCCAACGACATTGCAGCTCCCCGCCCCCGGGGGTACTTCCTTGTTAAAGGCTAATGAGGATGTGCCGCTGGATGGGGTGGCATTTTCACGACTGGATTGACTATAATGGGATTGCATTTTCAATACAGTTGCTAGAATGGGGTCGCACATTTTCGGGATTTGGCGGGTGAAAAAAAATTCATCCATTTATGATGCAATGTTTGTAAATATTTACGGTTAGGAAATGCACCAAATGTTTATAGGCGAAGAGTAAAGATATTAAGTGCTCTACATTCTTTTTAACAAATCTGTCAAGTGACTAAGTTGGGATCGCAAAATTTACCTTTAAACAAAAGTGACTAAGATGGGCTCTATAATTGGCCAAAGAACAGACTATAATGGGGGCTCTGAGAGGCCCCAGCGGCACATACACAGCAAACCTTGACCCACGTACCCCCCCCCCCCCCCCCCAGCTTTCACGATTAATGGTGAATATCGAATTCCCGCCTTGTATTGTTAAGTAAACAGGTGACCATAATGAAGAAACTCAGAAACTCATTAACTTCAAGGGAAAATTGTCATATCAAAAGGAATTTAAAGCAATTTCGAATCCCTGAAATGCATCTAACGATTCTTCAAAATGGAAAACTACAGTGGTAAAAGCAGTAAAAGCCTGGTTGGTAAATAATGTATCTTTCAAACATTTTTATTTTCGGTTACCCTTCTATCTCTTTCCTTCAGGTGCCTCTTTGAAGTCCACATGTAAAAGAACAAATATGCCGTTGCTGGTAGCTTTTCTTTCGCAAAATTACGTTGTTGAACGATAAGAGGAATATTGAAATATATGAAATTCCTGCTATTGTAAGTTTATTTTGTAGTCGTGTAAATCAGAGAGCCTCGGCACGATGCGGCAAGATGGAAAGTCAGTGCAATTTAAGTCAAGTTGATACTTCTTTTATTCTTGCTAAAACGTTTGCAGATCAATATTTTAAGGAAACGTTCAAGACAATTTACGTATACTTATTGGCTAGCACTCCAGATTTCTGATATTACAACATAGGGAAAAATTTAATGTATTTCCGGTACCAAAATAACCTGGGTTTAAAAGCCAGATTAAAGAAAAAAAAAGATATGTTTTCACATATATTTTTACATAGGTGAATTCAATGCCGGCAAAATCCATTAGTAACTTAAACTGAGCAAGAGAAGATAAATCCCCACTTGAGCTGACCTGTTTTGACTGCAAAATTTAATTAAGAGTTTATTCGAGTTCCACATACCATAGATACTCTATAAACCCACCGGGAGAGTTTTCTCCTCCTTTCGAGGGAGGGGAGAGGGGAAGGTTTATATCGAATCACGAATCAGCCTTCGCGTATAAAATGAGTGTAGGAGACTGCTTAATTAGTGTTTATTTCTGCGTCTTCGTCAACAAAATGATCGTAAAACTAAAGTGTTAAAATGTGTGAGAGGATCACTGAACAGAAATATGTAATTACCTCATCTTTTCCTCTTCATAATTAAGGGTCCCATCTTGAAGAGAAGGAGGAGGGAGGGGTTTGTTGACAGAGAGGGCTTATTAAAAAGTTTAAGGTCTTGACGGTGGGAGACATAAGATAATAGAACCTGAGTCTTACGGTGAAATTAGGCAAATAGGATACTTATTCGAATTGTCAATTTGGACTCAATCGAAGATACTCTGAAATAATCGATCGAAAACCGTCGTCTGGAATAACCTTCTAAACTCTTTTGGCACCTGAAGTCGAGATACAAATTCTCCTGAGTTACATTAGTAAGGTGCCAGTGAATCATTTTTGCGATCTTCTTTTATTTGCAGTTCTCGGATGACTATTGTTGTATAGTATTAATATTTTGAGTGAAAAAAGCTTTTGAACAATGTTTGGACCCAGAACAGCTGCAACGTTAATTTCACTTTAAACCCATTTCTTTGTCTGGTTAGCCTGGTAAAAAAGGGCATAAGCGAGGTATTCAGCTCGATTCTTGTGTCTTCAGTTATTGTTTGTTTAATCCCCTTCGATTATTCTCTACCGAACGTTTCAGCCTAGCTCGTCAAAAAAAAATCGCTTGCCATATTCTTGTTGACAGCTAAAATAATTAAAAGAGCGAGGTTGTTCAATATTGTGAAAAAATGTACAGTCCACGACAAAGACAAAAACGACTTCTTGTTCGGCGATTTCCCTGAATTATTTTGAACAAAGTGTAGCAGGTTTTACCATGGAAACTTTTCAAAAGCTCTTCAAATACGTGACATTTGCTCAATTCAGCTTATCTCCGTTCGACTTGCTTGCTGTCGCCAATAAATAACGTACAACACTTGCAGGTTAAGAAATATATCCCTATATCTTTTTTTAATTTCAGAAAGAAGTAATTCGTAATCATTTTCCTAGGTAAAAAGCTATTATCTTTATTGTTTTTCTTCCATGTTAGTTTTGTATAGCTTGTCATAGGACAAAACGGCATTTGTGTCCTCTTTTACTTAACGTCTCTTGTTATAAATAATGGAGTTTTGTTAATTAGTGCTTGTGAAACGTACCTGTTTAAATTACCAAGGGCAATGCGGAACTTTTCCTAATGGATAGTTAATTAAAAATGTGGAATATATTTTTTGTTCAAAAACTTCATTAAGGTTTATCGCAACCGAGATGTTTTTCGTTGTAAGGCACAGCATTACTCGACAATTCCGTTTATTTTACCTTCAGTTTAAGATGGCCGTAAAAATCTATTTGACACGGCACAAACTAATATGTTCGTCCGACTCCAGGCCATTATATTATATATACGCTTTTTCGCAGCAGTGTTGTGCTTTTGGCTAATTTGCATGCAAATAATGCTTTAGGAACGAATATCACGGACGGGTTGTTAATTAAAAGGGGTTTTAAGTGCCATGTGTAGAGCAGCCAGTCGACATGTCATCAGACCAGTTTGTGATTGAAGTGTCTTAAAAACGCCTTTTAATGACCAATGAATAAGAAGAAGCCAGCTTGTATCGTTGGCGCCATTTTGATATCGCCGATCTGTGCGCGCTTTGTTTTTCAACGTGTGCTCCACTACATTTAAAAGCGTTTCTCTCGTCGCTGATACAAGTTTAGCAAAGTAACGAAAGTCGACTCCGAGCGACATGGACGGCCTACAAGACTTCGCAGAAGGTAAAATTTAAAATGTCAATCAATTGGGAATAGAAAACAAGATATTAGAATGAAACATCAGAGCAGCAGAGTTAGATGAGGTTATAGTCGCTATTATGTAGCAAGCCACGGCTTAATATTAATACAACTTAAAGCATCACCTTATACTTTTTCTTTCTTTATTTTTATTTATATCAATCGCTCGTTTGCATGTAAACTTAGAAAAAGAAACAAAATGCAAAATTCGGTTTCTTTAACAGATACTATAAAAGCCCCATTAAATTTAGCTTATGATAACTTTCACAGCTAACATTAAAAAACTATTAGTATCAGCAAACGAAACGGAATGGGCACTTAAGGATACCAGTCAGGCTTGAAAACGCAGCAATTTTCGCGAACGTTTTCGAAGCAGTTTTGGACGAGTTGTCAAATTGCATGACTAAAAGATATTCCAGTCTTTGGAATTTTCTGCATTATAAAATGACGCTATACGCTTTACCGACCATCAAGTACGGCACGAGAAGGGCCGTACTCGAGAATCAATTTGTACGATCGAAGACTCTCGAACCCTCGTTGTTAATAGCAACCTGGTTGAAATTCTGGGCCGATGAAGCCAGCGCACGGTTCGTAACAGAAATAACTACTGGTTTCGATATAAGATTATGCGGCAGCGATTGTGCTGAAAAGGTTTTTAATTTTTTCCACGCCGAAACCGTAGTGCTATATCGCCTTATGCGTTTGCCAAGCCATTAACTCAAGATCCATTAGGGCGGCAGATTTCGAGTTAATTGGACAAGCATCCGCCTGAGGGGCACCACATTGATTTCATTTGACGTATGTAGCCGCCATAATGGGGCTTTTAACACCAGAAAGTATACACTTCAGAGAAAATTGCTAGTAAGATCTATAAGGGCACTTGGCTTCACTCTTGACATCTAGATTGTTGTATATATCCCGTCGCAAAGTTCTCTCATTGGTTCGTGCCCGAGAACAAAGAAAGTTAACAAAACAAGTTTCATTAATGCGTTACTACTCGTCAAAGCGACGGATATCGCAGCAGAGTGTTGTATAGATACATATATATATAGGAAAATTTCCTTTTTATAGAGCCGGACGGAGGCCTTCAAGAAGACATATACTGAAAACAGCTCCAGTGGAAGACTGCATGGACACAAAAATGTAGATGGCACTGTTTAGGTGTTGAATGGTCGTGAAACACGCCCGTGTTTATTTAACAAGACCGCTTAGACCTCCTAATACCATAAAATACCATTCTTTGGTCGATTTGTTTTCTTGAGTTGAGGCGTTCGTTCTCGCGGCGATCCATTAGCTTGACAATGCTCTAATGGATTTTCTTGGCGCGTCTTCCGTGCAGGTTATTTTTCACGTGCTCTCTAATTGTCTTTTCATTATTCCTTTCGGCTGTTTGAAGGCTAAAAATTCAGAGGATGCCAGCATGCGATTAAATTTTCTCTAATGGAAAAAAAAAAAACAATGATAGTCCATTATACCTAGCCACACCGCACTCACTGAAGTCAGAACATCTATTAGTCAATAATTACAGAAACTTCAACTTCCGACCAATCGCATGCGTTCAACGCACAATTAGTTTTCTCTGTTTGCTCTAGCAATAAAGATGGTATTTGCACTTTCTAAAGACTTAATTATTTATGTAAATACTACTTGCGAAGCTCTGCACTTTGCGCAGACCAGCCAAGAGTCGCCAGATCGTTTTGCGAAGCCAAACTGTTTTAGGAGAGAATTGAGTGAGTATTAAACCCACGCTGGAGGCGCTGTTAATATATCGTTCGTGCGAACATATTCTCAGAGGTCTAGGATTAGTATTACTGATGATATTATAGGCACGTGCCATGGATTTTCATTGTTTATACAAGAATTCAATTAAAATTTCGACGCAGTTGGAAGTTCACGACACCCGTAGAGTTATTTACAAAGCTAAAAATCTATCGATTTTCGCTTCTCTTAGAGCCCATCCAAGCCCTTGGCAAAGGCAGTTAAGAGGTAGGATCATTGTCCAAAGCTAGGAACGAAATTGTAACAGATATCGAACGTTAACGAGACGAGACTTGAAGTATTTGTGGGCGACTATTGGCGTTTTTTTTTCGTCTTGAAACTAAAGGTTATGGCTAGGCTTCCATCCGAAAGTTGTGAAGTGGACAATTCCACTCACGGATGTGGGAAGGTATTAAAGTTTAAGCCCAAAGGAATTCGAAGATTACGGAATTAGAGTACAAATCGTGGATGCGACTAAAACGAGTCCAAACTAAGTTAATTTACAATGTTTTGTTTTTACAGTTGTACGAAAAGCGCTTGTTTACGTTCCATATTGCAAAGACTTCGTTGAAAATCAAGATTTTAATTTAGAAAGTGTGAGTCCGGATAATCCAAGAGCTTAAAAGAGCGGGCTGGCTGATGGTAATTCATTTGCCTTAACCGTCAGTTACAGATCGAGTTCCAAAAAACAAAAAGCTAGTACAAAGATTGTCAATAAACTGTCGAGTATAGTAGAACCAGTCTGCACAGAACAAGACAAGACAAGCATTGTCCCGTCTTATGTAAACTTCAGGTCGTCCGATAAATTACACAAATGAACCCGTGGGAAACTGCCACAGTCAATTGTATCAAAAATGAAAGAAGGAAGGAAGGAATATTAAAGGATGATAACTGATCAGGAACTCAAATGATAAGTCTTGGTTGAAATGGAAGTCGGGAAAATTGGCCGCCAAATGACGCACGCTAGGCCACTAGTAAAACGGAACACAACACACATTTGGTTAAGCCATCTAATAATAACAAAAAAGGCTAACAACGTCTAGCTGTGTCTACCAACGCGGCCCAAAAATTTAATAACTCGGAAGAAGGAACCCTGATGCGTTCGGCTTTTTGTGAAAGATACATCTCCAGTCACTCTCCCGCCGTGAGCATTTTATTGCCGTAAACCATGACAAGCCAATTTGCCATTTATCTTATCTGCCACAAGAACATGTGGCAAATGCCTGGTGTGGTTCCGAGCTCGAAGAAATCGATCTGTGCGTCCACAAATGCCTTACTTTCAGGAGCAAAGCAGAAGATGTCTTTGCGCGACAAACTCAAAAAGGCCATTTTTGAGTTCCAATTTTTACGCATGCGTGGGACGTAGCTATTTAATTCATAGCTAAAACGCAATAATGGGTTCTTCAGAGCGAGCAAACATTTCAATTGCTTTTATAATTAGGCAACGCATCGTATTAGTGGTAATGAATAGCACCATGATTCCTTCGGGCTATATTGGTTCACGTCTCCGCAATTCGCTGGAGTGCTGCGTATTGAGCGGTGATTGGTGCAGCGGACGTTGTTTAATTTGCCTTTAGACAGATGGTCGGCGGGTTATACGTTGTCAGTTTGTTAATTGCATTCCGTTTACTTGCAATTGTATTCGTAACAAATGACCCTTTCAAGTGATTCGGGACTTAAATAAATTGCTTTCCCAGAGAAGAATGGAAAATTCTATTTGAGTTTTCCTTTTGCGACATCCCATGTAGGCTGCTGCTTTTTTGTGTGCGGATTTCGTGCCTTTAATATCGCGATCTTATTTTTTGACGGAATTTGTCAGCAGGGAGCGTCATAAACAAGAGAAAATTTCATTACTTTCTCGCCACGTTCCCAATAACAAGTGCTTCCCCACAAAAAAAGCCACAAGAACTGTAATTGCGAGGCCTCACGTGACTTAATTAAAGTTCGAAGACTAAACCGTATCGTGTTAGTAATTACTGCAAGCGATACACGGGGTGTAGAGATGACTTAACTACTGTCTTATTAAACTCAGCGACCAATCAGAAGCGGTTTTGCCGCGCTCGTAATGGCAACATCTCTCAGTTGATGACAACTAATTGTGTCTTGGTCATTTAGGGTTTGAAGCTGATTTGATGTCGAATTGATTAGGCTTAATTCCCTGTCATATGATGAATGTTTTGAATAACGTACACTGTTACCCGAGTTGTTTTAACAAACAACGACCCCTGGCTAATTCGGACTCAGTGTCACAAAGGCTAACAACCAAACCGCACGAGTAAGGAAAGGCCTGCTGAAATTTCCGCCGCCAAATAAAATGGACAACACGAACATGAACAACGGTGAGTTCAAACATTTTATGCTCGGTTGAACTGAAACGTGTTCCTTCGACCACGCGCAACCGGGCGTTCTAAAAGGGCGACTTTGCTTCCTTTCTCGCGTTGTAAAGAACGCTGAGTTTACAATAAAGCGAGCGCAAACTGCCGCGCCGGTGGTATACATATATTTTTTTCTTTTCCTTTCGATCGTTCTAATTTCGTACTCTTATTCTTCATTTTAGGTCGCTGTCTTCAAGGGGGAATTCGAAGTTGCGGAGGATGCGGCGAAAAAATCTTGGATCGCTTTCTTCTGCTCGCTTTGGACCAGTACTGGCATGTAAATTGCCTGAAATGTTCCTGCTGCAATGTAAGATTGGGGGACGTTGGCACGTCTTGTTACTCCAAAGGCGGAATGATCCTCTGTAAAACCGACTATGTTAAGTAAGCGAGCTTTCTTTGATTCGTTCGCGTCTCGTCTCGATTTGTTATGTTATTGCCTCAGTTTAAGTTTGTTTTGGGAGTATTTTTATTTTGTATGTGACAAGCTCATCATGTAATGATCTATTTTGTTCGTTTGAATTTGTCGTGATGAAGCTGCGCATATTGACTAGTTTAAAGCCAGGCAATATCTGCGTATATTTTCTGCCTTCCGTATCGATTGGCACCGATGTTTAGTGGTTTTCTTTCGGTAGTCACGTTTCCTCGTGTTTTGAAATTCCTTCTTAAGTGGCCTTTATCTTCTATTATATTTTTTGCTCTCTCCATTATTTCGCCTCTGTGTCACCGGTGGGATTTTGCATACATTTTACCCAATGTAATATTTCTTCCATTATGAAAGTGCAATTAATAACGTAGATTATAAAGGCTACAGAGAATGCCCGGTATTAAGACTTCCAAATAACCTCAAAACTCATTAGCGTGGTAATATTTCACCTACGAAAGGCGATTTAGTGCATTTGTTCCTTAATTCGTAGTGCCGTGGCAAAATTGCGAAGACCATCCGAAATTGGCACACAAAAGCCAGCCCATTTCACTTGACGTGTATTTTTCATTTTAATAAACAAGATTTTTAATATGCCATGCAAGGCAAGTTAACATGTCTACTGTATTAAAGGCGACAAATTGAATGGGCCCGTGAAGAACAATTTATCGCTATTCCAAATATTGGCTTTATACGCTTTTATCTCTAATTACTTAGAACATATTAAAATCCTGCGTTATCAGATCCGCGCTGCGATCTCATTTGGCATTTGCTCTTATTGCTTTTCAGGTTGTATGGCTCCAGCGGAGCATGCGCCGTGTGCGCTAAGCTAATTCCCGCCACAGAGTTCGTAATGAAAGTTTTGGGAAAAGTTTATCACCTCGACTGCTTCAATTGCACGACATGTCACAATCAACTCGTCGCCGGTGACCGGTTTCACGTCGTCAACGGAAGGCTGTTCTGTGAGAATGACGACCCTAGACTACTAAAACAACAGCTCCACGCTCCAAAACAAACGGTAAGACTTGGCTCTTTGATGCCCCAAACTGTCTGTCAAAATACGACTTCAATAAATTTCATTCCGCGGATAACACTTATTTGGTTTTAATATCTGTGACCTTTTTGCTTAAGCTAATATTAAGTCATCAATTTTTGACGTTTCATTTGGCTATTTTCGTCAAAAGGAAACACATTTTAATTTTACTACTGTATTGTCGTATTGCATTTTAGCGCGGTAATCATGCGAGAGTACACGGATATTCCGGCAATATAAACATTACGTCGCGCGCACTTGTGTTTTGAGTTTTATTTTCTCCCCGGTTAAAAGCTGAATTCTCGGACTGAAAAAAGGATATTGTTTCGTAAAAATTTACTCATCACATTTGCATCCGTGAAAACAGTGTGTGAGATTAGGATCTCTGTTTCGCCCTGAGGCTGAGAGATAACACAAAGAGGGACACTTTTTAATACGAATTAATTAAGACTTTAAATTGGTTCTGCTGCCTCGCCGATAAGATATGGCAAAATTTTCGACAAAAAGCGTTGATTAATACAACTGTTAAAACAACGTGAACAATGGCCGGAATTGCGAGAAGAAACTTCATCAATCCTTCTTTTTGAATCTAAATGGGCTTAAGTAATTCTATGCCCCTGCACTCGGAAAAACCTTCCAGTCGCACTTTATGTCCACAGGAAATAATTAATGGGTATTTTAAGATCTTTTTCCCTGGCGTTGCTTTTAGCCGAAATTGGACCCCAAATTCGCTTCATAAATGAATTTAGGAAAACCGATCCTTATGCACAGCTCGCTCGATTGTCAGGAGTATTTTACAATTTAATGCTAAAAGTGTGCGACGACTAAAATAATAATAAGAAAGAAATTTCCTTGCCTAAACTAAGAAAGGAATCCCATTTTATTATATTTTACCTATATAGCTTCACTTTAGCTTGATTAGATGCCGACAAAAGCGGCTTAGAAAGTGGTGAATAAAGTGTTTTTCTTCCTAATTGCAAAAAGCAAAATTAATGATTCGAAACGGAACCAAACAGAAAATAAGTTGAAGCTGATTAGAAAACCAAAATACACTATCGTGTAATTGAGTGAAGTAAAAGCGAAAGAAGTAAATTATCCGAACTTATAAAAACGCCGCCTCGTTAGGTAAAGTTTTCCCCCTTTTGCCCGGCCTTATCTGTTATTAGAAAATGAAGAAACCGCAAAGCTCAAATTGAGTTCCTTATTTATGAAAAAGTTCGTGTTTTTACGATAACACACCATTTGGCTCCAACACAAAATTACATTAAAATTCTCTTTGTGAAATGAGCAAAGTATAATTATTTCCTGTTTATTACGCGGACGTCTTTGTAATGGATGTTTTAATTTAAAAATTTGTTGAATTAGACGAATTTTGGTTTTGCGGTTCTCCACCTTTGAGAAAAATATTTCATAAAATTAATTTTTTGGACTATAGTCTCTATATTGTTCTTGCCTTACATTATGGTATCCAGAGAAAATAATATCTTAGATCTTATTAAAATTCAAACTTTTTATTTCACCGATCGACACAATATAGTGTAAGGTATCAAAATTTATACAGAACAACGATTTTACAAATTTGCATTGTTTCTATTCTATGAGAAAAAGTACGAAAACAAGCCCAGAATAAATAATATACTACAGGTATAGGGCCTAATACCTTGGCAAGTTGTCCACGCTATTTGTCGCTAAATAGAAATTTTCTTTCCCCACCGACCCATTAGTTTTGATGAGAACTGAAATATAAAACGTGGATTAATCGAATTCTTCTAGACTTTTCTTTGGGCTATTTTTGATTTGTTTTTTAATCCCAATACTTGACTTAAGCGAGTTTAAAGCTGCTGTTGATTGAAGATGTTATTCCTCACAGATATTTCCTTTAATTTTCTTTCCTAGGTATGTTAATGGCGGCCAAGCCATTCACAAGTGATTAGCTTCGAAAAATGACAAAATTAGAAGGCTCTGTTCTAGGCCCGGAAGTGGGAAAAAAAGACCTTGTTTTGAAATCCTGACTCGTTTAAACTTTGGAGTCTGATATTGAAAGTTATTCAAGGGACAGACCGTGGGACGTTTGAATATGCCAATTTAAACGAATCCCCCCACGACGTTTAATTAGTATAGCAAAATGTAGCTTTCGTTGAAATCAAAGTAGCAACAGCACATTGCTAAACGAAACGATTATGTTGTCCCTGTGGACTTGGAATATGTTGTCGAGAAAACTGACTTAACATATATTAAATTTTGGACGAATGAAAATTCATTTGAAAATGTTTAGTTTAGCACGAAATCAGAGTTACAAGTGTAAACTAAAAGTAGATTTACGATTGAAAGCATCAATTGTAGACAGGAGCCACGAGAGAGAACTACATCACGGGGAAATGACAAATTTAAAATCCGTCTCAAGAAGATATATTTCCAAAAAAATAAAGAATCATTGACAGATTTTCTGATTTCTAATTTAAACAAATTTAGTATTGTACGTAGAAGGTATTACTAAAACTTCAACAAAATAGTAATAAACATCGCGAAAATGCATGGCTACAAACAAGTGTAGATAAATGGTAAAATATGTAAAGTTCTTTGAATAAAAGTGTAATTCTATACCCATATTCACTCTCTTTTATTGTAATAATGGACAAAGAAGCTATGATTTTGGGATTAATAATAAAGAACAATTCATCTTCGTTTTGCCAAATGGAACGTGAAGTAATGCTTCCTCGATTTAATCCAATACGAAAAGTCAAATTAAAAGTGGACAAAGTGTCGACATCGCATGGTGAAAAACAAATAAAATCTACTCAATGCATCACGCAGAATTCTTTTTTGATGGATGTAACCGCTTGAAAGTTTAATTAATTTTGCCCAGGGACAAATGGCACACAAAAAGGACTGTTGGCCATGTTTTGTGTGGTCATTATGGCCGCGCTAATTAACTTTTGTAGTCGTGTTGACATAATATAAAGCAGCATGCATTCTAGCTAATAATGTGTAATATCCCTCCCTGGTTGTGTCAATAAATATTCGTATCAACACCCCAAAGCGTAATTAGATTTCACCACACACTCTGTGGTTTTAGCATCCTTTTAATGAAACGGAGAGAAAGGCATGGAAAAATAATTGGCTAAAATAAAACGTCAAGGAAAGATTTATGATCGACCAGAACAAATGCAACTCCAAAAAGAATTCTAGAACATGCCGGAGAACGTATCCTTTCGATACTTTTCATAACTTCCACATGTAACAGCATGACTCCATGGGATAAATAGCCAATAAAGAATTTCATAAACTCGGCAAAAGAGAACAATGGAGTGTATTAAAGATATTATGTATCGTAAGAAGTTCCCAAGCAGCTGAGCCCACACAGGCAAACCTTTTCTTAGGTCTAATCTTTCATAACCTTTCGAATGAACCCTGCTAACAATAGATTCATTAGAAACACTATGAATGCACAATAAATACTCTTAACCAAAGTATGAAAAGCTGACAGGTTCCATTCACACTTGATGCTAAAAAGGGTCGACAGTTTTCTATTTTCTAGTTACAAGCTCCTGAGACTAATCTACCAAAAAACACACACACCCTGGTAAATGCACTCACCCACTTCATTTTGCCATGGAAACTAACCCTTTTAAGTAACCTGGAAAGTAAAAGCCTCTTGGCCTTCCATTATCACTGTGCTGAAGGATATTGACTTGTGTTTTTCAAGTTCCATTTTTCTTTACAGACTTAAATGGGAGAAAGAGCAACTTTTAAACCATTCTCTCTGTCAAATGCTTTGAGCTGCGGAAATGCATCTATCTCTTACAAGCGTGTCTTTTAAACGAGAGAAAATAACTCTTAAACAAGAAACACAAATGCCCTGAGCTCTCTCATATGAAGTGGATTCCCGGGTTGACAGGGTTCCGCAAGCGTCTTTTCCTGTTATTATACAATTCAACATGTTGCCCCTAAAATCTGGCCCGTTATGTCGTTCCATGCTCGCCAAATACATAACAAAATTTAATTGTATTTCTTGACAGGAGAAACATCCAGTTCTGAACGATTTAAGAGCTTTGTATATCGGGCAGTGCTGTAATATAATTTCCATTGACCTCAGAACTGCCAGAACTAGGTTGGTCAAAATGGCCTTCACAAAGACATACACAAAGGTACACTACCGATAATAAGAGTGAAACTCTGCACTTCATGTCTGTTTCTGTTATCTATTTTACCCGTGCCGTGTTTTTTTTATATCACCCCGACCCAACGTTTTGGATTTCCACCTAATTCGGATGTTATCTAAACGGATTTCTAAGCCATGTGCCCCTGCACGCGCTGCGATGGAGTATGGTGCTTAATCTGGATTGACAATCTTGTAAATGAAAAGGACATTAGAAGCAAATTGAATCAACCTCCAAAGCTGCAAATTGCCCCTGGTAAACAAAAACTGTCAGTGTGCCTCAGGGAAAATGCCAAGAAATTTAAAACATTTCCTATGGTTTGGAAGGGGGTCAATTTTTATTACATTTTTGAGCAAACTAGCCAATTTGCAATTATAAATTTCAGGATAGCCAACGTAACTCCGAGCCTGAGCCTATTTAATTTGCGAAGGTACGAGCTTGAGTATTTTGCTGTAAAGGAAACATGGTTTTACGTTAGTAGCAACAATTTCATTGCTGATCAGATGCGAACTGTTGACAGACACTTGTTTCAATTGCAAATAGTTTACTTGCAATATATGAGATTTGGGTACAAATACGATTGTGATGTATCATTAATAAAGATTATTTTCTAACTCAAAATGACCATTTATTCAATAAATATCTTTCCTAGATAACGAACAGGACTCCTAAACATCAAAAAGTGAAGGTTACACACAAAGTGGCCGAAGGAAATGATTTTTCGTAATCATTTATAAAATTTTGAACGTCCATGCTCATAAACTCTAGGCCTTCCTGTTGAACCTCGTTTTATGAGAGTCCGCAAACTAACTTTTGACACTTTGCATGAAGTATAATCATTCAACTGAAAGTTACCGAGCAATGCTTCAGTGTCGTACTTATTAAAATTTTGCAGAAGGTGGTTTCAGCTATGTCTGAAGATGAAATTCTAAAATGTGTAACTTAAAGCTATCGAGCAGTAAATCTGTTTCGCAATTTTTTGCAAGGGCATTTTAATTTTCAGTCCAGTTGATGACAATTGCCTAAAATAGCACGACCCAGCTCCAACAAGGTCATCAACATGAACCTTTAGCTAGAATTTGTTTACTGTTCTTTCAATTGATATGCAAGACAAGATGGGTGTTCTAAACAACTAACGTGTCCTTAGTCCTTACTATAGAAAGTAAATGAGACGTGCACATTCTTTTATTGTAATTTTGTAGGAGCTTGTGGTGGCTTTAACAGCATGAAGCTGTGAAGTTCATGTTCGTATTTTTTTGTTGAACGAAACGAGATAATGGATCCACAACCGGTTTTGGGTACTATCATTTTGTTTTTCCGATGAGACCCAAAAAGATCACATTATAAAAGGTCATACATTTTGTTGCTTCGACTTTCGGGAAACTGCAGGCATCTTGGGTGATTTAAATAAACAAAGGATTTTACAAAATGTCACATTCGTGCGGCCATAAAATAACTCTTGCTTTTATGTGCTTTTTAATCAGAATCCGGCCACAAGCCTCATAAGACAGAGATTTCCGTCTTTGAGAAGTTGCTATCTTGTCTCACCAACACGATCATTATCATGGCATGCAGATGCACGTAACGACGGCCACGTGACTCCACAAAAAAAGGCTTTTAGTGCCAGAATATGAAAGAATGAATTATTCACAGTGGGGAAGTTTCATCTGGAAGTAATGAATATGACCAAATTAAGTCTTTGCATGGAAATCTCATAATTTTGAGAACGTCTTATCCACGTGGCATGCAAGCATGGTTAAAAAATATTATATTCAGTTACAAATCCGTGTGGTTTTTGCTCGAAAATCCCTCCTGCGACACAAGTTGAATTAGAGATAATCCTGACAAGAACTCTCTTTTCCTTGGCATTCACATGCCCGGTATGTTAAACAACAACACATGTAACATCTTCGTTAATGGACTTAAAAGCTTTTAATCTACTTAGGCAACTAAATCGCTAAGAAAAGGTGTCCCAAAAGAGACTGTGTGGGTCATTCACGCACGACATGTGGATACAACTGGTATATACATCTGAGAAGAAATAGAAGGGTAAAACAATCCTAAACAAAACAGAAAACATTCGAGAATGCCCTATACATCAAATGGTGAAAGAGGGAATCAATGGCGTCCTTCATGGAGCCTGCACGGCTTCAAACATAAATTGGGCACGCTTCTGTCGACCAGGATTTTAATCATGTTTCACCTTGTTGCACAATAATCCTATCGCAGTTTGTTGGTTTTAGGTGGAATAATCTTGAAGATTTATATGACTGACGCCCTTGCTAAATGATCAACGATTTGCGGTATCGAACACCGTATTGGATTGGCCCGCTAAATGATAAAACAATGTTGGATGAAAACATTTGAACTAAACAAAACTTGAATTTCATTTAACACAATGCTTGATTATTTAGCTGGTCCACCAAACATGATATTTTGATCATCCATAGTCGGAACTTTCCTTTAACCTTTTGTTTAATTTTTGGTGTGCTAAAATTTTTAGTGAAAAACGCTTTCTTTAAAGCAATATAAAAGAAGTGGTAAAAACAATTGAAGAGTTCTCAAAATTCACATCAGCTTGTTGCTAAACAATATATACATACACAACAAACGGCAAAGAAAGGTTTGTAAAACAACTGCTTTGTCTAAAGTTCCAGTGGCTAAATGAAAATACAAACATTACTTAAGACTGAAACGAAGCTGCGTTACTGAGGAAAAAAAGTCCTCACACAAGAAATTAATAGTACACTTACAAACGACCTGATATTCTGAAAAGAATCGGAATCAAAATGAACGTCTTGTACTTTTTAATATACAGTTTCACTCCTGAACAATTGCAAAAAACTGTCGTTCAACTCAATGCCATTTTGACACCAATATCTTTGTCAACGAAGACAGTTGATAAAGGTTTAGTTGAATACACGACAGAAACAATAACATGTCAAAAACACAGGGTGGCTGTTGTTAGCACAGTTGGTTAAGATGTCAGATCAAATCTGACAAAACACGCTGACATGTTTTGTCTGTTGTGACAAATGCTGAACAGGATAAAACAGCGATTCTCTTATCGACAAACGTACGGACCAGGTGTATTTACAATGTACCAGGACTTGGCAAATATGCTCAAAATAAGTTATCTGCATGTGAAAGTTAATTTCATGTGGATCACAGAGCCGTACAGTATTTAACAAAAAGACGAAAAAGCTTGTGCTTGTATGCAGTATTAGAATGGCAAGAACTGTCGTTATGTTGCTACGTTCATAGACTTCTGATGTTCATTTGAAACTGCTAAGCATGTTTAGTATTTTATATCATTGTTTACAGTGTTAAGCCACGCGGCATTCTTATGGGTACACAAAAGTTTTCAAACGCAAAATCTGTTTCACATATAACCGGCCCGAACAAATTTTAAAAAGCAAATTCTTTCCGATAATATACCATTCCCACCCCTCCCACCTCTCAAAAAATAAACCGCCTTCCCCCAGATAATAAGGCCACTGATTGAGATCAAAGTACGTTACACTTAAAGGTTACTCGACGTTTTCAAAGCAACTGTTGAATAATTGCAAAAAGCTTTAACTTTTAAAAGCGCACTCTGCCATTCCGAGCAGAATAAGTATCTTTGACAGCATTTTTAACAAGACGTCCTTGTCGAGTTTTTTTTAATAATAAAACCTCGCTTATTAAGAATGTCCTCGATAACAAGAACTTAGCCTCGAAATGCTTTTAAATCTGTTCCAAAACTCTAAACACATTTGTTAGAACTATGCTAAATGTAAAAAAGGAATGTTAAGTGTAAAGGCGAGAAGTAATAATATAAAAGTGTATCGCTTCTATTCAAAAAACGTGTCGCCTGAAACCATGCAAAAGACATCAAAAATCCCGATATTTTGTAATAATATTCGAAATTAAATATTGACATGAACTGCAAAGAACACGGTGTTTGAAACATTGCTCTGAAAGGAACATCTGAATTTAGTTCAAACACAAGAACCTATATTGGTTCAAGTGTTTCGAAAGTTTATACAAGAAAGTTGACCTAGTCTGTCTTACAATAATTCCTCAGACAATGCCACACAGCCCATTCCAAGCTGTTGGCATACTTACAATTCAAACATGCCACTTTATTTGTGCAATTCACTTCTAGGTATAATTTTGTGGAATAATCAGAAATCTCCACAATCCGTCATAAGCCATTTGTCCAGAAAGTTTCATTTATTCCATTGAAAATTATTGCCAAGCTAGCGCTTTAGGTTATAAAAATGAGGCAGACAAACTAAACAAACAACGGAATTGTATTAAAGGAAACTCGGTTTCAATGTAGCCATAAACTATAAACTTAAGAAACCTCCTAATATAAAGATAAAGACATCTGGAGGTTTGAATTCTACAGCTTATCTGCGTTGGGATGTTAATTAAAACGCAGAAAATCTTGCAATTTCATTTCTTTCTTCAACGAAACTGTTTATTTTGCGTTTTCTTTACTTCAAACAGCTTAATTTGAGAATTAAGCAAGTTGACATAAACGCAACTAAAAACATGGTGAATTTTAACAAACCACGATGACTGATGATGGTAGGGGTGCAAAATTTGCAAGTGGCATCTTTATTTTTGTGGCGCCTTTCACTTGTTAAAATGGTGCAGGCCTGTAGTTCTTTAAATTGTGCCTCGTTTTTGTATATATATATAAATGGTGCCTTTGCTTTAGAAATGGTGTCTGTTTTATAAATGGCACCTTGGCTGATCTTGGCTAACTCGCCCCCAGTCCTCTATTATCCGCCACCGTTCGTCCTTATGGTTGACTGGGTTCTATAGACATGAAATTTAATACACTTTGGCGACAAGATTGGGGCAGAAAATTGTCTTTTTATGGTCCATATGTACGAGAAACTTGCTCAGTCACTCTATTAGCAAGGTTGCCATCCACAAAGAAAACAAAATTCCCCGACTTTCCACCGACTATACTGTAGCAATTCGTATCAAATAAAAACTTCGCAGTTTGCACTTTAACTTTGCTTTAATTTATTTTGCAGATAACAATTATTCGTTGACTACAAGAGGAAAACTCCCGATCAAAACCTGGAACAACCAGAAAATAAAGTTTCCTGAAGTTCCCTGATCATAAAAGAAAAAAATAAATAAACAAACACTAAAAAATGACAACTTAATTCCCAGACTTTTTCTTGGCGTGCGAGAACTCCTCTTGAGCTAATTGGCACTGTATACATGTATCGATGTGAAGCTTTGCATGGTGTCAGGTGTGAACTGCCTGAGATTAACATGTGAAGATGAAGATTGGTTAATGTCACAAGAAAGAGCAGAATAAAAACAAACAAACACAAATTTCATTTTGCGACTTCATCAGGTTCAAAGTTATTTATTAAGCTAACCAGCGCCATTAATAATTTGACAGCAAGACAAAATATTCGAAAAACCACAAAGAAGTACAAAACTGTATATTACATATTTGTTTACCAAAAAGTATCTTTAAACTTATTATAAATTTACCAAATCTATTCACAATAATTGTTTTATTGATACACCAGCTGAAAGAAACTATTCTCAATATATAAGAAGCCTACAAAAATATTCCTTCTTACATCTACATATTGTTAAATTTAAAGTTTGAAAAATGTATGATCTTCTCTTTGAAAACAGTACACTGCAATATATTATTTTTTAGCTAAGCATAAAAATTGAAAAGCACTCTATTAAATGCAGAACAAGTCAGTCTTACTATTTTATTTCAAACCCGAAGACCACGCATGCGTGTGTACAATCGGTACCAACTCATTAAATTGAATTATCTTTATAAAACGCTTTTAACGAGAAGGTTGGAATTAGTGACCGACGATAAAATTAAGAATGAGCCATAAGTACTCTGCATATTATTCTGATTTCATATTTAGATTATCATTTCAAAAGTTGATGAAAGGCGCAAGTAACCGCAAAACATTGCGACACGGTGTTGTTACTTTGTATGCCTACAAGCTACTTTAAAATAATTAAGTCTACCTTGCATAGAATATTAGCCGTTATCAATAAAATTAAAATTGCCTTCGGTAAACAATATACACCTCTTAGCAGAATTTATACACCAATCTATAGACCAATTTCTTAGGAATGCGAAGCGCTAGTGCTAAGCAAAGGCTTTGATACTTAAATGTCACTCGTCAGTGAATCAAAACGGCTGGCTCGCTACAATTAGTACAGTTAACTGAAACTTAGCAAAACTTTTACATTGCTCTAATTGTAGATATAAGCTGTAACCATCTCGCAGTGTGCGTCACACTTGACATCACTGAATAGAACAAACAGATTTCTTTTTGCGCAGATCTGGTCGGCTTCTGCTTCGGGAAAGCTCTTTCATAGAAGTCGTCTGCAACATAAAATAGTTCACGGCTCAGTTGATAGGGCATCGTACCGGTCATGGATCCAAATCCCGTTGAAGCCCTTAACATTGTTAAGGCTCAGTCCTGGCAACTGAATTAGCGCTAACAAATTTCACTTTTCTGTTTCTTTCTTTTTTATCTTTCGAATGCTTGTACTCTTATTTTTCTACCTCGCTCACTGTAACGAAGGTTAACTACTCAGCTCATTCACATCAAAAGCTATCAAATAGTTATATAATGACTATTAATGAGAGATAATTGGTTTATTTGCAATATATCTCGTATGTGGCTTTTTATTTGCGAAGTGCCTAACTCAGTCAGTTTGGTTTAGTTAACCGTGGTTAAAATTGTATCGTTCACAATCGTTGTTTAATAAAGGGCTTTGTAACATCACGTTTAACTACCCCATTCACACCAAAGCTAAAACCCGTTTTAGGTCTATTTAGATAACGTAAAACACGGTTAAAAATTGTTTTCTTCACAGACGTTGCTGATGTTTGTCCATCTCAAATTAAGCACAATGAAAGCACAAGTTAGAGCTTACTTCTAATACGAGGCCCTACGTAAAATTTAGTCTTTCGGTTTCGCTGGTGTGAATGGGGTATGTCTTACTATTTGACTCTAAACATGATAAGTTGGTGTGGATGCGAACTTGTTATTTCTTTTAGCAAAAACTAAAGGAGATATACCCGAGCCAAAATGACAGATGAGAACGATACCAGGAAATACAACAACGGAAAATAAAGCAATGAAACACACTCACTTTTGACAGGTTTGGTAAAGACGCTGCCGAGCTTATCTGCCGTAACTTCTGTTTCCTTATTTGACTCTCCATTTCTTTTCGGGTTTTCTGCAACACGAGATTACATGTCATTGAAGGAAAACGTGCAACGTAAGGTATTCCTCTCTTGTTCAGGAACATGAAACCAAGAGGACTAGCGAGAATAAAGAGAGTTCTCCAGCATTTTCGGTTGAAATCTTGTCTCTGACAGTCGACTGAGCCCGCAATATTTGATACGTGCTGGTACGCAACATTACGTCAACATGTTTTTGTGCTGAAGTGAAAACGTTTGAGGTACAATGTAACTGCAAGAGCGCGTGCTTTCTTTATTGAAGCAACTTGTTACTTACATTGCCCAAGCAGTTCTAACAGGCATACACGGTTCACCAAAGAATACCGCACTCCAGTTTTCTTGAATGGGTATTCAGCATTAACACGCAACAAAGCCAACAAAGGGCTTTGAATAATAACGTTGTCATAAGGCCCCATTTCCAACAAAGAGCCGCAGCAACAACAACAACAACTAAGTCAACAAAACAAGCCACTCCACAAAACAATTGACAATGGTTTACAAGTGAAAGATTAGCTCCCTCAATCGAAACCATAACAGACAGCGACGCATTTTCATTCACTGAATCTGATTTATTGACTCCCTTGTTTGTATTTCTTCACATTTTAACACTTACTTACACGAAACCCAAATAACGACTGCGTTTTCAATGCCGTCAAACAAAACTATGACGACAACCAACGAACCTCGAAAATCAGAAACACAAAATGGATCGAAATCTACCAATCACAACCGACAGACATGACCTTTTGGACCGGAGAATTTCTGTTTCCTGATAGGTCCGCTTAGATGACTGAATGTAGCGAAAGATCTAACCGTTAATTTTAGCAGAGTTCGCGTGTTATTCAAAGGCACAGTGAAGTGCTGCAATGTGATACCCCTTCTATATGTGATACCCCTTCTATAATACCTACAAATCTCTTGGCCACCAAATTTAACGTGGACGCAGCAAAAAACAGTGCTACTTACTTATGTCAAGGTGTTTGCCACACTCTGCTATAGGTAAGCCATAGCTGGAAAAATTTCAACCAAAACCCAAGAACCCGCACTCAAAAATTCCACATAACGTTAAGGCTTACTTTATCACCATGGGACATCAAGAGAGTCACGATATCGTCATGACGATACCAGAAGGCCAGTTCAATTGCAGATTCACCATTCTGTACAGGAAAACGGGAACAAAGCCATCAGACAAAAGAAAGGGCACCAACTTTCAACTTCATTTATTTTATACAAAATACAAAAATTAAAAAAAGAAACTAAAAGGAAATCAAACGGCCCATTTCCCGACTCGGAGGAAAAGGTTTAAGTCAAGTAAGTCAATTCAAAATAATTAATCGTGTGCCATATATTGTCTTGTTTTATATAAAACCCCTCTTCAGTAAACACAAGTTATCCATATGTACTATGCGAAATGCAGCTGTCCTTAGTCCTTTAGCCTGCGTAGCAAGCGTTCCCGTGCGAGGGAAGTGCTATGTGTCGCGTTCGAGCGAAGATTCTGGTCGCGCAAAAAAAGGAAAAGAGCTCCTTTCCCTTTTTTGCTGTCGCCTCAATTTTTGCGCGACCAGAATCTTCGCTCGCACGCGACACTTAGCACTTCGCTCGCACGGGAACGCTTGCTACGCAGACTATTAGTCCTTCTGCAACATACATGTACACCTGTAGTTGTACGAAGGCCCCATGGCCCCTCATCCAGCAGCTACAAGAAACCTATGTCTGTGTTGCTTAATATAAATCATTGCCTTGTGCATGTACCTTTGTGAGAAGTGAAACATTCGCGCCAAACAGCAACAGGACTTCTACGATTCTTCTCTTTCCTCTCATTGCTGCGTAATGAAGTGGAGTCCTGTGCTCCTGCAGGCAAGAAGACATGTTCTATTGAAGCTCAAGCGAGAAAAGACCCTGGTGTTTCGCGCTCGCTTTGCTCACTGTTTCTCCTAAGTTCTTTTGCGTTGAAAAAAATCACTTTATTTAGTGTCAATGCATTAAGCACTACTGTGCCAATCGAGGACACGATAAATAAACAAACAAATATTGAGCAGAAACTTGACCAGTTGGAAGCAGACCAGTTGGCTATTTACAAAGCGCGCAGGAGACCACGGAACACAAATCCATCTAGTAACATTGGCAGGGATGAGGATCTGAGCCCGTGGCCTTCTATTACAAGTCCAGCGCCCTAACCACTAGGCCACGCTGCCTCCATGTAGAAAGGCTGTGAACAGTCTACTTTTGGAGAACCGCAAAGCTTGCAGAAAATAAAATTGCGAACTCTGGATCTTGCATGTGGGTGGCAGCGCAAAGTAAACATTCACTGGAAGTCACAAACCTCGTCAGCCAAATTAACGTTAGCTCCACCAGGAATGAGACGATGAACAATGGCATGCTGGCCACTCAGCGCCGCCTCGTGTAGAGCTGACTTGCCAAACTACAAATTGACAAAATGAGCATAGTTATTGCTTTTTAAAATACCAGCCTGTTAGCTCAGCTGTTTAAAAGTTCAGGAACGTAATCTGCGATTAGCATATACTGTAATTATATGTCTTCAAAACGTAATCTGGTGCCAGCTACACGTATTTCCTGACTTTTCTTCTCCTGACAACTGTTTCTTTGTGCAGGTAAACATCCTTCAAAAGGCTCAATACTTACATGTAACATTTTCACTCTGCGCCCAGCCAAACTTTACTTAACATAAACCTCATAAGTGGTTTAGTTAGCTCATAAGAATAATTATGTACCCAAGGTACATACAGTAATTATTTATTGAATAATCGTGCCATCTCTGAAACAACCTCCACAAAATATTTAGGTATTATTATAAACCAGAAACGTAATTGGAATCAGCATTGTGATTACATTTGCAGCAAGGCTAATGGAACACTTGGCCTATTAAGAAGAGTCCTGTGCGACTGTAACAGGGACGTGAAATCAAGAGCATATACCACCCTTGTACGTCCCAAGTTAGAATATGCTAGTTCTGCGTGGAATCCACGCACTAAACGTAACATCAATCAAATTGAAATGGTCCAGCACAGAGCAGCTAGATTTGTCTTACGCGACTATTCTAGATAGATTTAGCCATGTCTCCCCCATGATTAAACAACTTGGCTGGGTCACTCTCGAACAACGTAGATTATTGTCGCAACTAAACTTGTTCTACAAGATCCAACAGGGCTTAGTAGGTATCTCACTCCCTCCTGAGGTGTGTCCTCTGGATAGGACCTCTCGCCTTCCAAATGTTTCCCCCTATCGTCATATCCAATCTAATTGTGATATATATAAATATTCATTCTATCCAAGATCGATCGTGATGTGGAATCAACTACCTATACGTAATCTACCTTTGTCAAATTTCCAATCAACAATTATGCCAACCATTAAATCTATGGTATCATGCCACTAATTTAATTAGGATATTAATTAGATTTTATTTTTATCTAAGAATTAGCTTTTATGAATTATATTTCACTGATGTAAATTTAGCCCTCCTAGTATAGTTTTTACTGTTTTAGGAGTATCTTATTAAAGCATTAAAGCATTAAAGGTTTGTGTACCAGACATAAGAAGCTCGTCTGTCTGAACATGTCCGGGATCGAGGTTCTAGCTCAGCAGGCCTCGGACTAACACAGACTCGTGTATAACTTAAGAGAGGTTTATCAGAGATTGGAGCCGACTGCTTGAAAAGTTTTACATGCACAAACTGTTTATTACCCCATCCTGAAGATTAGGATCTGCCTCAGCACTAATTAAGGCTTCAACAATGCCAAGGTGCCCCTCCCAGCTGGCAACCATCATAGCAGATTGACCAAACTGCAAATAAATAATTGGTGTTAACGTTATATTACTTAACTTGAATCGTTCAGCCTTGCAACTGTAATTGTTCTCCATGCCAAGTTGTAAGTAGTAGAAATCAATTATCACAGAATATTCATCTCATAAGTAGGGGATTCATTTATTTTATACACGTGATTTAACCCTTTCACTCTAAAAGTTCATTTTGCAACATCTTCAAAAACGGTATTCTACTCTTTCTTGCCAAAATACAAGCCATTGCTTACACAAACCTGGAACATTCTACCAAGAGGAATGTTAAAAATAATATAGTAAAGTTTGAAGAATTTATCAGAACTGTCAGGTGCTATATGTATTGTTTGTTTGTATGAATAACGGGAAAAGCTACACTGTACATTATTTATTTATTTTTGATCTTAAGGACTACACGTACATGTAATTTACCTCATTTTGGTGATTTACATCAACCCCTTCTTCAATGAGTCGCTTGGTTTCCTCCTCATCACCAGCTTTAGCAGCAATCATAAGATCTCTGCAAAGCTCCATCTGTAATAAAACCAGACATAAATGTACACAGCAAGAACTTGACTTCAACACTAGCCAAACTGCCATACAGCTGTAATAGCATGCTACTTGTTTCATGTTTTATACTTATGTAATTCTATTATTTCCACTGGTTGATTAGTTGCCATGCTAGGGTAAGAAATGCAATGCAAGTATACACTGCATACTGTGAATGCCATAAGTACACAGCGTCAAACTTCACCAAATTTTCTTTACAAATATGTTCTCTAAAAGGTTTATTCATCATGATGATGTACTTTACGTTTGAGCTAGAAAAGTGCATGTACATCAAGCGAAAGAAGTAAATTTGGTTCAGCAACAGGTGGCATGCAGGAATGACTTGGGGCACTTACGGCATTCACCCATGAAGAATATTACCAAGAAATGAATTGTTCAGTATTATCTCCATGTAGCATCAACTTTGGCTGGCAATGTGTTCAGATACCCAGATAATTATATTACAAATGCTTTGGCAAAGCTGTGAAAAGTTTGTTTTATGCATATGCACATGTACAGTGCAAATGATGATGGTCTGGACCGACATGTTGTGGTTTAAATCTATCTTTGGATTAAAAAATTTCAAACCAGTTTGATTTCTATTTTCCTTTGTCTCGTATTCATTATCATAATCTGATACAGAGAAAAAAAATCAAACTGGTATGAAAAATGTTACACCGAAAATAATTTTAAACCACAACAGCTACATTTAACACAAGTGTCTGTTTGATTTTATAAATAGATGTATGATTTAAACAAAATGGCAAGATGGATAGACAGTCAGGTTATTGACAATTATATTAAATACATGTAAAAGATCAGTTTATTGGCTGATTATTGAAATGACTAATTATTTACAATTACAATAACATTCCATACATACATACATATAAAACTTCCATGGCTTGGTCCAAGTTGTGCTGTACAAAAAATGTAATTTCATCTCTTAAGTACATGTACCTGTTTTTCAATTTCCTTGTCTTCAGCTCCACGTATGCTCATTTGTAACTCTTCTCGACTCAGAAACATCTCTTTCTGTAATTGAACAAGAAATATGTTAGGAAAAGGCATGTCACAAGAAAACTGAAAGAGCACACATATACACAAGCACTGAGGACACACAACAGAGAAATATTGAGACTGCTTTTCACTCATTTGGCAAGCACGCTTGCTTTGTTTGCAATAATTTAGTCTTACTGTACAAATAGAGCAAATAAAGAAATATTAACATCTGTAACATCTGTACTGTCTGAGTACGTTTGTTCATGTAACTAATAATGCCATTCGTCCCATATTTTAAATAAAGAAAAAAAGGAAACAAAAAACATGTAGTTACCTCTTTGTAAATTGAGCTTACACTTGCAGCTGACAGGAGAGGACTTTTGTAACTACGATCAAAAGTATCTACAGTGCAAACAAAATAACAGATTCACAATGACCACAATAATAATTATAGGTGCAGTGTACATGAAATTTAACTGTGGACATGTGGGTTTGTTTGCATTTCATGACGTGGCACGTTCAGATCATTATTTTTATAATATTCTTTTGAAAACTGTAGCATGTGGATGTACATCATTCAATACCTTTGGAGCTTTCTTTGGGGAATTAAGCAAAAGAAATTCTTCTTCACATCTTGAATTACAGTGTACATACTTATGAACAGTCCATGTACTACATATCTACCCGTCCTGTAACTCCAAAATGTATCTTCAAATCCCTATTTCCAGGATTTTCCCTGATTGTGAAAATAAATCAAAGTCAACCAATACATGTACACTGTATCTTACCTGAATCATCACTGAATTTTTCATCTGATCTCCTTGCTGTTTTCTTGTAGTCTGGCGGGGGTACATAGGGTGGTGGAGCTACAGCAAATCTATTAACAGTGTCATCATTATCGGTAAATACACTGTCTTCATAATCTGACAGAAGCTCACTCTCTGCCTTTGTGACAGTCAAAGAATGCTGTGAATACCCACTCACAGGTCCTGGTCTGTCTTGATTTCGTTGGCTGTATTCAGTGGAACTATAATCTGCAGATCTGCTGTCAAAGCCGTCACTTGGCATGGCCACTGTTTTTGGGACTTGCCTCAAGTTGTATGATTCTTCCCCTGGACGTTCCCAGCCATGCTGGGTTATATTCTCATGGTTTGTTGATACAATCGATGGCTGCTGTTTGGGTGTGTCAACAAGCCCAGTTTTCACCTTGACAAGCTTACCTCCTTGAGGAGTTGCATCACGGAAACTCATCGGGGGAGTGTATATTGGAGTGTGAACACTACCATGTATGCTCCTTACAGAGGGAGTTGTTGGAGTTACAATCTCTTCCTCTGGCGTCATCTCTTGTTGATAAAAGTCCTCATGCCAATATAGTTGCTGCGTGTCTCCAGGTTCTGGTTCAGGAACCATTTCTTTGTAGTAGTCATCCACAGCAGCATCCTCATACCAGGTGGAATAGCCATTCTCTGCTCGCCTGGGCAACGATCGACTTCCCTTTGACAACAGTTTCTCATCATCAAACCCTGGTTGGCTCATACTCAGGGATGTCATTGACTCAGGTTTATAAATTTCATCATTCCCTAACCTCATTGATTGCTCATTGGAGTTTGCACTTTTGTTCCCCATATTGACTTGAAGTGTTGCGGTTGAAGTGTACAGTTTTTTGCCACCTGATTTGGAAGTTGACAATTCCAGTGGCATTAACTTTGGTCTTGTTGAAGAACGACCCACAGCAACCTCAGGCTCTGCTGCATCAATAAATGATGTTTGATGCGAGCTTTGAGGTTGCCATACTTTCTCACTGCTGTCCTCTAAAGAAAAGTCCAAAACGGATGTTTGTCGTTTATCATTTTCACTTCTTTTATTGTCTGTCTGTTTCAAACTATTCATGTTATTTGGCATGCTGTTATATGGCCAATCCATGCCATGGCTACTGTGTTCTTGATGTGTTGCATGCATTAATTCATCAGGACGTTTCCAGTCTTTCTCTCTGTAATGCTTCACTTCAGGTACAATTAAACCTTCCAGTTCATCTGCTGGTATTTGCTCTCTTTCCTCTTCCTGCAAATCCAGAGCTGCATTTGATTTATCATACAGTGCCTCTTCCTTGTAGCTTTGTGGAGTTTGCTGTACCATGTCAGTGCTTTCTTTAACGACACTATGGTCCTGCTCTGCATCGAACACAGCTCTGCCATTCACTGGTGAGTCTTCCATATCGATGGCGGGCTGCATGTGGTTTATGTACATGATTTTAGGTCGTACTACCCTAATTGGCTGATCTGCTTTGTTTGCAGGAGGTTCAGCTTTAATATAACCCATACTTGCTCGCACAACTTTTAAATCCTCAGTGGCTTTTCCTTGTCTTGAATCAGAGTGTGAAACTGATTGTGTCAAATCTTGGTTGTACAAAAATTCTTCATTTTGAGTATGCACACCATTATACTGACTCTTCCTCTTGCTTTCAACAGCCACTTTAGGTTGATGCAAACTTTGCCTGCTGTGATCTTGCTCAACAAAGTCACCCTGCATAGACTCATTAATAGAGGAGAAGCTTGTGATTGAGAGGTCATCACCATAACCATTCTTTCCAGATTTCCTTCCAAAGTAAACCCCACTTATGCTTAGTTGTTGTAAAGCAAGACAAACATCATTTCTTCCAAGAGAGGTGCGGATGTCTCTGCGGACACAAAATGGCAGCAAAACATAGACCAGTATGTCTGTTTTACCAAACGAAACTCCCATGAATATGACTGTTTCATAGTCAGGATCACCTGAAGCAATCTCTGGAACTCGGAAAAGTCTTCTTATTGTCTGCAAAATTGTCTTCTTGCTCTCTGAGAACCAGGTAAAATGATTCTTGACCCTAATCCACAATGGAAAATATCCACATTCTAAAAAAATAAGAATTTATTTGACATGTTAATTTATTTTACTGGTCAAGATGTTGAGCCTTAGAATTACTGGCAAGAGCTCAGTACTAACTGTTGATGCACGAACAGCAATGTCCTGGTGAAAAACTCAAGGACCATTATCTTTAACTTCAAAGATATGCCAAAATTGAGGATCTCTGAAAGATTATAGATCATTTTAACAATGATACCTTGTGTCACTCCACTCACCCCCCCCCCCCCCCCCCCTGATCAATGTTCTCTGAATTAACTTACATTCAAACTTGTAGCAAATATAGCTTTTTTATTATGCCAACTAGAGCATGTTTTCTTCTGAAGGGAAATGCAATTTCTGAGTGTCTTAGCTTTTTAGCAAAATTATGGTTGTACATGTAGCTGCCCTAGAGAGAGTTTGAAAATACATGGTTCTAGTAAAGCCTCAGCTATAAAAGGTTTGTAAACATGACTGTGTACATGCATATAAACTTCCCTTCAGCACTCCCAAAATCATATTGTATTATGATATAAAGACGGGTATTCTGGTGATTTGCAACAGCTGAATTTACACGAACATGTATTTTCCATGGAAGGTCATTTACTAAATAATTTATTCTTCATGATCCACGAGCCAAGGGTTTTGCATGACCCTTGAAGAAATTGAATTAATAATTAATATGTTTCGCGATTTAGCCACTCTATTCCAAATGATTTTCAATTGCAAGATCTCTAAAAGATTTATGACTATGAAAACATGAAAAAGGGGAAGATCAGAAATAAAAGTATGCAATTTGCCTTTTGACTTTCTTCAAACACAGGGTTCAAATGACAGCCGGCTGTCGGCGGTAGCCGGCACTTTGACGACACTTGCCGGCTACTTTTCGATTTCACCGAAGAAATATGTTATATGCCTTGATCGGTCCGACTGAAATCAAAGTTGCTGTAAGTTGAAGGAAACATTTTATATCAGACAATAAAGCAGCTACAGGGCTAGAAAATGCGACTCACTGCTGGCTAATGCGATCAAAATTTCATCTTTGGCGACTAAAACATCTGGTTTTACGGTTTAGTCGCCAAAAGTTATGTGGCGACTTCATTTCTGTTTTAAGATGAATAACGGGCCCCCCACCTTCTCAGGTATAGTGTCCCTCCAGAAAATTATATTGGAAGATCTTATTTGCTTCTCAAACATTCAAAGTAAGACAAGAAGTCACATTGCTCCAATCCATTCTTTTGCTTTGCCATAAAATATTTTCACTTCGAAAAACTTGCAAATGGCGGACTGTATTTGAAATCGCCCCAGAATGCATTGCAAACCTATGGGTACGTCATGTATGCATATGGGTACGTCATGTATGCATATGGATTGTGTCCCTTGAAAACGCATGGCTCCAGCTTAACAGCCGGGAAAAAAGTGAGCCTTGACAAAAAAAAGCCGAGAAATTCAGGCTAAAAACGAAATTTATTTTGAACCCTGAAACAAGTCCTTCTTTGCCACTTTTCCTTGTGAAAGAGCAGGATACAAAGAGTACTGTATGTTACTTCCTTATTTTCATGATTTGAGAAAATGAAATTTTTTATATCGTGATCCACGATTCATTATTTTCTCACCTGTGAACCATGCCACAGAAGCCCCCCCCCCCCCCCCCCCTACAGCCCTCTTCAAACACACAACTGTTTATTTCTATTTCCTTTATAAAATAAAGGAAATGGAACATGTACCCATACGGTATACAGTCAACTATTGCTATAGCGGACACGCTCGGGATGTCATTTAGTGGCCATTATAGCAAGAGTCCATAATGGCAGGAAGTGACAAACAAAGTAGTAATATAGATTAGTATATACCACACAAGGGAAAAGTGCTTTCCACGCACGCTGATTGGTTAACTCGGAGGTGATTAGCAAAGTACTATTCACCTCCGAGCAGCCAAAAGAAACAAAATGGCTTCGCACGACGCTTTGGGTACCAAAAGTAATGTTTTGATCCGTTAGTTATTCAACTTGTGTGGTATATACTAAAACAATTATTCACCTCAGTGTCGTTGAAAGTGGTGGATATTTACCGAGCCGCGAAAGCGGTGAGGTAAATATCCACCACTATTCACCTCCACTTGGGTGAATAATTGTTAACTATGATGGCTTATCAACAGTGGTGAAACTGCTAATGAGTCATTGGGTATGGAGGATGATAACAGATGAGGTTTGCAGATCTCTCTTAGAGCCTGGAAGGAAAAGACACAAGCTGAAGTGGAAAAGCTAAGTCTATTGTACAGCTACTGAAGGAATTGATGCACAAATAAATATTCTAGAAGTCTTTTGAAGGGTGTTTTAACAAAAAGTGAGCAACAGACTGCAATTTTCCATAATATCAATAATACCGGTAATGTTACATGAGAAGTTCATGGTGTCCACTGTATTGAGAGTCAAAACAATAAATTTGTTCTTTTGGTACCACAAAAGTGTCCGTAATTCCGTAATAGCGAGAGTCTGTAATAGCATTAGTCATTTCCAGTCAAACCTCTATAGGTTTTGCCAGGGATCTGAATTTTGTCCAAAATACCAAGTGTTCGTAATAGCAAGGTGTCACAAGGCAAGAGTTGATTGACTGTATATAAAAGGTGTCATGTATGCAAAAAACACATGCAGTTAGCCTTCCAATCAGTGTTTGTTTCATGACAAAAAATTATAAGTTAATATCATTAATCATTTGATGAATTTGGAAGTATGATTTGCTGTAAAATTTTAGTGAGAGACTTCCATGGAATTTTCTTTATATTTTTGTTTCCTGAATTGTCCCACTTCACGGCAGGAAACGATACTGACAGCTTCAATTACAAGAACTCATGTGGGCATTTGATTCAAATGTCACTACATGTAAAAATGCAAATAATGTAAACAACAAAGTATGGCAAAACTTCTCATGTCGCACAGTTGGAATACTTCAAGGAAGCCATGATTTAATGTAAGGACATAAGGTTTCACAGCTATAGCGAGATATTTGCATAATACTGGACAAATAAAACGCTACAGCTCAAAAGTAAACAACCGGGACTAAAATAATGATGACGTACCTTGGAAAACTCGCGTATCCACAGGATTATTACTCGATTCCCACTCGTTCAAAACTTGAAGGAGATCAATACAATTTATCTTCTTCAAAAGCCGCTGCAGAACTCTCAAATTGTCCTTTCCATAATACAAATTCAAGACGGCGATTAACGCCTCACCGTCTGTCACAGTCTTCAACGTGTCGCGTCGAATAACATTGCCAAGAAATCCAACGATGTTATCTACTTCGTCTAACCTCAAATTTCGAGCCACAAAGTCTTTGATTTCTTGTAGGGGCTCAAAAACCAGCTCTGAAAGTCGCTGCCTGTCATATCGAAGACTTCGAATATTGATTTTAGAATCCTCCGCAGCCATAATTTCCATTGAAGCAACAAAGCTTGAAGTCCCAAATATTTTAGGGCAGTTTGTGTAGTAGAATTGATCAACGAATAGATAGTGTACGTAGCTGGAAGCCCAACAAATTCACAGCTTATATTACTTGCACGCAAGGTCAATTCGACTGTCTCAAAAAACGTTGGCTTACTTTCTTTAGGATTATCAATCTTCCCGCGAGATTTGCAAGCCGGTTTCAGTCTATGGAATTCCACGCTAAACCTTCGCTTTGCACGACGCCGATAATATAAACCAGATGGTATTGATAAAGACCTGTCTAATTTGTTTTTAAAAACTCCCCTTTGAAAAATGTCAACGCTGTATTTCCTTTCATGTGGAAATGGTTTTCCAGTCATGCAATGTTCACCGTTACAAATATGCCGCTTGTGCTTTGTGTTGTGTTGCGCTTCGACGCCTGCCAAATAAAATCATTATAAAAATTTGCCATGCGTGAAAAACACAAAGAAACCACCCACTGAGGGTTCAGTAACTAAAACAACAATGCACTGATGAGAAGGCCAGTGGGAATTCAAGCTGATGACATTGTTTGACCTCGCTTTTCTCTTCAGTTGACACTGTTTGACACTGATGAAAGACGTGAAAATCCAATAGGAAGCCTGGCTAAATCCCTCAAAACGTTAAGTCCATTGACAAACTTTTCTCCAGACTGTAATGACGCTTGCAATGATTGCTTCGTAGTGATTCAATCACGCTTGCAGACTATTAAAGGAGCCGAAACCAGCCGAAATAAGTAACACTTGTATTGCATTCTTGTCGTTGAAGCCGACATGTCAGTCACTATGGAGGAGCCGAAGTTGGAAACTGGACACTAGAGCCTAGGTTTCCCTCTACCGTTGTTGACGCCTGGTAGATTCTGCATGACAACATTGAAATGCCACAAACTGTTTTTAACCTGGTTTAAAATGGCTTTTGGAAATAGTCAAATATTCGTTTTTGCATTCTTTAAACGTTGCTTGGAGAGATGACATTTTTGTAGCTTGGTTGTAATCCATTTTCTTGGCTGGAAACCAAGAATTTCGCCTTGCTCCCAGACTTGCAGCAGAGTACGGAGATGAACTAAGAAATTTTGGGGAAATTTGTTAATACTTGGAACAAAAACAAATGTTTTTAGCACTACAAGTACAATGTAGTTATTGATAACCACACGTAAAATGGCGACACATTTTCGAGGATCAGTTGAGAAAGAGCTGGGAAATGGAAATGACTCAATGACCCTTGTTGATTTGGAGAATGTGGAAGACGATGAGGAAAATTGTGAAAGTGGTTTTGTATCACCGACGGAGCTCACAAGGATCAATTTCCGATCATTAATTGGTCATACGGACGAGGTATGGAGTTTTTAAAGTCTTTGACATCTTAATTTTGCCTTAATCCAGAAAATTTATTGGCCTGCATCGCAGACAGACTATGCCACCCGCCAAGGTTTTGGGTCGAGTCCAGCTGCACTGCAGGCTGAAAATTCATTTGCACCTAAAAATAATACTTATAATACTTCTCGTAATTGAGACAAGAAAAGGATTTATTACAAGGTGAGATAAATAATATTAATAGAGTGGCTTAAGTAACATACAGGCGTCTTATGCCAAGAGATCAGGAAAGAGGGATCAACACATTTTATTCACCGTCCAACATAAAAGCCTATTAAATTAGTAAAACTCTGGCTTTCTTCAGTTTCTGATCCTCAAAATGCATTTGGAAGTCCACAGTAAAGGTGAAGTTAAAAGTGAAGTTATTGAATCATTTGTGAACTGAAAAGGAAACGGGGAAACACCCCAAGGTAAAACGTAGTGAGCAGGAACATAGGTGTAATGGGGAAATTATCTATGCCGGGGAGGCAGGAGAGAGAACAGGAATTGGGGCTCACAAAGTGGTGTAAACCAGGAGAAATAGGGAAAATATAAATAGGCAACAAATAATTATATTGCATATTTTATAAATTATAGAGAAAGTACTATTTAGTGGCAGGAACCCCTAAGGAAGGACTGGAAACCGGAAGTGAAAAGTATGCATGGGAAGTGAGAAGTTCAGACTCCCTGTTTCCCTCCCTTCCCTACCCCAATGAAAAATGAAGGGCAAGCAAATTGCACTAGCTTTCACAAGCAAACAATTTTGAATGTGCACAGGCCAGAAAAGCTTAACCGGTAATAGGGATGTTTGTGAACCTACATGTACTATTTAGATTTTTCCTAAGCTTAAGGCCCCATGGACACAGATAACCTTTTTGATTGATATTATTGTTCACAGGTTAATACGTGTGCATTTTCTTCTGACTGGTCAAAAATTGTCACTGGAGGAGATGATATGCTGGTCAAATTGTGGGATACAAAGACTGGCAAAGTGCTGTTTACCTTAGACAGTCATGAGGGTAAGGAAGTGCATCTGCTATGTAAATTTGCAGTTTTGAAAAATACTTCATTTCCCTATTGAAAGAGACAAGCTCTCCTGTTGGGAGAACTCTTTTTTTCTTTCCTTTTTTCCCTCCAAGTACATAGCTTGTGTTGCTAACTGCCATATGCCTTGGTTACTTTATTGAAGTTTGTGTTAATATAGGATCTAACAATTACAATTATAACAGACCGATATTCCAACCAATAAATTAACCATTTTATGTGACTGGGAAAATGCATTTGACAGGCAAATGAATTAATAAATTAAACTAAACTAATTGAATCAGCATGAGGAATCATGTTATAGTTATAGTAGCCCAAAAGTGTCACCCCTTCTAATTTATTCACATTCTTCTGTGCAGATTTTATCTAATCAGATGTCAACTGATAAATTTATTCACATTCTTCTGTGCAGATTTTATCTTATCAGCCTCAGTTTCTGATTAGATAATGACCCCACTAAAGTGGTCACATTTTTGGGCTCCTTGCTGCTAATTAATTTGTCAATTTTAGACTGTATCTTTATTTTGCTGAAAACAGTTATTGTTACTAGGTGCAATAAAATGTGTATGTTTTTCATCTGATGGGAAGCTGTTTGCCTCTGCCTCTTATGATCACACTGTTAGAGTTGTAGACACCAGTACTGGGAAAGAAATCTTCAATCTTGAAGGTATGACAGACAGAGATCAATATCCATCACATGTATACCGTCGTTTCCCCTAGCTGGATTTAGCTGCATAGTACTAAACCTGGAATAATTACACCACGTCATGCATGGTGAACCTTGGAAATTTATCTTTAAACTTTTTAAGCTTATAAAATTTTCAGTTTTGCTATCCTTGCTCAGGGAAAGGAGGCAGGGGGGAGGGGCACTTGGGTCAGTTGGGGGTACTTGGTACATGTAAACACCCTGACCTCTGATGTTACATATACTTATCAACATAGATGTTTTCATTCTACATGTAAGCCACTAGACTTAGTACAAGCTACATGCATTTAATTGACTACAACCTTACTACCAGATTTATAGAACTACATGTATATAACAACTTACATCAAGTATGTCGCATTGCAGGACACACTCACAGTGTTGAAACATGTTGCTTCTCACCTGACTCTAAATACTTGTGTTCTGGATCTTGGGACACTTCTGCAGTGGTTTGGAATTTGAAGGTTTTCATATTATATAATGACTATTGCATTTTAAATAAAATGTTGATGCATTTAAACAGTAATTATGTTGCAATTACGTTCTATTTTCAGATAATTGTGTTGCTCAAGAAAATATCCATATCTACCCCATGAAGGGTTTTTAATTTGAACTACCCCACCTCCACAGCTCTTGAAATTCCAGTCTAGCTTCATATTTTTTCTTGGCCTTTGAGTTGTGTTTTTTTTTTCTGATCTTTCATTGGAGTGCTTTAGTACTGACACGTTCACCGAAAAACCCTTATTTCATATGTGTATGTCTCCAGACAGGCACTGCTGCATTTGTTTTGGATGGTCATCGCAATGTTGTGCAGGCTTGTGCATTCTCTGTTGATAGTTTAACTGTGGTGAGTAACAGTTTCCTTGGAATCTTGTCTGACTACCTATCTGAAATGTATTCCTTCTGTGTTCCAGTTCATATGTAGCCTGATTTTTTTTTTTGACATGTCCGGCTGCAACCATTCGCAGGCTAGGACCAGTAGTTAATAGACCTTTTTCGCTTGGGCGTTTTGTTGTCCCATTACAGACCATATGATGATACTCGTGAGAATTCTTGCTTTCAAATTTTCAAATAGTCGCGTGTGTATGAATGAATAAATTTTTTGTGAATAAAAGAAAAATTCTCTAGAGAATATCACGTGGTCTGTGATGGGAAAACAAACCGCCCTAGCGAAAAAGGTCTATTGGAAGCACGGTGAAGGAATGAAGAACGGCAGAGAGTAGATTGGGGGGATGCAAGCTCCCTGTTCCCTAAAAGAGTTCGCATTTTCTCCCTTGTTCCTCACAAATAAAGTAGACTGACTTTTTCATCAAAATTCACGTGTTGTAATAGAAAATTCGAAAGTAGTCATTGAAAACTAATATCAGGCCTTATCATCCAACTCCGCTTCCTGAATTTCAAATATCATAAGAAACGAGTACGTACAAATATCTCATGATATTTGTACTCCACAAGGCCAGTCTAACAGGTTATCTCGTGATATTTGTACTCCACAAGACCAGTTTAACAGGTTTCGCGTAGTCCTCTTAGTCCTTCGAATGATTCAAAAATGTGGAAAGTAACATTTTGGAGGGAAAAGAAAACGTTGGATAACAAATCTCTTATTAGACATTTTAGTGCGTATTATCGTACATTTTTACTCGTCATTTGTAACTCCAGGAAAAACTATTACCAAAACCTGGTGAAACTGTTCAGCCTCTTGCAGTTATCTGTATCATGTTTTCCTAACATTCTAAGGATGTCAAACTTACACGTATTTCTAAAGTCAGATGTATTTTGTTCTATAATAACCAGGCAACAGGTTCTTGGGATTGTACAGTTCGTTTGTGGCCTCTGACAGACGGAAAGATGGAAGTCACGTGTTTGAAAGGTCACAAAAGTAACATTCATGCAGTGGCATTTTCCTCTAATGCATTACTGGTTAGTGAAAAAAACTTTCCGTTTTTCAGCGTTATCTAGTTAAGTCATAATTAAAATATAAATAGATGAAGTTAAACCAAAAACAAATATATCAAATATTTAACCCCCTCTTTTCGATGTACACTTAAGTAATACGTACCAAAGTTAACTTATAAGCTAATTGGGCAGAAGGTTTGCCGTTCTATTTGTATTTTCCATGATTTGAACGAAGATATTCTTAAAATCAAATTTTTAATTTAAACAAAAAAGTGGCATTGCAGCAAATAAGTTCGAAACGCATTTAAATTTCTCAGTTCATCCTTTCTACTTGAACTGTGTGTGTTTTACAGGCCTCTGCATCCTGGGACAGTACCCTTCGACTTTGGGACACCCAGTCGAGGGACTTGCTACATGTACTCGAGGGACACACCGGCTGGGTTCAGGTAAACACAGTTTTATCAATAGAAAACGCGTATTAGTCCAGGCGTGTCAAGTGACGACTGAGTTTGGTTGTCCTTGTATGGATTTAACAGGGCTCAAAATAATTTTTGAATACTGACCGGTCATGTTGACCGGCCAAATCAATTTTTGCTCGGTCATGTCTCGTTTTTGACCAGTCAAAATATTGAGTATTTACTTTGAAGCAATAGCCTATTCTGCCAAAAATTTCTCCTCATAAGCTAAAACACTCGTTGTTAAAGAGTAAAAGGCTTAAGCTTAAATGTTTTGATCGCTAAAAGTGTCATTTTATTATGTTCGCTTTTTGAATTTCCATTTGTTCTGCGTTCTACTCTACATAAAACAAAATGCTCAGTAGCCGTAATGTTATGTTACTCTGCTGTTTTACGTTAGTTAACGACTTACGGGTGGAGACGATCTTGGTTGTAAGCACTTTTAATTACTGCCTGGTCTTTACTACCGAACACTAAATAGTAATAGGACATATGCCCGTGCTACAAGTGAGATAACTGTGCCTTTGCTCGGCATGTAGGAAGAAAGGAAACGCCAACGGCTTCTTGTCAACTGTGTTCAGTAAAAAGGATTTACGTTCTCGACTTTAAGATATCTTTCCTGCATCATGCGATACCAATATCCCATTTCAAGCTAGCGGGGATTAACAAAATTACCCTGCAAACAGAGTCTTCTTCGATCTTCCTAGATACGTCGGGAAGAGGTGACCAGTCAAAATGACCGCCGAATCAAAATTTTGTCCGGACAAATCGTCATTTTGGCCGGACATTGTCCGTTGACCGGCCGTTATTTTGAGCCCTGGATTAAAAAAATCTAAGCATGTTTCCGCTGATTTCTACGATAACCTCGACAAGTTCAACACATAACTGCTTGTCAACTACAATAAAAATATTTTCAACGACTAACTTCTACGCCCTAAATAAAGAATGACCGTTATGAATAAAATGTGAGTCTTTATTGTTTCAGGCGTGTTCATTTTCAGCTGATGGAAAACTACTTGCTTCTGCATCTGATGATCAAACGGTAAAAGCCATTTTCTTTATTGTTAAAAATTGTTGTGGTTACTTTTTGAACTTTTTCAACCGTTCTTTGCGTTTTTGATGTTGTTACATGTCAGGAATCCTTTTTGATTCATTTTTTTGGTTGACTGTTCTTCTCGGGCTATAACCGCGTGAACTATTTTCTTACAACGGTTTTCATGATAATGAATTATCTTGTGCAATGTTGTGTCCCCATCGCTCACTTAAAAAATCAAACAACGTCCAAAACGGAATTATTCGATTATATATTAATGACTTGAAGAAATTGGAAGCTATTTTGGAATATCAGTGTTCTGAATAATTGAGTATTCTAAATGTAAAAGTTTAATTAATAGCCTTCGGAGTTTATTTTCCTCAGGTCCGAGTGTGGGACACAGAAACTGCGAAGTGTATAAAGGAACTTGAGGTTAGTAAAAACAATTATAGCTCGCTAGCAACCCGTGCATTTTCTTCGGGGAAGCTCAGTCCTGAGGTCCAAACCCTTACCGTTTTACAGACCATTTCTTTACTGAAAAAGTAACCCTTTCTAAAAACGGTACTAGCCCTTTAATTCAGATACCTTCGATATGAATACTGCACTAGATAGAAGAGCGCCCGACCAAATTTTTCTACTGATATATCATTAGGCCATGAGCAGATACGTTTGGTAATTTTAATTAAAAAAAATGCCTTTTTTTTTCAGTGCGATACAGACGAAATTCACACATGCTGTTTTGCTCCGAATGGATCAGTATTCGCGTCGGGACCAGCTGAAGCCGAAACAACTATTTGTATTTATTAAATGTAAGGCCAATAATCGAAACCAAACATTTCATGTAACAAAGACTGTCTGCTTAGACAAACATCAGAAGGTATCCTCGAGTACTCCGATTAAGAAGTACGGGCTTAGTCCCCTACGTACTCGCGAGTAATAACAGCAAGCCATAACTGTTTACGATTAGTTTTCAATATTTCTTTTTCTGAAAAACAATCATCCTTAGAAATGCCAAATACATATTCTACCAGACATCGTTTGTAAACAAGTATTTTTTACTCGTTAATCGATGTTCTTAACTGTGAAACTGTTATGTTCCAGATAACAAAGAACGTAAGCAAAAATAACGTCAATATGTTGTGCAGAAAACAAGAAAAACATTTATTTAAAATTGTGCACGGGTACAGTCGGTGCTAAATAATTTATGTACAATATCATTGGTCAGTAATATAGTAAGCACTTTACATTGTCACAACTGGAAAACAAACTAGGAAAATAAAGAACGTATTTAATTGTGAATAGGCTTCTTACGTCTTTCCAGCAATCAGTATTTGTGGGAGATTTAAACGTTAGGTTTTCGTAAAATTCGATCCGGTTATAAGCCCTGGGCGTATACACCTTCGTAAGGGGTTTTGGGTGCGCTTATAAACGGAGAGGCTTATATCAGGGGAAGGGGGGGGGGGGGGGGGGGGAGGGGTTATAAGCTGAATAAAAAAAAAACTTTTCGAAACAAGCCATGGCAGTGTTGATCGAAATACGTTTTTAAGTTAAAAAGTCATAATAAAGCAATGTTTAGCCCTCTTCAGTATGGTCATCCAGCAGAGAGGGGCTTATATCCGAATGTATTTTTAATTTTACGGTATTACATGTCCCCTTCGTCTCTTTTGTCATTTCATGGTCACGTGGAAAATAAATCACACGGATCTTGTGTTAATTTCTCACAGTCAGTACAATACAATTCAATAACCAAGGCCAAGACCCGCCTCCTACCCAAATTCTTTACACATGCAACCTTGATATTGCTGTAAATATAAAAGAAAGTATATGTTGTTTATAATGGTAATGTGCTTAGCTTCATATCTGTTCGAGATAGCTAGTTTACAGGCATGCCACTGAAACAGAGAAAACAAATATTTTCAATGAAAATAGCTAGTTAAAAATCCAAGTGACCAAGGATTTGAACTCGGGACGACCGTGAAACAAATCCAGCTAGTGACAGGATGGAGGGCTTGAACCCGGGAACTTTCGGATTACAACACCAGCGCCCTAAACCGCTCGGCCACGCTGCCTCCATGTTTATTTCAGTTGCATGTTTTCGCTTTTGTTTTGTTTTTGTTTTTTCGGCTTTTTTTCTGCCCACGCCCTTGAAAATATCACTTTATCTCCCTTCTATAAAAGTAGGCACGGACCCTACCGCCCTCTGGTCATAAACATAGCCATTGCCTATAGCTATACTTCTCCAACATATGACTTTTTTATGTGCTACGTATTTAAACCCAGGAATCAAAACCCAGGCTAAACAGCATTTGGTATTAGCTCTTAAGAAAGTGAAAATTATCTTTATCCATCGACTGTTTTATATATCAAAAAGTACGGTAGGATGCTATAAATAGTCAACAGAAGCTAACTGTAAAGCCCCACCCCAACCCACCCCTTTTGTGTTTCCTTTTGTGTGTGTGTGTGTGTGTGGGGGGGGGGGGGGGGGGGGGGGGGGGAGTCGAACATAGTAGTTGTAACTGTTCACCTACTAGACTAACTGCACTTACCCCTAGCCTACACCTACAACTTTAAAACTAATTTAAAAACTGTGTTTAAATGATAGCTTAATGTTATACAGCCCATGTTTCAGTGACAACCACTAAAACAGACGAGTTTGCACTAAACGCTCTCTACTAGTAACTTACTATGCTTGAATTCTTCCTTTGACTTAAACCAATACCTCGTCGATCCCTGACCACGAGTACTGACAAAACAATAAAATTACTATAACAATCTGAATACAGAGCTAGTTCCGTAATACTACGGACACGGACCAGGGCAAATAATTATCGCGATTCAAGCTACCTTTGACGAGGGGGGTGAATAGGGGTACGCAAATCCGCCGACCCGTGCTATTTTTTGGCCAAATCCGTCAATCCGCCTCGTTTTTGTTCAAATCCGAATCTGCACTATTTGAAAGCTTTAAGTTGTATAGTTTTACTGCAACGGACGGTGGATGTTTTTTTATGCCAATTTTTAAACAAGTTTCGTTTCATTGCTTGTTCTTGCGACAATTTCGCCAATATACCGAACAAAGTGATCCGAACTTCGTTTAGTAACCACGATGCACACTTTCTGACATGAGTCCGGAATCCGGGCCAAAAATCACAGTGATCCGTTGTATTTTCGAAATCCGCGAATCCGCTCAATGTATCGCAAAAATCCGCAATCCGTGCGTTTTTTAAGCCAAATCCGTCGATTCGCAAACCTATTCACCCCCCTCTTTGACTTGTACTAAAAAAAGAACATCATCATCCATCCACAAGTTAGCAAAATAACTTAAAAGAAACTCCTTCCTTGAGTGTCGGTAGTCAAGGCTTGGATCACCACGGGATCAAAAGAGAAAGCCGCAGAGGTAGCCGGATAGGAGCGGTTGTTCGGAGTGGCGGGGGTATCTGGGAAGATGAACTGTCGGTCATCAATGGGGGTATTAAAGTTGGAGAGACCACTCTCTGAGTCGGCGTAATAACTGTGTGTGGGGCTCATCTGCGTGCAGACTGGAGGTTTGTGCATCAGGATACGCAGTTCCTCCTCACATACCTCTAGAAGCTCGTGTACTGGGGGAAAGCTGGGTGGCTTGAAGGCAAAAGAGAAATGGGAGCCAGCAGTGATATCAGGCACACAAGGCGACACGGGTGCACTGGCCACTCTGCGTGTTCCGGAGGAAGATGTTGTGTCGAGCATGGCTGACTGATTGCAGACATCCATTTGCTGAGCAGCACTAAAACTGGGAAGCGCTGTGACGAAATAAAAATACCACCGTTATTACTGCAGCAAGGGAAACATGTTAAATCGGTGTCTCTTCTTAACTTTCAAAAGTGTGTTTTCCACCACTTTCAAATGAACTTTCTGTTGCTTTTACCCTTCGGCAAGCAACCACTTCACTCGATTCGACTTCACTACGCGTGGTGGGTTCTTGAATAACACGCTCTGGGGTTTACGGATACATTTTCCCATAAATGAAGCCTCTGAAACAACTCTGACTCAAAACCCAAAGCGGACCACTCTGGATTAAGGTGCATGGGTGTGCATCTGAAGGCCTTTTTTCCAATGTGAATATCCCGTTTGCGTTTCAAGCACTGAATCCAATAACTCTATGCTTATTACACGAATCTATGTTTTGCGGTGTTTTGTAAATTTTTGGGCGATTTTGCGGGATGTGTAGGAAAAGATGGTTTTTCTCAATTTAGAGAAATATAATGTGATTTTACAATTAGAATTTGAAGTTCAAAGTTATTAGATGGACACCAAAACAGTCCCCTGGCTCTTGCGTAGGGGCCAACTGTCTGGTGTTGCGAAAATAATTCTCTTTCTTCTATCTCTTCTATAAAACCTCTTAAAATTTCACTCAAATTCACTTTTACCCCCTTGGTTGCTCTCTTTTGGGAGTTTCGATTGTACTAGTCACTATTGCTTCTCACCGTCAATCATTTAGCTTCAGTACATTGCATGAAGTTGTGCTAAGAAATGAGAAAGTGTATAAAATAAGCACGCTATTTACCTGAAAAACTTGACACCTCATCTTCAGTGTAGAGCTTATCGGAAAGTGGGCCACTTGCATGGGAAGATGCAGGAGTAACTGTGGACGACAAGTCCAGGGAACGAGAGCGCCTTTTAGCGAGTTTATTCAATTGAGTTATCCAAGGGTTTTTACCCCGCTCGGTCAGTCTTCTTTCCTTTGCGCGACGATTTTGAAACCACACTTGCACCACTCGCATGTCGAGCCCAGTCATGTTGGATATTCTGTGACGCTCGGACAAGTCAGGACGAGGGGTCAAAAGGTAGACTGATTTAAGTATTTTCAGCTGTTGAGCTGTGATGAACGTGCGGGCTCGCTTACCTTTGATGCACGTTGTTTCGTTGGGTGATGACGGGTCAGAATCACCTGAAATTAAATTGTTCATGATTTCAATTGAGTGTCTCATCTCTACATCGTAACCAAAACTGAAATAGTTTTGAAAATGTTGTTTTAGTGGAGTGTGATTGCAGGAAAATTTGAATCGAAAGGATTTTCAAGATTACACTAAAGAGCTAAAAAGAAAAAAGAAATAAAAACTCGGCCGCAAGCGCGATTGAAGTTGAATTAAGTGACAGAAGCGTTAGTTTGGATTGAATTTCAGAAAGTAAACACGTAAATAACACACTTTTTACATGTGTATTTGATCGGGTACTCGGCAAGTCAAAAAGTTTTGCGAAATTTTCTTTCTGGAATAAGCAAAAGAAGGGAAAAGACGGAACGTGACCTCCGATACACAGATTTCAGGTAAAGCAACACATTACAGTTTTTCAGGTGTCCCTTAATTGCAATCTCTTCACCTTTCTTTGTACCTCCAATCTGTTAAGTATTTCTAAAAACTAATGAGGTCTTTTGTTTTTTAACAGTATTTGGCCCCGTACCGTATACTTTTTATATTCGTTTCTTTTCATCGCTTTTGTGTCTAGTTTCCGCAAGCTTATATTAACATTATATAGAAGAAAAACGTTAGAAGAAAACGGTATATATGTGTTTAAAGCTTAATTTCCGTTTCATTTCGAGGAACATAAGAGCTTGAAATAATTTCCTGGACATATATTTTCACCGGGCAATTGCTGGACACAAAACTGTGAATGCGCAAAGAAATTTTCAACAAAGAATCGGGTGATTAAGAACTGTAGTGGTATTTTGTTTTCTTTTTCACACGATCGATTTTGGTCTTAGAATAAAAAATGAAACAGAGAAAGGTGAAATTATAATCAGACTGTGGAAAATATTACAAGTCATACTTATTCGACTGTTGCTGTTGAAACAAAAAATATGCATTTTACTCAAATGAGACTCTGCTCTAATCGTTATCAAAACATTTCATCGGGCAATTCCGACAGCGGACCAGTTTGCATCTTCTCTTGGTCTTTTCTTATCTGCCCCTTAGCCTACCTGAATATTTGCTTTCGTCAAGGTCCTGTTTGCAGATAACCCTGTCATCTTCTAACAGATAAAACAAATCTCCAGTGGAAAGCTGCCTTTTGCACATCACACAAGAGAAGCAGGTGATGTGGTAGACTTTGTCCGCAATTTTTCGCACACTCTGGTGAGGGGAGATCGCTTCTTGGCAAATCGAACAGGTCTTGCCGTACCGCCTGCAAATAACACAATAAGAAAATGAAATACTTGGGGATTGTCGAAAACTGTTTTATTTAAGGCAGCATTTACTGCTATTCGATTCAAAAGGACATTTTTTGTTTGCATGTTTTTGTTCACCTAACTTTCAGGTGGCTCTGAATGCCCAGTCGGGAAAAACTGATAACTGCACGAAAAGAAGAATTGTACGTTAATTCCTTTTTCAGATTGGTTAATTACTTAGACTTAGGTTTTTAGGTTGCTGTACAGTCTAAATTATACTAGATCGTTTAGTGCAAGAAATTAGCTTAAATAAATGTAAACGAAGAAACTGTCCTAATCCAAAGCGGGCCTATTGGAAAGCCATTGTTGTGATGTTGTTTATTTCAAAACTGAGAAGATGAAAACCTACAGCATGAATTATAACTCGATCCTTTCTCTCTTACACAAGAAGTTAAAAATAAAAATGAAACATGGCTGAAAATGCCTGTAACCAATTCCTGAAAACGGAGCAAACATATATATTTATTTTGCGTGTAACGAAAGATCCAGAACTGAAGAAAAGACAATTCCTAAAAAAGAGGAGCAAAAATATAGTACTTTAGAGTAACACAAAAGGCACACCTGCCTGTGGCAGGTGATAGCGTAATAGTAAAGTTTTAGCACACAAAGAAATTGAAATTTTCAGATTTGTACTTTTTTAACATTTGATTTGTGTCAAAGATACTTTAGTGAAGATGCTTGATCCATTCTAATTCGTAAACAGGCTATTGCTAATATCGAGAGAACTGCATATTTTTGGAAGGTAATCTAAAAAAAAAGCCTAGCATCAACTTGAAAAATTTACCCGGAAACTATATAAGTACATTACACATCAATTTAATTTCATTATAGTCCTCAATTTGCTGTTTTTTCGTACATACAGTATTCACATTTCATGTTAGTATAACAGCATCCCTTTGCTCATTTTCAAACCAGTGGAACGACATCTTGAAAAACATATTGACTCATGAAAAACAGGGACGCATACAAAGAGAAAGCTTTGATTACCCAATACCAACTCAAGGACATGGTCGATCCAACCGATCTCACAAGGAAGATGATTAAATATAGGTGATTTGTTCGAAGGAATAGAAGCCGGGGTATAATCCTTGTTTAGTTGGTTCAAGTTTATTTGTGCTTTGTAATCTCATTTCGAGTAACAACGCGAATTGACATCAAAAAGTTATAAACTCCAGTCATAGAGTTCGCCAGAATTTTATAACTTTGCCAAAACAAAGAGGAACCGTTCCGTAACGTAGCCAGCCATTACTCACAACCCGTCAAAATAATTATTGCTTACCGGAAGAAATCTGTCTTGCAGAGAATGTCACCATCGCGAAAGAAACACTTTCCTTCGTCCAGCGTCTCTCTGCAGTCACAGCAACGCAAACAGTACACATGCCACAATTTGTCCAGTGCTTGAAGGAGGTATTTGTCCCTGATGTCTTCATTACAACCACCACACTTTGAATAAAACCAATCATCTGCACCTATGTGGGAAAGAGTGAAATAAAGTTAGCGTTCTGATTTTTGATGCTATTACCACACAGCAAATTGTGGCACATTTTAGTCACTTAATTTCTGTTTCAAATTTCTTGACGTGTTATTGTTGTTGATTTTAACAGAAGTAAAAACTCTTTGCATATAGGGCCTACAACTTATCGAATCAGAAGTGAACGCCTTTTCGTCGATCAAGAACATCCAACTGACAAGGAATATTAAAAACAAACGTTTGCACTCGATGCTCTTTTTGCCTCCTATATCATATTTTTAATTCGAGTAGCTAAGCTAAACATAAAACAGCGGAGCATTTTAGAAAAACAAACTATTAATGTCGCTGTTTTAGGGCGAAGGCGGATTTCCAGGAAAAAAATGAGCTTTTTGCTTCCCGAAACGTTAAGCTAATGTTTTTGTTGAGTTTTTTCATTACCATTAAAAACATAGTTGGAGTTTTACGCCGTTCTAAAGCTAAGCAACCTCTGTTGCTTTGGGAAAATTCTGTGAAAATAAACAACAGATCCTTTTTCGTATGTAGCGAACTTCGAAAATTGTAGGAGAATCTTCCTCGCCGAAAGAAATATTTAAAATAACCTTTTTCGCTAGGTACCCATGAAGCGAATCGACTAGCTTCGAGCTACTCGCGCCTTCAAAGAGTCGAAAAAACGTATTGGGCCGCGACATGCTGTCCTAAAAGAGAATTCAAAGTGCATTTGCCAGCGAACAGCTGGCGTTTTGAAGTTGCCACAGTTTGGTTGGTCGTAGAATGGTAAATGTCAAAGCAAAACGCAGCATATTTTTTGATTTTCAAAACACTTGCCGACGCCATTCCAGTAGTTGTTTTCAGTTAAAAGGATGGTAAATTACCTACTTTGCAAATCTGAGATAATTTCATATCAGTTCACGCCAGTCATTCTGCAGGCTTGCCATGAATTAGACGCAGTATGGTTTTAAAATCAAAGTATTTAAAGGTCATAAACAAACAAACAAATTGCACTGGATGGAGGTAGAGTTTGGTAGCCTCTGATTACCCGAGACTAGCAGAACATGGAGAGAACTACAGTAAAAAACAACAAGAATTCAAGAATTAACAAAAATTCAAACTACATACCTCTTTTGTTCTCAGCCATCACCCCCTGATAAATTTTGTAGTTCTTTCCACAGGCGTTCGAAATTTCTCTTGGATCCAACTCGCAAGCAAAGGATATTTATACGAAACAATGAATACAACAGGAGCTCGAGAGCAATTAGTGTTAATGAGTACAAAACAATCACGCTGCTATTTATCCAAGATCATTAAAAATTCAGGCGTCTCTAAGTGTCACGTGACTCTACAAATTCGAAGCTCGGACGTTGTGACGTTCGTTCAGATGCCATACTATTATTTAAATTTAAAAATAAATTTGAAAAACAGATGCAGAAATAGCCACAAAATATCACAACGTTCACTGAGTATTACTAGTTATTGTAGTGGATTTTTTCAGTTTTGTTGTCGATAAAAAAATGTTTTGCGCCAGTACTTGTTTTGATGAGATTGCACAGTTCCTGAACTGTTTTAAGGTATCATGACGTACATAGAAGCCTTAAGAGAGAGTCCACCTGAAAACCATGCAGTATTAAAATTTGAGTCTACATCGACCCTCCCAGATTTTGTTTATATTTTGCATGGAGTTACATATTGAGGTGCTAATACTATAGGTAGAATATTGTCGCCAGATTATTTAACGTGTTGGAGATATCGTGGTTAACGTGTCCATGATCGGTTTTCAGCCAAAAAATACCCAAATTTTGACCCATCTTTCAGCGAAAATGTCTCTTAAAGCATTGAAGCTTTCCACATCAAAACAACCGTGTCATTAATATAACCAAATACAATTTCAATGATACCATCAAGATTATCAATCACTTTCTGGTTTGGAATTAAAGCTATTTTAAAAATAAGGTCTTGTGGGCAATGTGTGACAGTAAAGATTTTAGGGTAAAATTACGTTTGAATATCGCCGATGCGGCGTTGTTTAAAGACTTTCATTAGCCACTATTTTATGAAACTTTTATCGGATAACAAATTAAAATCAACAAAAGTCTGTAAAGTTGAAACTACAGGCGTGATTTAAACGTACAAAGATGTGCTACAGGTGAGTGCAGGAACACACAGCTTTACAACGAATTTCATAACATGATGGATAGGTCGGCTGAGGACACAGAAATACCGCTTAAATAAATCCAATAAAACGTTTAATATCTAAAATAGCTATCGATGTTAAGTGTCCTGTTATATAGTGCCTTTAGGACAGACTTACGGAGTGGAATGAAGATAAACACGTCACTCGCCATGTTCATCGATCGACTTCAAGCTTATCTTCTCGAGCAGATTGATTCAGGAAGAGAAACCCTCTGCCACTTCTGTCTAGCCGGTAGGCATAACCTTCACAAACAATCCTGCAAGGCTTATAGACGCGACTTGTCCCGTAAATGAATGTCTCACCACTCACATTTTACCACAGGCTTCCCAAGCTCAAAAGTCGTCTTTTTGATGTGTTTTTGAGAGCCCTTCGGCGGCCGACTCTACATACGTGGTGTATGCGACAGCTTGTGTATATAGAGAAATGTATGGGAAAATCACGGATTCTCTAAAATCGGGTAAATAACTATCTATTTTAAAATAAAGTTTACCTACCTCAAATGTGTCGCTTACCTGTGTCTTGTGCCGAATTTGAAGCCATTCCGACGTCATTTAGCGAAGTTATTCGAAGTCGTTGTCTCCCCTTCTAAAAAGAAGGAAAGGCAGACCACTCCATCGATCGCTGGCCAGAGCTCACTCCACAAATCGCTCTCTCCTCAAAAGGAAAAGTCCCGAATCGCAATAAAACCAACAGTTCCATAAAGCCCAATAAATTTCACTCCACATACGTGTTCTTCGGCGGTCGAAAGACTCGTAAAGAACGAGAAATTTTGCTTTAATTTCGCCTATTCGGCTTTCCAAATAGGCTTGTGACCGACCCCGCGACAACGGTCGTTACTCAACGAATAGTATCTGATCTCTGATTGGTCCATTTGAACCAAGTCACGCGCTGACAACACGACACTCCACCGGAGGGAAAGTACATTTTGTCACGATTCAAGTTTCACGCTAGGGCTCCCAAGGGATGTTTTCTGAAAGCATTAAGTCCATCGTCTTTTTCGTGTTCGTTTTCAGACACAGGCGACCCTCTCTTACTGTTTACGTTTAGAGAGTTCCGCGGCAAGTCACGATCGTTCTTCTCCCGCAAAGCCGAGGCATTCGTTTTTATGACCGAAGACATATTAAGAAAACATATCGAGCCAACACAACGATGGAGTTCAGTGAATTTCTTCAGCTCAGGGAAAACTGTACACTCAATACAAATTTGAATATGTAAACATGGCTGTGATTGGCTATTGCGAACAATACAGCTTTCAGAAAACATCCCTTGGGAGCCCTAGCGTGAAACTTGAATCGTGACAAAATGTACTTTCCCTCCGGTGGAGTGTCGTGTTGTCAGCGCGTGCCTTGGTTCAAATGGACCAATCAGAGATCAGATACTATTCGTTGAGTAACGACCGTTGTCGCGGGGTCGGTCACAAGCCTATTTGGAAAGCCGAATAGGCGAAATTAAAGCAAAATTTCTCGTTCTTTACGAGTCTTTCGACCGCCGAAGAACACGTATGTGGAGTGAAATTTATTGGGCTTTATGGAACTGTTGGTTTTATTGCGATTCGGGACTTTTCCCCGGGGGGGGGGGGGGGTACTTGGGCCAATCTTTGTTGGGTATGTGCCGCTAACCTCTCAGAACCCCTGCCCCATTATAGTCATATTCTATGGCCAATTATAGACCCCATCTTAGTCACTTTTGGGTAAATGTAATTTTCACGACCCCAACTTAGTCACTTAATGGGAGCCGTTTGTCAAATATTAAACAACAGCAATGAATACGGTAACTTTTTTTTTTCGGTGAATCTTTCCGTTTGTAAATCACAACTTGCCAGAATTTTCTTACTCTCAAAATCCCGCAAAAGTCACAGCATGAAAACATGAATTTACGCATTTTTACCGCTTGCGTAAAGATTCGTAAATAAATGGCCTTTTCTTTACGGACAAGTTTCGCGTACCGTAAAGATGCGTAAATGCAGAAAACGCGTAAAGAATGCGTAAATTATATTACATGTTCGTAAAGGATAAGGATCTATATGGATATAATTCAAGCTAATTTACTACGTTCTATTGAGAGAAATACTAAGGAAGTGAAACAACATCCGTCTTAAGTAGATTAAAAGTTGTTTTGATCAGCTTCATTGTTAACACTTTACGCGTCTTTATCATTCTTTACGCTCCTTTACGAACCGTTCTTTACGGAACTTTAACTTTCTTTACGCACAACTTTACCCGCCTTTTATTTCTTTAAGAACCTTACTAGTTCTTTAAGGCCATTCGATTTTCTGTACGCACAATTAAACTACTTTTAAATGTCTTTCCGAATATGTATAAGTTTTTTTTTTACATGGCCATAAACTGTCCGCTGTAATCACCTTTTTGACGCACCTTTAGCATTAAAACACAGGGAGTTGTCATATGACGAGAGTTATATGTTTTTTTACAATGGTGCCTGCAAGCATGCTGCTTTTACAATAGCTTTTCCAATTTTAAGATTAGACTGTCAAGGTTTCTTACATTGGCCTAGCCTCCGGCTGCGGTTTATCCTAAAAACCGATCCACGTACACTTCCCGAAATCTATATTTCTCGCTTGTTTGCATGTGAAAACACATCTTATCTTTAAATAAAACAGTGCTCCGTTCAATTTGTAGACACTATTACAAAAATCCAGGGAGTTGTTACCGTGAAGCTCGAACACATTCTATGAGTCTTTCATTGACTTTTCATGCGAGGCTTGCGAGCCGCCGAGAGATTTATCTGTCCCTCGGAGACTGGGCTCCGTTATACGCCGCTATCAACGGTCAGCGGGTTTACGCGTGTGTTTGAAATTGGCGTCCATTTTGAAAGTGACGATGATTCACAACTTGGACAACGATCCACTTCGAAGTCTTCTTTTCCGTTGTTGTTGAGCTTAGTTTATCGAAAACTTGTTCTAAAATATAATGCAAGCCTTCGGACAAGAAAGTGGTTGAAATGGAATGTGTGGTGGACGCGTACATCGTTCCATTCCTCAGATAACTCCACGACTCTGTACGACTTCGAGTCGACAACAGGAACAATTCAACACTAAATAGGTGAGTAGGTTTTCTCTTTTCTCTCTTTCTCTTTGTAAATATCCAGCTGGTCAGCCTCCTACCAGTTGGAATTTTGAACAAATTTCAGTTCTATTTGTAATATTTGTTTGCTTAGTTACAGTGTCCACAATTACTACAACAGTGCTAAATACCCTGAAGTGATTTATTTTTATTTTTTATTAAACACCCAGCATGGTCAATTGATAAACAGATAGTTGACAGCAATCAATGATATCAATGAAGCAACAAAATTATTGTGAGCTCAATTGCTTTTGATTGCTGAAAGAAAATCATAAGGCATGGATACAGATTAAAGCTGGGAGCTGGGTAGATGGGAATACAGTGATTGTTTGTTGCATGAATCTTAAGGTCTCTGCACACGTGGGGACATGTCACAGGGACACGTCGCAACAACATGTATATGTAGAAGCGACAAAATTATGTGTTGTTCACACTGAGGGGACGTGGAGCAGGGACATGTAGCAGCAACATAATCACAATGTGTACACACAAGGAAATGTAGCTACAGGTACATGTCGCAACAACTTGTCCCCTCATGTTTGCCGATTATGTTTGGCATTAGCAACATGATATTTGAAGCTGTTTTTTTTCCCTGCAACATGTTGCACGAAATTTAACTCCTTAAACTTTGTGCAACATGTCACAGGTACAAACTGTTAGGAATTCCTGTTTCATGTGCCAAAATTATCAGCACACACAAAGGGATGTGTTGCTGCCACATGTCCCTGGAGTATGGTCCCACTACATTTATTTGTGTGTGTACACATTTTGATTTTGTTGCTGTCCCCACTAAATTTCCTCTCAGTGTAAGCAACACATGATTTTGTTGCTGCGATATGTCCCTTCATCTTAAATTAAGTCATAAATTGACTGATTTGTGAATAATAACAAATTCACTTTATCAATTCTGACTCTTACTCTCTCAGAGTGCATTGTTTTTGCAATATGGAAATTGCAGTTTTCTTATTACATTTGTATCATGCAAGACCAGTTCCTGATTACAACTTTTTGTTACACACTACAATCTTAAGGGACCCCTGTCAGCCACACCTACAAGAATTTTGGTATTATATTTTCTGTGGAGTGTGTCTAAACAAAACAGATCACTTCGAAACTACATGTACTTAAGGTAATTAAGCAAACTTTTAGTAGCACAACTTACAGTACATGTGCAGCAATGCAATAAGATTTTGCTTCACCATACAGTTTTCATAATTTTGATGGCACCCAAAGTGGCAGAGGCTGACTAGGGTCCTTTAATAAGAAAGCTTACCATTCTGGGAACAATGCATGCCCAATGGTAATATTAATGTCAAAGTAACTGTTTTGACTCAAGTACTGAGTAAATGCAACAGGAAATATTGGTAAGAATTCTTAATGGATGAGGAAAGTGCTTATTATTAAATATAACAATGGAGTTGATGTTAATAATTGTCTCACAAACATCTAATCTGACACTGTGACTGAATTATTATTTTTTCTCCATTTAATAGAAATTGAAAAGGCATCACTCTGCATATAAAATGTTGAAGTACATGATGACACCAAAAGAAAGACACTGCAGCTATGGTCGCTATTGTGAGACTACTGTATCTTCATGGACTACATAAGTGGGAGGTCTAACCATCAAGATCTCATGGTTTTGTCATTGCCCTTGCATATGGCATTAGAATGTTTTCGTGGGTGTAAGACTGGCCCTCTCCTATGGTAGCTGCATGGTAACGTGTCTCATTGTTTTTTCTGTCTGTCTCACCCATAATGAAGACCACTCATGGAGAGTAAAGTTTCTATGAGTCAAATGAGTCATTAGTCAAGGTGATTTTTACACAAAGTAGGTTATTATCTTTTAAACCATGGTTTCCCTTTATGCAAGTTAGCTTAGAAGTTAGAAGCACTCTACATGTACTTTGTTTATGGTTGGTTCTATCCCGGTTTGCTTGCGGTTAGTTCCACTCCAGTTTCACTTTGCTTGCAGTTAGTTCCTCTCTGGTTTACTTGCCTTTTGTTCACTTAGGTTTGCTTGCGGCTACACATGTAGTTCCACTCTGGTTTACTTGCAGTTAGCATTCATTTAATGTTGGATTCGTAGTCATTGACTCATTTGACTCATAGAAACTTTACTCTCTATGAGTGATCTTCATTATGGGTGAGACAGACAAAAAAAATAATGAGACATGTTACTATGCAGCTTCCATGGGAGAGGGCCAGTCTTCAAAATGCAAGGGCAATGACAAAACTATAAGATGTTGATGGTACATGTACGTCAGAGAGGCCTGCAACTGCTGGCCCACTTTGGACCTGTAAGGAACATCACAACAGAGAAGAAACTAATGTGGACATGATTAGAATTTACACCAAAATAGTATCGTGCTTCTCTGATCTGCATAGTGATAACAACTATCACTTTTACCTTAGTTTCTCTTAAGCGTACACAGCTGAAAATTCAGTGAACGTATTACCTGGACACTAAGAAAATGTATAATTGCCAAAGGAAATATTTTACAGTACAGTAACAATAATTATTTCGTGTTCACATGCAGGCACTTAAACCAAACAACCTTGAATAATGGAAACAAAGAATACAAACTTAACTGAACAGGCAGGTTTTTTTTCTGGTATTTTTAGTGTAAATGCACTTTTATTTACAATCAGTGATGAGTTAAAAAATCAAACTACATGTGCAGTGCAGAGTAAAAATCATTCCTATACAGCTGTGGCTAAACATTTATTCTTGAAATAACTCACATGTATGTTTCGCTTTGAGTTATGACAATAAAATAAATTGCAAGGTATTAAACATGTATTATTGTTCTTGTTGGGGCTAGGTCAGTCCTTGGGAGTCATACGTAAATTATATCCCAGTTTACGGAAGCTGAAAATATCGTTAACGTTCTGAATAGGCCTTTTACGGTGTGCGTTAAGGAACTATAGCGTATTATGTGGATGTTGACACAAACCTGCATTTATAATAGTCGGATTACCAAAAAGGGGACATTGCCGAAGAATACTGAAAAATACAACGTCAACGGGCTTTTAAATACTGCCCATTTAAGATAGTTTAATAACGCGTAAAGATCCCCTTTCTGATCTTTTTTCAGTCGCCGTAAAATATCGTAAACGTTCTCTTTACGATTTTTTACAATGCGCGTAAAGATGCGTTTAAAGTCTACCTACGGAATCTTTACGCACTATCGTTTTCAGTGCGTAAAGACGTTCTTTACGAAAGTGTAAAGAGGTTCGTTAAGATGCGTAAAGAGGATCTTAATGCTTTCTTTACGGCATCGTTACGGAATCGTAAATTTAAGATTTCATGCTGTGAGTGTGACCCCATTCTAGTCACCCTATAAAAAATGCTTGAAAAAGCGACCCCATTATAGTCAGTCCACTCGTGAAAATGCGACCCCATCCAGCGGCACATCCCCATTAGCCCATTTATAGGAAGTGCCCCCCCCCCCGGGGACTTTTCCTTTTGAGGAGAGAGCGATTTGTGGAGTGAACTCTGGCCAGCGATCGATGGAGTGGTCTGCCTTTCCTTCTTTTTAGAAGGGGAGACAACGACTTCGAATAACTTCGCTAAATGACGTCGGAATGGCTTCAAATTCGGCACAAGACACAAGTAAGCGACACATTTGAGGTAGGTAAACTTTATTTTAAAATAGATAGTTATTTACCCGATTTTAGAGAATCCGTGATTTTCCCATACATTTCTCTATATACACAAGCTGTCGCATACACCACGTATGTAGAGTCGGCCGCCGAAGGGCTCTCAAAAACACATCAAAAAGACGACTTTTGAGCTTGGGAAGCCTGTGATTTTACAAGATTCTTTTCACCCGGCGCCATCTTGTTTCAGACTAGTACCCAGTCTCTCAAAACTCGCTTCAATTTATCCTGGATCCACACAGTAGCTGCGCTGGCACGCAAATAACAGAAACATTTGACAATGGAAACCCCCCTGCCAAAATGATCTTGACTAAAACGCTACGAGGATTCGACCATACGAATACAAACGAGACCAGGCGAAAGCACACGAGTTATGAGCATGAAATCTATCATTCTTTGACCTATCTGTTTTCCTTGTCAATAATAATTGTTAGTAATCTTTTTTACTTAGGGGCCATTTACATGGAAAGAGGATGATCCCAGCACTAGGATCATCCTCCTTTCATGTAAAATAGAATGATCCTAGTGCTTGGATCATCCTAGTACTAGGATCGTCCGAGCGCGATATGTTTTCAGTTTGCATGTGAACAGTTGCATTTGGCCCCAGCGTTAGGATCATCCCTCATCTCCAATAGGATGATCCTAGCACTAGGGCCAAATGCAACCGTTCACATGTAAACTGAATGCTGAAAACATATCGCGCTCGGATGATCCTAGTACTAGGATGACCCAAGCACTAGGATCATTCTATTTGATTTACATTAACGGAGGATGATCCTAGTGCTAAGATCATCCTCTTTCCATGTAAATGGGGCCTTAGTTTTCACGCTAGCAGCCAGAGCAGCTATAAAACTCTCTACTATCCAAGGGTCCAGCAACAAGGTGTCCAACAACAAAGCTCGCGTAGTGCTAAGCATGCCCGCGCTCTTTATTTGATTTCTCCTTGTACCTGAATAATCCTTAACAGTTATATCCTGTGGAATCGCGTGCAATATCGCCACATATTTAGCCGACAATGTCGTAGGCTTAGACGATATCCCGCAAGATAAAGTAGGATAATTGTTTTATTATTCAACAAATTGTCAACGAAAAATGTTTTACACCTAGAAATAACGTGCATGGTTATGCATATGCAGCGCTTGACTGATGTTCTTACAACCTGCAGAACAATCATCAAAGGCTCATGAGCAGATCTTCTCATTTTGAGCTCGCCAAAGTAATCTCAGCAAGAGAGAGTTCGGTACCATTCCTTTTTTAACTGCAGTCGAAGAAGATTTCTCAGTTGTTTCCTTAAAGTGTGAAAAAAAATTTTGTCAACATGGCGTGGTTGTTGTAAACTTGAATCCCGACGGTAATGGCAATGAAGATGTGGCGATCGAAATTTCAACGTACAGGCTTACCTCGACATAAGAACCTGTGAATTTTTTCTTTGTTTTGAAGCTATTGTTTGCCTGCTCGATTGTTTCATGAATCTTTGATGTCTTGGACGTTCTTTGTTTACGTCACTGGTGAGGTCCACGTGGGTTCAGATAAATCGTGGATCATTTATTTGCAGTTAACTACGCGACTATGACGAATTTTTCGGACTTAAACCATGCGTTTATTTTTTCAGCGGAGATAGTTCTGACCGCCTAACAAACACTGAATGCAACTACGATATCGCTGCCCTGGTTGCTCTAGTTCCCATTTCGCGCGAAAAATGGCTTGCTGCCATACTCTCGAACAACCGCTGACTTGGACGAGAATTGATCGCTTTACAATTAATGAGAGCATCGTTATTCTGTCCCAAACCCCCTGCCCCCCCCCCCCCCCCCCCCCAACTACTGCTACGCATAATTATTTAACAATTATCTTGTTAAATCGGGTCGTAGGCCGAGTTGGCTTAAATCAGGATTAAGCAGGATAATCGTTTTATTATTCAAGAAATGGCCAACGAAGAATATTTTACAGCTAAGATAATTCTGGCAGTTAACAGAAATTGCGCTATTTCCGAGACCGAGCCCCTCACTTGGATCCGCCACTGGGAGTGATCAAACAAATCGGACAAAGGCGGCGCGGTCGTCAATCACGCGAATGATTCCAAACCATTACTTTTACCACCTCCTCTCTATATAGCTATATGAGACACGTCATATTGCAGATCAACGTGTTATATGGAAATTTTGAAACAAAGAGTTTAGATATAAATTGAAGGAAGACTCAGAAGTTGTACAAAGAAGTAGTAATAAACCGTAAATTAACAAGGATAGCTACGGATGAGGGAAATTAAAGTGGATAACGAACGCCAAACTTGAACGGATGTAGCTCTTCTGAATCATCACCAACCTTTATTGCGTCACATGATCTGCTGTTTGTCAGACATCTCCAGCCACCTGCCACTTTGAACGCGAGGGGGCTTCGGAGCAATGTTGTGGTGACATGAATTCACTGTCACTTAGTTTCAAGATATTAACGTCGTAAAGAACATTGAGCATAACTAATCACTTGTTCCAAACGGAGTTTCATCATAACGTGAAGAACGTGGGTAGGTTTGGTAGGTGTTCTGTTCTAAGTCGGCGACATAACGTGGATCTGAAAACCACAAATACCAGACGAAAGGTCTTTCAAAAGCCTTGTTACCATCCCCCGGTCCCTCAACACACCCTACAAATGTAACACACCCTACTCTTGCGCCCCCGCTGGGGACGAAGTTCTCAGTGAAAAGATATAATATTGTCATGGGATTTTTGCATGCTTTGCTCGGCCGCCATCCAAAGCCGAAATCATCTTTGTGAAGGGAAGAAATGGTAAAATAATCTTCCTCCTCGTCAAATAAACCAATTCTGAATAGGCAAAGTTTCTACTCCATTTCAACACCCACGGATGTGGTTTTATTTTTTGTGCAGTTCTTCAACGGTACAAGCGTTGTCGCCTTGTCTTTGTTATGACTAGATACATCGCACTCTTTCTTGGAATAACCTCTATACGAGTATTTAAACGAACTCGATCGCAATATGATCTGATTCGAAGTGAAATTTGAGACAAGAAATTCGAGACGAACAAAATACCGCTGATGCCACAATTCGGACTGTCACGCAATCAACTATTGTCGATGTTTCATCGTAAAACGACAGCACCAAAAACCACTTATGCCGCTGGTTTCGACCGGATGGAAATGACTTTGCGATAGGAAAATATTTTTTTTATATGTGAGCAAAAGCACGGGACCGCATACTAAAATAAGCCGGTTCTCACGACGGTGGATTTTTGATGTGACGCTGCCAACGTGTTTTGATAACATCCGTTCAGCATAATACCTGTGGCTGTGGAAATACCAGACCCATACCACAGAATGAAGTTTACACACCAAGTGGACTTCGCCAAACTCCCTTTAAGGAATGACTTCTTAATTCTACGATGCATGCTTGTGGGAAGCCCAGCAGTCACCTTAATGTGACACGACCAACGGGCCGGTATGAATTTGAATTCGTTTCAATATAATTTGTTGTGTTCAATACTACCAGCTAACGGCTTTTAGAAGTTAAAACTTCTAACAATTTAAATATTTTCTTACAAAACTATGTCTTGCTTCTTTAAGAAACATTCCATTTAGTAAATTGTTTATGAACACTCAGTTATCACGATTTCCGTGTTGAGCTCATTTGCATATCGCCACGGAGTAAACGGTATTTTGTTGAATGTAAACCTTTCATTCCTCTTAACTTTACAGAGTTTTTACTTAATAAACAGAATTATCATTCCCCTGACAATCTATAGATAGTTTTAAATTCAATTTCAGAAACGCCGCATTTCTACAAACAACGGCTTTTGAGACCCCACCGTATTGACATGAATTGAATAGGGAGAATTAAAATTTTGCTTATAGCCAAATGAAATAAATGACACAAGTTAACTTAACGTCTTTCTATTGTTAAGGGTTAGGACTGTCCTGTGTAGAAATTTCACTTTATTTCTTCTCATTTTAAACTTGTAGCAGGTGATCAAACATGCTGTATATTTTAACCTCAAATTTGAACACTTTCCACTGTCTGACAGTTTGATTGACATTTCTCCAAAACAATAGACAATTGAACCAAACTGTTGCACCTGGTTGATGTACTAGCGAAGTTACACAAGTGTGCCAAATTTGAGGGAAATCGGTGACATGCACTGTAGACTCGCTTGCATGGTTCTCATGTGGACTCACTCTTAAAATCGACAGTATTGAAGGGTACCTGCACGTACTCAACCGATGAATACAAAAACACTGAACATTAACTCACGATTACGATTAAAATTCATACCACATTTGCTTTACATAATTGCAGATTTCACCCTAAACCTTTTTTGATTCGCCGCCATCGTTTATTCAGGTATTTTGCCTACTGCCGCTTATCCAAAGCACTAGGTTGACGTCAAGGGAGGTTTGTTATGTTACATACAGGGGGTTCTTCAATTGGGTATGCAGTATTGTTCCGCGTTTATAATACGATTACTAGATATTTTCTTTTATTTTGTGCACCCAGGATACGTTGTGTTTTTGAATTTTTCAAAATTAAAAAATTTCCACCCTTACACCAGCTGAACCTGGAAGCTTCAACGACATCAACAAAAAATTCCTTTCCACTGCAGTTCTCTTGTTTACCAGTGTAAAAAATTCAAGGCAGTTGTGGGAACCCTGAAAGGACTTGATCGTAAGAAAACAAAAATTAATTTGAAAGCCAAATTCTCCCAACGCTAGTTTTAGAATATGTATAACAACAGAAAGGAGAATTCACATGTTGTGAATTGGGTAAGACGCTGAGTCTTACAAATAGGCAATGAGGAAACCACTAACAACTATTTTGCAAATTCAAGACGTTTCGTAATAAAATGCTGTAAACTAGTGGTACCTATCGGTAGAAGTGCCAACGAGTACAACAAGAGAGAAGGGTTGTGAGGATAATAAATTTATTGTAAATGTTTGACTAAAAGTACACTTTATGATGTGGGTGTGATCAATGTACATTGCATGTATTCGTTGCGGAATGTTTGTGGAATAAACTGATGCGATTTGGTGAAGGCCTAATGAAGGAGTTCTAAAATGATACTAAAGTAGTGAGAAACCTTGTGAAATCCATGTAATTTGAGGGTTGCAAGCCATTGCAGTTCTCTGCCGCTATTTTGGAAAGGTGTCAGCTGTTTTTAAGTCCAATAGACCTTAAATCAAAGTGGCTGTGAGCCACTGAAACTCGGAAAATATATAGCCTTTGTTTACTTCATATATAGTAACACAAATAAAGGCTGCATTTTACCCAACCCCCTACCCGCTTCACAAGACTAATTGATTACTAAATTTAATATTAAAGACTCTCTGTCGACTGCGAGTGTTTGTTATTGTTTTGATTCTGGCAATGAAGAAAATCGTTCGAAAATCAAAAAGATTTAGGGCATTTGCGGCCTAAAATAAAATATACCGGTAGAAACAGGTATAAAATGTTTACTTTCGAGGTCATCCAGCTAAGAAATACTTTATTTTGAAATTATGACCGCGTCGTGGGGCGCGAGCTACAATTACAATTACAAGCTCCTGTCGCCATACGCGTCATTGGTCGTCATTTGAAACAACTCCATAAAATAAATTTCCTTTTTATTTGCTTTTAGAAGCACATATACAGAGTATATATATACAGTACTTAGTGCTCTTAAAATACAAGATGTAGAACTAGAGCAATGAACATTTCGTGGCGATTTCCATACCGCGGTTTGGAATTCCTGCGGAGATTGTTTCGATAAGCGGTCACGTACAGATTCTAAATGCTTTCAGTTCGATCTTTTTTCAGTCCGAAAGAACGCACTTTTCATCGAAATAAGAATTTCAAATAATCTCAATAAAGCTTACTTGGTACTGGTCTACTGGAAGAATCTACTGGCAATGCGAAGGGAAATAATTCTGCAGCGATTCAGTGTCACTCAGCTCAATACTGCAACAAACGTGAGCAGTTTTCACTTTGCCTGTATCCGAGGTCATCTTCTTTGTTTCTCCATTGATTCTGGGCAGATTTTCTTGAATAAATCTTTTCGGAAGAGCCTCTGGTTACAGTCTAGGCCTTACGCAGGCGATTCTTGGCACCCGCCATGCATGGCTAAAAGCAGGCCGTTGTTTAGCTTCTCACACATGTGAGTTTGCGGATCACGTATCGACGCCATGAATCATGCATCGTGCACGTGCTGAACAAATAAGTAGCGCGCTGATTGGCCACAACTATGACAAATTGTGCACGTGCTGAACAGTTTCTACTCAACAGATTGGCTAAAAACATCAGACATTGTGTCGTCACGATCTACCTTACATTACATTACCTTACATTACATTACTTACATTTCTACATTTTGGAGCGTTTGTGAGATTTTTTCCGCACATACAAATCTTCTCACGGCTCTATAATCTGCCGCCTCGTCAGGCCTTCTGGTCTTCCAGAAGGCCTGACTCGTTGGCAATAAAGACTTCCAATCTTGCTTTCATCATTTGAAAAGAAAACACCTGAAGATCACTCTTCTACGGCTCCAAAAACAGCTGCCTTTGGTCAGCCACTGTAGTGTTGATACTGACAAAACGAATGGCTAAGGCTGTGAATTTCATACATTAATCAGTCACCGGTCTCTTCTCCACCTATAATTGTCCTGTTATTTTAATTTGTTATTCGTTCTTTCGTTCGTTCGTTTGTACCAGGGCGCTAAAAAGGAAGGGCGGCGAAACGGCCAGAGCCAGAGGAGGTTGGACAGCACCCCGCGAAGAATTATGGGTAGAGCGTCATTTCGGCTTCATTTGAACACAGACGCGAAAGAGTGAACATCACGCTGTCGTACAAAATGGATGCTTTCGACCAACAAGAGTCACAAGCTGATCTCTTTGAAGTATTTATACACTGCTGCGAAGTTTCAAATTTATTTATCTTTACTGTACCGAGTTTGCCTTTTCTTAGGCTCAATGGCTTTTCGCTTATTTCAGTTTTGTTGATTTTCGGTCGGAAAGGCGAATGTGTATTTTGCCGTTTAGCGAGGCACTTCTCCACAGACTGGACGGGTATAAGTCGCCGTTGTTCTGTTTGAGTGTCGGGATGGTTCTTGTTGTTTCCGTTTTCGAACTGTCACAATAAGCGTCGAAAATAAAACGAATATTCAAATCAACCACCGACACGTTTTCTCATTGTAACACTCGTTTATTCAACGTACGTACACAATCAAGATATTAGATTACAGCAAACGAAACTGTCACAGCGCTTTGCTTGTCACGCACTGTTCTTGCGCTCTGAAACAGTTGTATTTTCCCGCAGAATTTTCCCAAAAGTCCTGTCTTTTATGCGTGGGCCAGGCATTTCTACTCTCGTCTTCAGGTGCATGATACAGGGCAATAAACTCGATCAATGCACAGATTTCTGTCTCAGTCCACTGGCTATCAGATTGGTTATTTTTCTGTTACAAATCAAATCAGATACTTGTGTTTAGAAAATATTTTACCAAACACACTTGAGAAGAGAACAAAAAGCACTGTGTGAAACGCATTAATACACACCGATGGCTTGAATTCCGACTGGAACAAAGTTTTTCTTGACCTTGATGGCTGATTACATGTTTTCTTTGGTGGCCTTTTGCCAGGAGTATCACCGCTCGGCGGAGCATTTGCCCGCTTTCCCGGATTGCTCATAACAAAACCTACGTAAAATAAATCAAACGATAGATCAGGATAAAAGAAAACTACAACACGATATGAAAGGGAATAAGACAAAACAGCGAGACGTGTTATTTTGGTTCACGAAAAATCCCGCGAAACACGACACTTCGATCGCGCCATTTCCGGAGTTTGTTCGATGCTAGTAAAAATCATAAGTTTCAATGTTAAATATCTCGAAAACGATTGCGGGGGCGACAGGGGGCGACCAGTGTGACTCAAAACCTAATAATCAAACTACAAGGAAATGCAGAAAACAGAAGCTAGAAGCAAAGGTAAAAGCCATAAAAGCTATTTAAAAACATCACACCTCGGACATCTGAAACCAACAAGCACTGATCGACGGTTCGTCAAAACATTAATAAAATATGGTTTGAAAACCACCTTACCTTTAAAATGACGACTTCTCAAGAAATAATATCTTCAAGGAAAACCTTTCCTGTTGCGTTCGAATCGATTCGTTACAAAAATCGTAAGGAAAAACTCGAAATTCTGCCAGTATCTTCACGCTTGGGAAATTTTCAATGCTCGCCATTAGCATATTGAGGGCAGAATCTGATTGGACGAAAATGTCACGTGAATGGTGTCCAACCTCCCCTGGGCCAGAGCGCTCTTGGGCGATGCGTGATGCGGAGTAGGACTGGGTCGAGCGCGCTTCACTGCAGCAAAGTTCAAAACATGGCGGCAAGTGAGAGTCGATGGCTGGTGGAGAAAAGTGATCGCTACGCAAAAACAGTAAGACGATTCCGCGAAATTCTTTTGGAAATGAAATAACGACATGTTTCCTTAACTGTAAGAAGTTAGAAAGACTTTGATTCTGTGAACGCAGTGTTGAATTATCATAAATAAAACCAACTTGCTCGAAATGTCTTTTGCCCTTTTTTCGAACGCTATAAAATCAAGCACCAATTTCAAGGAAAATATGGTAGCAGATGGCTCAATTTTCAAGCAGTAAGTAGAGAAAGTATTGCTTTTTCATCGGTGTAAATCTCATTCTGAACTTTTTTGAACTTTTTGAGTTTATAGGCTTTGAAAGTTTATACTGTTAGTGCTTTTAATATTGCTATTATGACAATAGGTATACCTTGGGCTATACCACTTTTCAATCTTCCAAGGTACTGGATTCTAAACAAACGAATGTGTCTAGGTTTCAGGCATTTACATCAAATTTTATTGAACATCAGAACCTCCCTTGAAGAATAAACAATGACACTATATGGCATGGTACAGTGTATGGTTTGTAGAAATGGTTTGGTAAAATACAGGGCTAATATTACCTTCCCAATGTAATATCTAAGGTTTAATCAGTTATTTGGTCTATTTCTTGGAGATGAGGAATTTCAATCACTAAATGGTCAGAATGGTATAACAATGCATTGCATAAGCAACCAAACACAGCAGTGCAAAACACTGTACAGAAATAATTATAATTACTATAATTATAAATCATAATCCATGCATGACTACACCTAAATATTGTGTAACTCTGTGCTCCTAGAAAAATCACAGGGAGCATAACCATGAAATCTGGGTGCCTAGTTCTTATTGGTACATACCATAGTTATGCTTTTGTATCATCACTTTAAGACTTCATGGCCTCGTCCTCCATGACAAATTACATCAGTAGCCCCCTTTTGCAGTGGCTAAAAATTCAAGTACCCCCATTTTCTCACCAACTCCTTCCCATAGATAATGGAAGGTCATGGCACAGACTTAACTTTTGGGTCTCTTGTTTCCCAAGTGATGTAGGCATTGTTAAATAGATGCACAGCTGTTTAACTCTGAATTAACATGCCATTGGTTTCCAAAATATATCCCTTTTTCCCTTTAGAAAGGTTTCAGCTTTACCTGTAACTCGGAAAATTTCTTTTATAATTTCTCTATCCAAGCCATCCCTGGCCCATTAGTACTAGTGTGACCAAAAAAAACAATATCTCAATAAATATGAACTGTTTGTACAAAAACTCATGTGATGGGTTTCTGGTTTATGCTGATTATGATATTTAAGATGTACTCACACCCTCAGCTTTTTTGTATCATATGACAGATCGTCAACATATGTATGTTTTATCCACGTGCCTTTTATACATTAACAATAATATTTGCTATCAAATTTTTATTTTGTATCATTTTAATATGATCATTAGCTGCATGATTCAAGTCACAGAGTTGACTTGGTCTTGTTGTTATATAATTTGTCATTCGGCATTCAAAAAGATGGTGAATAGGCTGGTCAGTAAGATTGAAGGTTAATGCAAATGCTGTTAGAAAAGTCCCTATCCAAAAGGGAATTTGCCAGTGCAATGAAATGCGTGTGAAAAGAATAATAATATAAGGCTGTTACAATTGTCAAAGCCAAGAAAAGAACATATTTAAATGCTTTTCTTCCATAATTTAACCCTCTGTCTCCATCGAATATATTGCTAACAGAAATTTGTTAATGTTCTACTTTTAAGCTGCTCTTGCATGCAAAGGATTAATAGTTTTGCTTTTTATCTTTACATAAGCTAAGTAGATAACAAATTGTTGTAATGAAAAAGTTCATCAACATAATGCCATTGGATATGCGAACTGTGATGGATATTATTAACTAGTAATTGTAATTGTTGACACGGCTACCTTGGTGTTATGGAATAAACTCTTGTTAGTACCCTGTAGGGGTTTGATCTGTTTTGTTGCATTTGCAGAGCATTGAAGAGCATAAAAAAATAAAACTCATTAATGTAAAACTGTAAACAAGGAAAATTTGCAACCTTGTTCACTAATGAGTGCACATTTCTACAAACCACTCTACCATGTCATATAGTGTCATTGTAATTCTTCATTAAAGTTAGATGTAAATGCCTGAAATCTCTACACATTTGCTTGCTTGGCATCGAAGCTGGAAAAGTGGTATACCCCAAGGTATTAAGTATAAACTTTCAAAGCCTCTAACTCAAAAAGTTCAAGAAAGTTCAGAATGAGATTTACACCGATGAAAAAGCAATACTTTCTCTACTTACTGCTTGAAAATTGAGCCATCTGCTACCATATTTTCCTTGAAATTGGTGCTTGATTTTATAGCGTTCGAAAAAAGGGCAAAAGACATTTCGAGCAAGTTGGTTTTATTTATAATAAAACAACACTGCGTTCACAGAATCAAAGTCTTTCTAACTTCTTACAGTTAAGGAAACATGTCGTTATTTCATTTCCAAAAGAATTTCGCGGAATCGTCTTACTGTTTTTGCGTAGCAATCACTCCTCTCTACCAGCCATCGACTCTCACTTGCCGCCATGTTTTGAACTTTGCTGCAGTGAAGCGCGCTCGACCCAGTCCTACTCCGCATCACGCATCGCCCAAGAGCGCTCTGGCCGTTTCGCCGCCCTTCCTTTTTAGCGCCCTGGTTTGTACGTTCGTTCGTTCGTTCGTTCGTTCATTCGTTCGTTCGTTCGTTCGTTCGTTCGTTCGTTCGTTTGTTCGTTCTCCTTTATAGGTGAAGTTGGTTAAACCCTAACTGAATCGACATTTTAGGGAAGCAGTCACCAAGGATGCATTCAGTAAGACTCTGCACAATACTTTAAATTCAAGTAGTTTAAAAATTTCTTGCATTTGGTAAATGATACCTTCAAGTTAGTGTTTGTCTACAAAGTTAACAATTTTTCAATTTGCCAAAAAGTTCTTATCCAAAGAACTCCTTTAACCTCTCTTCCTGTTATTTGAAACCACCTCTCTGCCAGCTCTGTACAACATGCAGGTCTAGAACGCCTATAAAAGACAGAACAGTCTGTGTGTGTTTTGAGAAGACTGGTTTTTATCCCTGTTATACGCCCCGCCTTCGACCTAGTTAATAAATCCTTTATAAAGTTCTGATTAGCTCAGCGAGGCTTATACGAAGGATTTTACAGGATTTGCCATAATTGGATAACACCAAACAACAATTTAATGACGTGACAATGCCATGAAGTTAATTCTTGGGCACTGATATTACGTGTCCACCATTATTTGCCTGTTTAGCTGTATTCTCGGCCTCAGTATGCGATGATTAACCACCCACGAGCATGCAGACCTTGTCTTTTCTGGAATTTTACTTGGCTGAGGTAGGTATGAAGTGTGTCAAAGTAGTGTTAGGCACTAAACTTCTGAGAAAAGTAATACCCGTGATAGAAAGCATGAAAAGGAATTACACCCAGTGTTGTGCAAGAGAGGTTAAAAAGCCATTTTAAAGGTATAAAAGTCGCCCGTGTGGAAGAAACGATCTTAAAACCTTGCGCCCTATTCTAATGTCTGAATTGCTATGAAATGACTAGGAAAAATTGCAAATTTCAAGAGCAGCAATTTGTTGGTCTCAGCAGGATCGCACCGAGACACGGAAATTCTTAGTAGAGTTGCAATTGAGACGGTGGATCTAATCCTGTTTTCTTCTTAACATTCCTTGTCTCCCGCTGGCATTGCAGCGCAACGACTTCAGAGGAAAGGACCAGTCGGTTCAAGTTAGCGATTTCCCTGTTGACTCGCAGTCTTTACATTTCACCATGTTAAATAGCTCCCAAAGAAAATTGTTTTGCTAGGTGCAAGAGTAAGTTAAAACATTTATTTATTTTGTTTAAATACCTTGAAGTTTATCACTCGGTTCCGACTGAGAACAGGTTTCCGTCTGTGGATTTAGTTTCGTCTCCGGGTGAGCCCGCGGCTTTCGTCCTGAAGTTGCTAAGCAACGCTAGTGACGTAAACTGGGGACACTTTTTTCGTCGACGCTCGTGAATAGTCGTCCCCGTTTCTGATAGGATAACAACATTCGGAATTTCCTCAAATAGTAGCGACGAAGATTTATGAAAATAAACAGAAACCGAACTTCTGACGAAGTTCCGGCCGCGAACAATCGAAACTTCCCTACTTATAAAATTTAGCATCATCACCAAAGGCTCCTTGCCTGTCAATAGTCTCAGTTTTATGGCCCTCAGTTTTATTTAGTTCCGATTCACAACTCGCAATGCCACTCCGATCTTGTCAAGTCACGCAGAAGTCTGAAGTGCGAACTACTAAATGAACCAATTACCGTTAATAAGAGATTAAATTCGTCAAATTAATCCTGGCGAGAATAATGTTTAAGTATGAAAGGTTAATAATAGCTGTTGATTATGTCTGACTCTCGTTCGTTTCTGCACGTAACCTCTTTAACCAGTAGCCAAATCAGTAAAGTGCGTGCGAGATTTTTTCTTAAATAAGAGGGAAGGCGAGAGGGGGGAATGGGAAAAGACGGTCCACAGGTGGTCTAGAAGAGGCCCTAGAAGGTTGTCTCTCATCATGAGGTCGTTACCCTACTTCCATCCCACCTCGTTCTTTCACTTTTTGAAAGTATACTTTTACACGTGTGTGCTGATGCGTTGCTAGCTTAACAGTTTTCCTTCTCTCTTTGTGTTATCTTCCATCAGATCAAAACAATAATATAATATAATATAATATAACATAACATAAGATAATATAATATAATATAATATAATATAATATAATATAATGTAATGTAATGTAATGTAATGTAATGTAATGTAATGTAATGTAATGTAATGTAATGTAATGTAATGTAATGTAATATATACTACTTATTAACCGAGAGTGAGGTCATTACAGGGAAATCTCAGACCTCGGCCTTGATGTATTGACCGAGCGATAGCGAGGTCAATACATCAAGGCCGAGGTCTGAGATTTCCCTGTAATGACCGAACGGACGAGGTTAATAAGTTATTTATTATATGGCCTTTTTAGCGCTGAAAAAAGGGAAACGTTTTTCAATATCCGCTTGTGCGCGCAAGTGGTCATTCGAGGTCATGCGATCCAAACCAGAAGAAACGGTTTCTTCGACAATGAGTCAATTTTTGTCTTCATTACGCCAAGATCTAGGGCAAATTTAACCACTTTAATTTTCACAAACCAAACTGACCTGTGTTTACAAGTGTTTGACCCTTAAAAAGTTATAAAAAAGCTAAGGCAAGAAAAATTTTCATAATGCCCGGTCATTACAAGAAAATCTTGCCCGCTCATCAGCCAATCAGAGCGCGCGTACTATTGTAGCCATATAATATAATATGATATAATATAATATAATATAATATAATATAATATAATATAATATAATATAATATAAAATATATAATATAATATAATACAATACAATACAATACAATACAATACAATACAATACAATACAATACAATATAATATAATATAATATAATATAATATAATATAATATAATATAATATAATATAATACAATATAAAAAATTATTATAATACAATATAATAAATGGTAAGCATCATCTGCTGATTTTGCAAAAACATCTACAACGGTCATTCTATCCGGTCTATTCCGGCAGATGGTAAAAATCCCGGGATTCCGCTGAATTTGTTTCTGTTTGCTTGCTTGTTTATTTGTTTGTTTGTCTGTACACAAAGGTATAGCACGCCAACTTGGGTGTATTGTTTACCTTATCCTCGTGTGCCCAACATTTCCTTTTGTACTGAAATGGCTTATGCTCGCTATGTCTGCAACAGTCTTTAGAAACGTATACGTTGCATTATTGCCTCAAATAGACTACAGACCAGTTCCTGGAAAATCATGCAAATGAAGACAAATTTTGCTCCACTGTACATGTCATGCGGACGAGTCATAATCTAATAATGCCTCGAACTGTGCAGTTCGTCTTCATACTCAACAGCCTATGTCTGTTTTAGGAGATGCAGCCGAGTTTCTGTCAGTTATAAATTTCGAGCTCTGATTTTCAGAAAATGACTTCAGCATCTCGTTGATGTAATCACAGACGTATAACGAAAAAAAAATTGTCGAAGGTTTATGCTATACAGAGTGACTCTCAAGGTCAGAGCCAAAATTGATATCTATCCGTGCCTAACAAAACTAGACTGCGAGCAGTCTATCTATTTTCCTATTTTGTCTCCTCATTTACATAATTATAAACATTTCCACTCGCGTGGTGGATTTGAGGAATAAAGACCGGCTGCTCGCAGTCTAAACAAAATCTAGATACGATATTTGCAATCAGTTTTAATCAGCTTATGCTCTTGGATAGGCCTTTAATACTTTACTATGGATTTTTCATCATTTTAACCATCCAAACCATGCTAAATCAAGGGCACTATCTTACAGGTATAGAAATAGCGTGACCTTACCCCGTCCGTGTTATCAGATATTGTAATTTTGTTTTTAATTTTAGCCATTTTAACTAACCACACATGATTGTATTATTTTTCCAATATGGGAGGCAGACATACAATTGATCCCACCAGTCGACTTCCGCGCGGCTTAATAAACTGACAAAAATAACAAACTATTTGCCTCCGAAGACTAAATGAAATATAGGTATTATATTAAAAATACATATATATATATACATCAAGATCATTGTAAGCCGTGACCCGAAACAAAAGATAACGTATTAACAGGCATTGAAAAGAATCTTTGGCATCAACAATCAATGGATTTATGATGACTTGCGGTTTTAAGGGAAACAATTCTTTGATGTTTAATACAAAAAAATTCATTACAAATGTTTTTGTAAGTATGATTAAATTTTTTATTAAAAAAAATATGCGTTTTCCTGCACTCCCCGCCGAGATCCAATAAAGTAGATAACGGTCCACCTCACTTAAATGTGTTTTTGTCATATTTGTTTTCAAACTTATTAAACGTGGCACAAACAGAGTCTTTCAGATTTTTCCTTTTCGGCGAGTAAAAAGATTGTGTTTAAAATCATGTCAGCTGGTGTTGGACTGATTTTTTTATGTTATTTTATCTTGCTTTCATTGCGGAACTTTAATTCTGCTTTTTTATAAAGTGCTTTCCGCTTCCTCTTGAACAAGCTTTTTAATGATCTTTTTTTGCAATTACGAGAATACCTTGACCTGAGGGCAAAGAAGCCCGCGAACCAATGAAATATGAATAGCTTTCCAACACTCGTATGTAGTGTGTTTACTCGATTTGCATTTGAATGTTTGCTTTGAGCGACCGATGATAAAGGATCAGGGCGACATTCAGTACACCGTTTGCCTCTACGCTGTGGACGAGTCAGTGCATTTCCTCGGGAATAACGACGCGTAGAATCGCTAAAAACAATGCTCGTTGCAGACGCGTGTCATTGAAGTGGTATTATTTCCGATCATTGCATTTGCAGTCACGCAGTCGATTCGTAAATCTGAGAGGTAAGTGGTTCAAGTACGGTGGTAAATGGTTTTGAAACCAAGTGCATGCGATTGTCAACGACCTAACAGCAATTACATTGTTGTAACAATGAATTCGAAAAGAACTGAATTTCCACTTATAGTCTCTTAACATCATTCACTTATGGCGTCACCGACAATGGAACTCACGCCACCGTAATATACAACGGCCTTGCAGTACAATGTGTACTTGAACCGCGCTTGGGGTAACATTTTTGGTGGTAACAGCAGTTTAGCGAGTCATTTCTCTTCATACCCTCCGTCGTATATTAGATTGCAGCCGAAATGATCGATGCCTTGGGGTCCTTAGGTACTCGAGACTTGATGGCTGGCGAAATCTCTTCATTCGGTTTGCAGTTGCAGTTTCCGAGTGGCCTGTTAACTCTGTTATCAGTTTTTAAACAGCGTTGATATCGATCGCCTTGAGCGCTCTAGATCAAGATACTCAGCCATCTTAACATTCCCATGTTTACAACCTTTAAAGTAGTTTCAAGGAATCAAACTGGCAATACGAGCTCGTTGTTATTTGGAATACAGTAATTCGTGGCAAGCAAGGAACCATGTCAAAGCTGCTGGTTAATTAATTGTTTATTCATTTGCTAAATTTTTGTTTCGTATTATTTTTCTTTTGATCAAAGACTCCGTCAATTTTATTTGTTTATTTTTGTGACGACGAATATTAATTTTCTTTCAAATTAAAAGTAAATTAGATAAAGACCAACCAGTAAAACTAAACCTTTTTCATAATGAAACAGATCCGGACTCTTTTCGGCTAAAAGATCCAAATAAAAAAGAAATAAAACATTTTTGCAGCTGACATTTAACTGACATAAAAAAGATCATAACAACTTATAAGACAAATTTATAACACAGGAAGAACAAATTAAGCACAGAAAGGAATTAAAGATGACAGCCTTAACACTGACAGCCATTAGTCCCAAAAGTTTGTGTCTGTAAAATTGTTGAAGCAGTACACGAAAAATTATCTATGCGTGGATTTTCTTAATCACCCTCCAATAGAATATTTGGCGATCTTACAGCAAAAAACCTCCGGATATCTCAGATTTGCTTATAAACTTGGGACAAATTACTTCAAGTGTAATCTACCTTATTTTTAAACTACACACAGGAACTGAAATTAATCTTTAATGTATTGAGGCACATATGGAATTCATCGAAGCCGCTGCACATAGGACATAATTGTTTTCTGCGGGCGTGAACCCAGGGAAACGCATGAAATTCTTTGTGCTTATGAAAATACAAGATGCATGGGGCAAGCGATATTAGATTTGTTAACTAAAGCCGTTGTGTGCAAGCGAGGGACGCCGGGTGGTATCTCTGTAACAACTACGGACTCTGTATTATGCATGAGCTTCGTGACCAATAAGAACGTTCCTCTTATGGCAAACATTTGTTTAAGTACTTGTCGAGCTATGGCGCCGGCTGTCTCCTCAAAACAGAATAAGAGATGCTAACGACGAGTGAACGTTTTGGGGTGGAGTTAGAACTTTCTTGATAGAAAAGATAGAGGCATTTGGCCAGCAGAGCTTTTCCGTCAGTTTGAGTAAAGTGCTGAGAAGAAGTGGCAGAATTTATCCACTGGAACTTCGAGATTAGCTTTGCGTGAAAATTACCACTTTGTGGGAGATTGAGATCTACAAAGGTGAGAATTGAATCTCCTGCATGCGTCTGCAATTACCACGCAGTTTGGGGCATTTGTGACAACAGCTTTTACATCGGTAAGAACCCTTGGAACTCAGTAGGGTCTCAGTAGGAGCTAGGAATTCATCTCCAAAAGACTTCGATTTTCTAGAGCAGCTCTCTGTCCAACATCGGCCTGTCAACGGTCTGCTTACAGACTTGGATCAGCTCGAACTTTATTCTTATTTGTCCTATCATTGATTCACGTAATATACTCATAAACATATACAATCCAGAAAAGGAAACAAGAAGGATATTATTCGTTTCAAACAAATGTGGGTTGCCGAGTAAAAAGTTGAACAACAGTAATGTTTTTTTGTTTGTTCAGTTTTTGATTATTATTTTCAATATTATTTTTTTTACTAAGTTCACTGAGCCACAAAAACTAATTCTTAACACTTGAGGAATTCACTTCACGGTCTTAATATGGTAGCCTTGTGTCCACACTGACTGTTAAGTAAGCGTGTTCAGTGACCTTTCGCTGTTAACAAGGACAGCGTTTTCGGTGGCAGGACATGATAGGTCGAACTAGAAGCTATACTGGCTTGGGAAAGCACGAACGGGGACACGCCAGTTTCAGGAAAAGATAACTCCGAAATATGCTACAAACATTTTTGCATGCAACGAAACTGTTCAGTGTTTTAGTCAATCCTGACTAAAATATCACACTCTTCTGGAAAACAATGTTTTAGTCAGTCTAGATCGTAAGCTTCATGTAACAAAGGGTCACACGGTCATACTTGCATGTGCTTGGATCATCCATGTGTTCTAATCTACAATCATTAGGCACTTCATATCCCGAACGATCCCGAACCTTCAGTTTAATGTTAGAAATGCCTTTCCCGCGAAAATGTTCTTTCCGCGATCGCACGTAGCAGCTGAAATCGATTCCGAGAAAGAACCGAGGAAAAGTTGAAATTGTTTCGCTGGGCTGTAATTTGCCCTTTTTGGATTTTAACCAATCACAAAGCCTTGTTTGTTCTTTTTCTCCAGGAAATGTGCTGTTGCAGTGTTTTTGTTTTGTTTGTTTGTTTGTTTTTTCAGTGTTCCTCTCGCATCAAACGAAGAGCGTCCGCCCACCTTGAAAGTTTTTAGACAGATTTATAAAAAAAAGCCTAAGAAAACAAGTAAACAGCGACAATAACAAAGAATTCAGCAAAACCCAACAATTTTGAATTTTATCGGCTACTACTTCTGGTAATCGCTCTGGAGAGAGAAAGGAATAAAATTGGCCGGTGAAACAAGCAAGTAAACAAACAAACGAGAAAGAGGTGTCTCATACAAAGACTTATTTTGTCTTGCGAGCATACAACCGACTCTGAGACAGCTTTGCAAATAAACGGAAAAAAACAAACAAATAAACAAACAAACAACGGCAAACATAAACCAACTAAACTAACTAGTGCGTTTCATCGAGTAATAACTGAAAAAAAAAGTTGACAAAAAGTTAAAAAATGTAACAGCAAAAGCTATTTCCTTATTTCTCCTTTTTTCAGGTGTGTTCTTTCTGCCAACTTCACTCTCTTCTCTTTTACCACTAACAACATTATGCCCACGCGTCCGCTACAAACTAAGCACTCGACCAGACACTCGACTAATTCTCCACAAGTATATTGTCATATTACATTAAACCGACAAATCTACGCGACAAAGTACTGTAAACCTCTCAGGTGTTGTTTGGCGATGTGTCGTGTGCTCTCATTGGCAATTATCTATTATTATCGACAATGGATAATAATTAGCAATTAAATGAACCCGGCTGACGTCACGCTTTGAAAGCCTTTCCTCCGTGTGTTTACAGTCAGTTTTATGAAACATGTGCAATCACTTATGGGGAAATTGCGTGGCTTAGATTTCACTTCTGTTCTTAGTGGAAGCTCGCAAATATGTCAGAGGGTGTTTTGGCATCGTGACGCTATCAACTGTCTCTCTGGTGCGCACTAAGCGGACAAGAACGATGCGAAACACCGTCTTGGTCTAAATGAATTGCACGTGTGGAAAGCAAACCCGCTTATTGTCGCAAATGTTATGCAGACTTAAAGCACTCTCAAAATTGATTTGGTGTTCTAAATCTCTTAACCTTGCTGTTAAACCTCTTCAAAACCGCAGAAATCCTTCCGTGGAGACATTACGAATCGGTGATTAGCAACAAGCGAGTGAACAGAGCGTCGTCAAGTGGAAAGGCTGGTTTCCCACAACACGAAGGGTCTGTGAGATATTGGTTCGAAGACACGACTTCGGTGATGTGGTACCAAAGACTGGTGCTTACTCTTTGGTTGGCGATGATTTGCAGCGTCAGAGGGTGGCAGGATTTTGGATCTGTAAGCCGCCTTCAGCCGTACGGGAGACCCTTCAAACTCAACAGCTTGAGAGACAGTTTACCAAATACTCAGCCCCGAGCGCGCCGGGAGTCGAGCCGACGACGTCCCCGGGGAAAGTACAAGTACAATCTAAAGCGAACGGCTATTCGGGATGCGAAGAACAGGAATGCTTTATGCCTAGGTAAGATCGATAAATGAGTCATGTTATTGTGGTGGATTTAGGCTTGTATATTTGAATTGCGCAGCTGAATCAGTACGTGCGCGCTTGCTGATCTTTCACCCAGGGGTCGGATTTCAACTTTTGGATCATCATCATGTTGATTGTGCTTTTAATCCAATGGTTTTAATCGTTCTTTTCTAGCACTGTTGCGTTGAAGCTTGCCTTTAGACCGCGTTAAGAGCATTTTTAAGTGAGAATGCCCTGAGGGACTTGATCTGTGTTTTTTTGCGGCGGGGCATAGCGCGCAATAACAGAATATTGAATGAAAAAGTAAACTGTTTTGATCTTGAAAGGGAAGTGCTTCGGGGACGTCGTATCCGTGGTTTGACATTTGCGCTAATGATAAAATGTATCACATTCATAGCGCGCGTTGGGTCAAATCTATTCACAGGCAGCAGCGAGTAATCTTTGGTGTCCCTACTGCAGTTTGTAGATTTAACGCTTCACTGCTATCGAGAGTGTCAGTCGCTTGGATTTGCAGATGATCCATGGTATTTGCTATTTTCTAATTTATGCATGTGCGGCGAAACTTTGAAGATGAGAAACATCCGTATGTTTTGTCTTGCCATGGCTCGGTGTTTCTTTACTCTAGAGAGTTCGACCAAACAGTCACTTAATTGTGCGTGAAAGTAGAACCTGATCGCCGCAATTTCCGACAGATTTTGTGAACAGACTCGCGCTTTTAAAAACCCTGTCGCCGCGAATATCTATTGTCTGCCGCGAAAGTTGCAAATTGTCGGAATTTGTGCTTTGATGGTTTTAAGCATTTTAAACTTGTGTTTTCAATTTGTGGCTATTCGGCTTAATGGATTCTTACTGAACAGCCGTGTAAACAAACTTGTGTTATGAATGCTTGCTTTGCATATCAATATCTTAATATTCGTGCGAAATACGAGTTCACATTGAAGTGGAAAATGTTTTTCTCCTTTGTGTCTACGGCTGGTTAAATCGTTTAGTATGGACAATCAGTCATTCTAAGAACAGCTTGAAAAGTTGTGTGTAGCGTTTATCAGATGTGAGTCATTTATTTAAATCTGGAAATTCAATCACGTTTCCCATCTTGACACCAGAAGTTTCGCATGACTGCTGACCAATGGTGACGTGATGTTGCTGATTCACTTTGCAGTGATTTCAGATATGCTGTAATATAATCATTTATTGTTGCACTGTGTTCGAAACACTGCAGCTAAATTAAGAGCTTATAGTTATCGTTGTTTTGGTTGCTAGCAATTAAGCAGTAAAATTATTAGCCAGATAAGGAAAATTTTAGGAGCAAAATGTATATTGCTTAATTTATTATTTTATTTTTCTGCAGACACATGTCTGCTCAACATTAAATTGATCTTTTGAACTTATAAACTTGCATGTATAAGCTGATTTCTCTTGAGGCTGAAAATTATCCTTTTTACCAGATCAATGTAAAGCAAACTGGGGCTTACATAATTTGTGTACTGCCAGAAAATATCTTTGTTGTCACATTGTGGAATTCCAACAGGGTGGTGATGATGGGGGTGGGGGGAGGGGGGTGGTGTCAAAAGCCTTTTTTCCTAGTATAGCCTATTTTCAGTGGGGACGGGTAGGGGTAGGGGGTTAAAACAGAAAAAGGTTGTTGAAACAACACATTATATTCAGTATATTTTATTATAAGAACTGGAAATGGTGTATTTTAATTCCTGAGTTTTGATTGGTTTATAGACCATGAACCACAAATATGGTAGATGTATGTGTCAGCAAGAACAGCCAAGAAGCTCAGCTATAGCAAATCTTTAATAAAACAATTATTCCAATCACGCTTGTTGGATATGAGATGCTGTAGTTTTAAGCCAGTGAGGTGTGAACTCAGGGCTTTGTGCTTCATTGGCTATCTACCATCTCATATTCAACACACAGTCATGGAAAAAATACATGTAAAGAAAAAGTACTGTATGGAAATTTTCATATTGTAACTTTTTTGCTATATTTACAGTTTTTCTGTTTGTAGCCAGAATATTTTGTATCACATTTTATGATATTACATGTATAACAACAGTATTTAAATACCAGTGTTATATTTTTTTTTCGGGCATACATGTATTTAATAATTATTCCACAACAGCAAGTTGGATATGAGTTGGCTATAACCATCTCATATCCACAGGCGCAAGTGGAATAATTCTTTTGTTTTTCTTAAAAACACCCAAAGAATTGCAAATATTGGAGTTCCACATTGCTGTTTTTGCTGACCCGAACACTTTCCTACTGTGTATTTGTGGTCCATGGTGTATGAGCTCAGGAATTGTATAATACCATTGCTAGTTTTTAATTAACATGTATATTGTGCTGAAATTTTCTGTTCAACTAAATGTAACGTTGACTATTGTTCATTTTAGATGGTTCAGAAGCTGTATTTTACGTGAGTCGTAATCTGGATTCTAAACACTGGGTAGTGCAGTTACAAGCTGGAGGATCATGTGGGACTTATGACTCATGCTTAGATAGATCTAAAGGCTCTCTTGGCTCTTCAAGAAACTACAGTGATTTTTTGACAGGGACATTTGTTGCTTCTGATGACCCAGCAGAGAATCCCATGTTTTCATCATGGAACAAAGTATTTGTGCCATATTGCAGGTACTTTCACATAATTAAACTGGAAAAGTGCATGTATGGAAGAAGATTCATAGAAGTATTAAATAGGCCATTTCCGAGTTACCCTTTGCCTCATGCAGGACATTTTGGAAAGCAGCGCTTGAAGTTGAGGTCAAGCTTTAAATAAATAGGTCAAATAATACTAAAATAATTACTGTGATTTTAAAGTTCTCCCGTACTTAAAACTAAAAATAAATAAGAATGTCTGATGCATAGTTTCTTGGTTTTTCAGTGGAGATGTGTTTGTTGGTAGAAGGGGAAAGAACAAGAATGGCCATGGCATGAATATGTTTGGACATTTCATAGTGAAAGCTGTATTTTTACAGCTCATTGAAGACTACCGGATAAACAGATCAGGTGCAAAGGTACTGTTTTTCAGTATAATAAATACATGTAATACACATGTAATATCAATAAATAATGCACATAATGAATTATAATAATGTGCTGTGTACTCAATCTTGGTTTTGTTCATGTTTTTTCAGTAATTCTAACATAAATATGCATTTTGTAGCTAACTGTACATTTACAGCTATTCTATCTCCTACCACAGTCTCACAGTACTTTATCTCTAGTAATCATATATGCTTCTTATACCACTTGAAAAATTATACACTAGGTGATTCTATTAGAACTGGGCTCATGATGCATTCCTCATCACAGAGGAAACACACTGGAGCCTGCAGGTTTAACAGAAGGGAATGTAATCTAAAAAATGCTTTTTCGTTATCGCTATTATACTGTACTTCCCTTTTTATTTTATTTTTATAATTTTCCTATTTTTTTTGTGCATCTCATAGTTTTGCTACGTTATTTCCTGCTTATTATATAAAGACAATGTGTGATATTATACTAAATTTTGATATTGAAAAGGAAAAGGCTGATGAAATAAGGATCATTGTTTGCATACCATTGATGTGAATTGCACATGTTGACTGTCTTCATAGATTCTGTTTGGAGGAGCATCTTCTGGTGGGCTGGGCATGTTGGCAAACATTGACTTCATTCAGGAGCTTGTAAAACCTGCTGAGGTACAAAAGAAATTTATCTGAAAATACCAGTTCAAGAAAATTCTTACAGTATAATCATATTAAACATAGTGCTAAAAAAAAAAGTGACCCTATTCGGTGGAATTATGGAATGGCACAAATTTTCTTGCAGTTAGCTTCACCATGCTTTGCTTGCAGTTAGCTTTTATTTGTTGGTTTCAGGATGGTTAGGGCAATACTGTACATTACTTTCCCAGGGGAAGTACTCTGTATATTTTTGGGTAGGGGTGTGCCGCTGGGACTCTGAAACCTTTACCCTATACCAGACAACGTCAAGCTGAAAATCCCTATCCTATCCCAGACTTGCTCTTTTTAGAACTGTAGGAGTTGTAGTTTTTTTCATGGAATACCATCTGTCAACAACATTGACGCGATGATTTTATTAATGTTTAGGAAAGCCTCTTTCTCTTTCAAGTTTCTATTCCTATTCCTCATACTACTGATCAGTTTCCCAGTGAATGATACCCTACTCTTCATCAAAACTCTCTGATTTCTATACTCTATCCCAGACTAAACTGCTTGAAAACCATACCCTTCACAGCAGCACATTCCTGTATAGCTCAGGCTACCTTAACCAACAGAAACACTAACCACAAGCAAAACGGGGTGAAGCTATTGCAAGCAAAATGGAGGGTGGGTTTCTACTTATAGTGAAGCAAATCCAAGGAAAACAATTTAAGTGGTTCAAGATATCATTAGGTTTGAGACATCGAGTGTTGCAGAAATCAGGATTCCACTGAGTAAGGGTATATTTTCAAAGTAATGGGACATTGGTTGTGTTTATTTTTTTTTACAGATTCGAGGCTATAATGATGGTGGATGGTTTACTTTGTATCCTAACTTTGGTGAAACAGCAAATGCAGGACCACCATATTTCTTTAAAGTTTTGAGCTATGTGAGTAAAGCACAGTATTCATGTATAGAAATACATGTATGTCATTTGATTTTGAAAAGGAAATAAAAGAAAATAAACCAAAAATAAACTGACTTTCGTTAAAGAGGGTTGCATGTTACAGACTTGCCACTGACAAAGCTGTGGCCCTCTGATTCCTAATCAAACTAGAATTTAGAAGTGTTGGTTTTTGTGGAGGGAGGAAAACTGGAGAACTCAGAGAAAAACCCTCGGAGCAAGGACGAGAACCAACAACAGTGTAACAGCTGGCTTGTGTTTGAATGCTTTAATTAATCTTTTAATTCTACATGTACATGTACATACACATCTACCAAGCATGTACAGGTTTAAAAGATTGATTTGCATACTACCGTAGATACTGGACATAAGTGAGAAGCATTAGTGGCCTGCTGTATCCTAATATTATTATGATGAGATAACTTTAAGTAGCCAGGTTTTGTTGTATGCATGTAGCAGTTAAAAAACCTCAGTCAACCTAACCTAGGCTTTTTTGGTTTAAGATGTTCCACACCTTGTGGGGTGGATTTGTTGATGAATCGTGTAGAGCAAACATGCCCAAGGCAGAAGCTTGTCTATATGGAGAATTAGGTATGTGACTCTTGGTGTTCACATGTACATTACTAACTTACAATCCCTCTGGTCATCCCAAGGGTCTTACAGGGAGTGCGGAAAGTGTGAAGTAATCATAATCTCCCACATGGGTAGGGGGATCTTAGAGACATTCTCTTTGAAAGAAAACCTTAACCATTTCCAAATTGTACTTTTAATATAACAGCCATCCCCCAGTCCCCCGTCTTCCCCAACATATCACTGTGGTTAGCCTTGTCTACATGTGGGCAGGGTGGGGTGGGGTGGAGTGGGGGCACAGTTGGTTAACATTTTTATAGTGAATTGTGTAGTGCCATAAATTATCCATACCTCCCCCACGGAAGGGAGTTTTCCTGAGGACCACCTCCCCAAATTCCAATTAAGCTTCATACATTTCCTAAAGTTTTTGGCCCTTGAGATGAATGAGATCCCCCCCCCCCCCCCACCCCCATGGGGGAGTATGGACATTTTCTGGAACCACACATTAATGGGAACTTTGATTTGTAGAATTGCAAATGATCTCGAAAAAAGTATGAACAAATGAATGCTGAATAAACATTTTTAACGGTATCCGGTCACTTCGTTAGATCACGCACAGCGTCCCACGTCAGGTCGTTCAACAAAATCAGGTCGTTTCAGACAATAGTCAGATTATTCCACAAAAACAAATAAATAATTAGAAAAAATGTCAAAATACATGTAGTTGGGCTGCTTCCTTACTAGTTGTGTGACCCATTTTCAGCTTTTTTATTGAACATTTGCAATAAATCAGGGGCACCCAACGAGAAAATGTTACTACAGGTGTCGGAACACCGTTTTTACGTTATTAGTGTCTTTTTTAGTGCGATTAAAAGCCTTATTTTTAAACGCTAAGAAAAGTGTATCTTTTCGGATACGCTAGCTGGACATTCAACGAAATATTTTAACCTAATTTACGAGCCGCTGTTGCCTTCTGGAAAATCGTAGCTGCCTTTTTTCGTACCCAAAACGACATTTCTCTCTCCAAAAACAACAGGCATTGCTTTCCCCATGTCACGAAAGTGTGAGCTAGCGAAATCTCCTGTTTTTCATCACGCTTTAGTCCGAAAATCGTAGGCGATTATAGGTTTTCCGAACAGATATTCACCGAAACGGTCTGTTGGGTGCCCGTGATAAATTGGCGATCGGGCGAGAAAAGCTTGCTAGCTTCCGGGCTACGGTGTAGAAAACGAATGAACAAAAGAATCGAACAAAGCAAGCCATAAAATAATGTTCCTTTTGTATCCAGACATAAGCACACTGCAGCGTTATTGTAAGCTTAAGCTTGAAAATACTAAAGTCTTCATACGCGAAAATATTCAGCAGCGTGGCTTCAGCAATTTGTTTACCTGTTTGCAGTGCTTCTAGAACAAGGAAGTCTTCTCCAAATACGCATTCTGGAGATTCGTCCTCCCCAATAGACTTCAGTTATTTTTATTCCTCATCAGGATAAGCAGCTTTTGAAGTCTTTCTTACATAAAAACTCTTTGTTCCAGCAACGTCCTTCGAGCAACGTTTAGGCGGGAAAACAACGCGCTTACTCCTCTTTCGCGACTGATGACGTAAGAGTTTCGAAACCAGTACATGTTATTGTGTGACTTATTTTGTGACCGACTTCACAAAAGAGCCCTGTCCATTTGCAATAAAAACGCATACCTCATGTCCTGTCCTGTGAATGGAGACTTACCTATAGCCTTCCAAACTCTACTTGCCAGTTAATAACAGTGACATTTTTGCTCTTGTTTAGTTTTCAAGTATTTATCAGCCCCAGTCTACGTGTTTGTAGCACAGTGGGACTCGTACCAATTACAACAACTTGTTCATTCAAAATTTCCAACAATGAGACTTCCACCTGAACTACCAAGTGAGGCAGAATACCTCGGCAAATTTGGCAAGAATACGCACAGGTCGCTGAGACGGGTAGGCAATGGATATTAATTTTAGCGTTTGAGTGGGAAGCGCTATTGAGTTTGCCGGGGGGTGGGGGGGGGGGGATTTGCAGTGGAGGCCAGACCTTCAGCTAAGGAGGGGGGGGGGGGGGGGGCGTTTGACTATGAATGTTGAGAGGAGAGGAAGGTGGCGGCCCTGGAAAAGAAGAAAGCACGTGAGACTGTGGAAGGAATGTAAATTGACCTTTAGTAAGAAACTTATTGCGTGACAGGAATTTCCACGAGTAATATAAAATGATTATTTTGTTTTTGCCTCGTGTCACGCGTGTACACGTCTGACGGGAGGTATATTTGGTGGGTCGGCTGCATTCCGGTCATTCCAAACTGTAAGGGCACGTTAAAATTCCAGATGTAAGATTCCTGACATTCCTGAAAGTAAGATTAAATTTAATTTCTTCGGATTCTGGCTGGTTTCTCAAACTACAGTTCAGCAGGTTGAAACTATTTAAAGGATTTAAGTAAAACACAGACGCCCTTTACGGTTCAGTTCTTACAGTAACATTCTGACCTTTGTGACAAGATATTGCAGCCGTTGTGAAAAGCTGCTTTAGAATCGATTTAGAAAGCCTTTCGTGAAACTGCAGACAGGAAGGTCTTATATTCTGGTTTAGAATATAGCCGCTGTATACACGCAATGGAATTCTAGCGGGCATTATTTTTTATAGAACATAGCTAATAACTATAGAAGCCCGGTACCCCGGATGCAACTTTTGTTGCGTGACGAATTAAAAAACATGGCGGCAACAAGTTCACATGTTCAGTTAAGAATATTTTTCACTTGAAAGTTTGTGAGTCAAAGCAGTTGTCAACTTGTCAAGGCTAAGTCAATCAGCCACGTTGATCAATCTTGAAACAGCGTTAAAAGGGATTTTAATTATTTGAATTTCTATGCTATATTCTAAACCCACTAGAAGATGGTTTTCCTATGTCCTATAAGAAAATAATGCACTTTTGAGGTCTAGAAAAGCAGCTGAACGCCCTCGCCTAACGGCTCGGGCATCCACTAGCAGCTTTTCTAGACCTCAAGCGTGCATTATTTTCTTATAGAACATGGAAAACCATCTTCTAGTAGGTAAATAATGTATTTGGGGTGAAGAGTCTAAATTTTCCTTTAAACAGCCTGTTCGCTTTTAACAATTTTCGATATCTTGGACACTGTAACAAGCCACGAACAAGGTCGCCAGCAAGTAATGAAAAGATCGACGCGAATAGCGATCACTTTTAAATTAAGTTAAAAAAAAATGACACTGTGTAGCCCAAAGGGCCTTTTTTTTTTTCAGTTCTACCGCAAAGCATTTATAAAACAAACTTCCTCCTACGCCTCTGAAATTGACCAGGGATCTGTTAAGAATTCACCAGGTTAAAGAGGTCTAAATTTCACCAAGGTGCAAAAGCACGAGCTTCACCTGACCGATTACAGAGTGTGGCTGACTTTTTTTCCTTTTATATCTTGCCACACTACAGGTCATCAACAGTCAAAAAGATGGCGTTTTTTCACCTGCCTGTTTCATGCATGCATTCTCTGGCGACAACCTTACTAACTCGGACCAGACTATGGCTTGTGAGATAGGAGGTAAGTAACCGATCGGGAAATAAGTATTATTATTATTCCACCGTTGCGCCATTTTACCTTATTAGGGCAAAGGAACGCGCAAAATATGCCACGTTATAACACAGTAGAACAGGGCAAAAGTATGGACTGAAAGCGGACCGCTTTTAGGCTTGGCTAAATCTATATATTAATGTACATGGCATAGGAACTGTTGACAGAACATAAATAATAATCCTGCCCCTAATATAAGGCTACAGAATACTTAAAGGATCTGAAAGCATATTAAGAGTTCATCTTTTAATTATTCGACACTTCTCGAATCTTTGTAGGAAAGACACCGTACAAAGCCTTTTCGGAATGGTTTATCAGCAATGGCACGCGTGGAACCTATGTAGAGGAGCCGTTGGACAAGCCAGAGTGCAACCCGTCTTGTTGCTCAAAGCTTTGTTTAAAGTGCCGCAAACCTAAACCCACGATAACATACGATGAATCCACAGAAATGATCGGTGGAAGTGGTAGGTGGTCAGTCGTGTTACACCGAAGTTCTTCCTGTGTTCGCTCACCGTGTTGGCGTTAAATAATAGAACACACTCTGGTTTAGAAGAACGCTTGTTTCCGCAACTGTTCCCGCCACTCCAATTTTCTCAAAGCTACTTGAATTAGATTGTTCACAGACTCTGTACAGTTTCCTCAAGTGAGCCCATCTATTTTTATTAATTATTTTTCGCCAAAACCTCACCATTTGACGATTTGGAAAAGAAAGAAAGGCTGTGAACATCGCATACCAGTAGAAATCACCTATCTAATGCTTGTCCTTAACCGTTGTTCCTAGGTGCAGTTCGGTGGCAGCAGACGGCACTCATTACATGGGCTTTGCCTCATTTAATTTACTCGTTTGCCTACTGGAAAGACGTAGTTCTTTTGTAAAGCCTCAGGCGAAAGATTGTGCCATGGAATACAGATGAGGCTCCACCCGGATCGATGACGGTCGTAACTACAAGCGACGAGATGGACGCTCGAGACCGCTGAAGTTCTTGGGGAAAATTGTGCCAGCAAGAAGTCGGTGTCTCGTCGAGGGAGTGATTTACTCGAGAATGAAGATGTATTTGTTTATCTTCCATCGATCGAGAACACAACTCTACCGGATTAAAATAGCCTGCGTCGCAGACGTAATCTAACCCCGGTTACCAAGGGTTTATTTTCGTCTGCGGCGCAGGCTAGATTAAAATAGACCAGTTAAGTTTTGAAACATACCCTGTCTTCGATCAGTATCGTCGTCACAGACGCACAGGTTAAACCTTCAAAGAATGCATACGTTACTGTTACCGTAACCATACTTCAATTTTGTCACGCATCACGTTTCAAGGTGTCTCGCCATTTCTATTGAAGTCTCTTGCTACTATTGTAGATCTGTGTGCGTAACGTCAACCAAGTTTCAAACAATAGGAAAAAGAATAGAAACGTGTCACGCCGTCTTTCCTTGGGTAGGAAATATTGCGTGAGAGGGGCAAAAGGCGGTAGATAAAATAGGCGAAAATTATTGTAAACCCGTATTACTGCCTATAAAACCTAGAACAGTATAAGGTGTATAGCAGATTAGCGCGTTATATTGACGCCGTTTTGAACCAAATAGTGAAATTCATTGTAAAATAGAATTATTTACATGCTTGGAGCAAATGTTATTGGAAAGTCTTTTGTTATGAAAACGAAATAATAATAAATCAAAAAACCGAAAACGCTATGGCACCGTAACTGTCCGTTTTTACTGTTTGAAGGCTAAGTAATGAACGTGACATGGGTGGGGTTCGGGTTCATCAAGAAAAAGGGTTATAAGAATTAATAAAATGATCACAAAAGGAAAATTGCGTCGATCTTTTAACAAATTCTCCCAACTTACAGTATGAGAAAATGTATTGAGATCAGACAGGAGAATTTGTATGTTGATATTGGGGCTTAAAGGGTTAAATTACCCTGCAAGAAAACGCTAAAAGTATCGGGAAAGTATTAAATTGTTAGGAGAATGGGTACAAGTGAAATTCGAGAATCGTAGTGCATATAACCTTTAGGGCATATTGACACTTTGGCGCTGCTTTTAGTACATTGACGGTGGAGCCGGGGGGTGAGGGCTTAAGCTTTTACCCTGAGATTCCTTTTCAGCACACGTCAAGCTTTTGTAAAACATTTAGTGTACTAAGCCGGTATGTATGTATGAATGTATCAAGTTGACAAAACGCCGGAAATATTGTTGTTATGACTACAAATACCTGTTATTTTACACTCCATCGAGTTTGAAATATTGACGTGCACAATGCTGAAAATAGCATTTCCGGGCCTCTAGATTTCAAAATATTCTGGGGGGACATGCCCCCAGACCCCCCTAGAGGCTCGCGCCCTCGGCGCTCGTATTTAATAAACCCCCTTAATAAATATTCCTGTCAATACGAATACCCTTCCAAAAACCTCAGCTACGCGCCTGCATATCCTTACCACGACGGTAAATATGAATGAATGAGTGTATCAATTAAACCATCCGAGAGTCGTGTCATTGTCCTTCGCCCTCGTCATTACCTCTCGCTGCTTTTTCTGCGGGGGACATTGGGGGGAAGTTTCGGAGGCACGAGGAAACATTGGAAGGATGAAGAGCCTTCCCTGGAAAATTTCTTCATCTTTTGCCTTTGGTTGAAAATCCCACAATGCACCAGGGAACGATGCAGTTCGCGTCATGCGCAAAGATGGTCTAAGCTACAACCCAAAAATCACTACTTACTGGCAAAATAACGAGGAATACGACTTGAACCTACAACCTGTGTTAAGGAAGGCGGAAAGAAGTTATAAGCAAAGGAGCAATATTTACAGTGCTACCCTTTAAAGTCAAGAGTGTATGAAACGTAGAAAATAGAGTGATTAAGCACCACATTTTAATTCTGCGGTCGGCAAGACAAACAAACGATATACTTAGTCTCTCTAATATTCGATCCTCAGGCATCCTTTCTTGCGTTCTTTGCGACTGTTTAACCTGTCGACTACAGTAAAGTTAAGTTAACGTATATTACTCGCTGAAAGACACCGAGAGCGATATGGCTATTCCACTTCCCTGTGCCATCTTTGCGAAAAATAGTTTCAGAGCAGGAAGTTGAAACAGTATTCTAAGTAGTAGATAAAATATGAGCTGGAGATTTGTATGGCCGTTTACAATGGCTCGCCTATCGGCTCGCCATTGTAAACGCCCATACAGATCGGACGCTAATATTTTATTCTACTTGTGAAATGAAAACAATAAATTGAATGCATGTATTATTGTTAGGCGATTCGGTAGAGATCTGTATCAAAAGTTAACAAAAGTTAATTAGTGCTAATTAGTTAAGTTACTTAAGTTTATAGCAAGAAAACAAGAAACAAAAAACCGTGCGACAGGAGGCAGAAACAGGGCAAAGCCCCAATTGACATCGACCCCCTGAGACAAGTTTAAAAAAGATATAAAAATATTTCACACTATAAGAAAATACAAAGAAAATAAAAGTTGAAAAAATTATGGCGGCTGATATAGACGAAGCTTATCTAGATAATACTTATTGATAAATAGAGTGATTGTAGGAGATTATTCCAATTTTTAACAGTCCTAGGAAAAATGGGAATGGGACTTTGCAGTGGCTGGCATCTTCCCACTGATTTCAGATCGAATTGAAATTTAGTATCGTTGGTTTATGTGGAGGGAGGAAAACCGGAGAGCCCGGAGAAAAACCCTCGGAGCAAGGACGAAAACCAACAACAAACTCAACCCACATATGGCGCCGGGTCTGGGAATCGAACCCGGGCCACATTGGTGGGAGGCGAGCGCTCTCACCACTGCGCCATCCCTGCTCCCTCAAGTATGAGTTCGAAAAAATATGACTGGTTATGGGAAGTATTGAGACGGAGATTAGCTGGATCAAAGTTACGTGTGGAATTAGAGCAAGTTACATGTTGTAAGAAATTACCAAAGTTTGCATTAACTAGTCCGATCGTATATTTAAGTAAAAGAGTCAAGTCAAGTATTTCTCTACGATATTCTAACGGTAACAACTCTAGTTGTTTTAATCTATCATTATATGTGACATCTCTTGGCCCAGAACACGGTTCCCTTTGGCACACAGTTCTTCAATGGGTCTGCTCCAAGACAATTGATTAATCACAGCAACGCCCAAATCCGAAGTGACACTGGCAGAACACAGGGTTTTTCCAGAAAGCTGGTAGTCGTTGGGCGTGCTGCGACAAGATCTCCGTTTGGTCATGTGCAAAACCTTGCACTTATCCGTGTTTAACTTCACTGCTCTGAGTGTGTAGACAGTCTAAGTCAGCCTGTAGTGATTTAGACGAACTTAAAGAGTCCACAGATCTGTACAGTTTGCTGTCGTCGGCAAACAGGGCAAGGTTCGACCCGTGCTGTATATAGCTCGGCATGTCGTTGGCAAACATAAGCAACAACAGTGGGCCCAGTAATTTCGTTTGCGGTCCCTTGCTTTAAAGTTGTGCTTTTCCAGTATGGAACCCTGCGGTACCCCAGATGGCACAGGCAGCCAATCAGAGAAAGAGCCTTCAAGAGCAACACGCTGTTGCCTGTTAGAGCTGAACCCGAGATGCCATACTGGAGGAGCTACGATATCAACAGATCATGCGGCACTTTGTCGAATGCTTTGGATAGATCAAGGTGGATGACATTGACTTCCTTTCCTCCGGCAAGCATGTTCAGGATATCGTGATAAACTTCTACTAACTGGGTTACTGTCGACTTTCGATTCCTTTCAAGAAACCGTGCCGTAGATGATAGAATAAGGGTTCCAGATGTGCGTAACCAGATGTACGCCATTAGCTGAGCAGTAGTTTGTATCAAAAGTTAATTCTATTATATTATTTGATTTGTATTGGGGTTTATAGTTGTGTACAATCAAAACTCAGGAATTGCAATATACCATTGCTAGTTTTTAATAATGTCGAGAGAAGGTGCTAAGCGTCTTCATATACTGATTTTTTACCCTTCTTTGTATTGAGGAAGATTCCAATTGTGATCGCAGTCTAATATACTTTGGTGCTGTTGCGGAATAAGCTTTGTTAAGGTGGCTGGTCAGGGCGTGTAGCACTTCCCGTGCAGTACTCGATGTCTTGATAATACTAGCACTGCTTATCAGTTGATAGAACAATATTGACTTCAAAACAGTGTGCCTATTGGGCCAAGTCGTAGGTGAGCAAGTTGTCGTTATGATAAAGGTGAAATCTTTACTTGTCACGAGTTGGGACAAAGAGGTTCCCAACAGGATTCGAACCCATGACCTCCCAGAGACCGCTTGGGCGCTTTAATTATAACCACTGAGCTGTGAGTCTCTTGATGAGCAAGGCCATTTGCTAGGTTAATATGTGACACGGGCCCTGCATGCTGCTAGGATCAGCAATGTCGAAAGCATCATGAGTGCGATAAATTGGTAAATTTTTCACTCGGCGAATAAATGATAAACGTGGAATGTTCATATGTCACGAGCGAACAAGAAAAAAAGCTGTGGCTATGTTCGTACCATACAGCAAGAGTAGAACCTTTCATTGAGTTTTTGGTACTTAATACGAGTTAAAAAACAAGCTCAGTCGGTTTCCCCATACAAGCTTGACTCGCGTTTACAAATTAAACAAAATTAATTGCAGGATAAACTTTAAGCTACTGTTTAGCACATCCACCAATTGCAAATGCCATGGATTATTATTTATATTTGTTCCATTTCTATGCTTTGGGATCGAAATGGAATTTTGAGTTTTCTTGAGCAATTTCCAAATAACTCTTTAAAACCATTTCGAAATTTTTGACTAAAAGTGAGATAAATGTAAGGATTGAGTCCGCTGTAAGCAAGCGTAAGCCACAGCAGAAAATAAGTTACATCCCAACTCATTTGGATATAACCAAATGACTTTATCATAAGAAGTAAAGAGGAAGGAACCCAACACACTGTATATAAAACCACAACAACGATCATCATCCGGGTAACTTGTTTTGCTACTTTCAAGGCCTCGGCTTGTGCTTCGTTCTGATTGGTCCCTTCTCCTGGTATCTCACGTGACCATAGTTTAACGCAGACAATGGTATAGAGAACAGCTGTTAACAAAAGAGGCGTGAAAACGTTCAAAGTAAGGCGGATGATGTCAACAATGTTGAAGTCATTTTGGTAAAAACTGTTAATGTCGCAGTAATAAGATGCCTCTAAGTTTTCATAATTTATGTCGACAAGGACAGTAGAAGCACTACAACAAATTCACAATAACGCAATAGTTTTCTTGAAATGTCGAGATAAAGGTGACAGTCGCAAAGGTCGCGTTACTGCATAAAAGCGATCAACAGCAATTGTTGTAAGGATCCATACTGAAAAAGTGTGCGCAGTGAATAAGGTTGCTTGAAAGGCAATGCAAGAAATCAGCCCCATCAGTCCTCCAAACCACAATCTGTGCCTTGAAGCAAAACGGAGCAACGTGATTTCCAAAAGTCCTGCCAGTGCAACGCACAGATCAGCACATGCTTGGTTCAAAATCAAATAATTGGTAGTGGTTTTCATGGAGCTGTTTGTTCGTATAATGTGAATAATGACAGAGTTACCGAACAATGAGACCACAGCGATGACGAGGAACGAAGCAAAGATCAGAGAAATGAACTTGATTTGTATTTCTTCTCCGATGATGTCGGTGATGTTTCCTGGAGATTGAAAATATAAATATAACTGTCTTAACATCCTTATACGCAAATGAGGCCATTTGACAAATTGACATACAATTGCAAGTTTGACAGGCATTAGCCGACATCGTGAACGAAATTTTGAGAAACTTGTTATACCGGTTATACAAACCATGATTTCCAAGGGCTAAAAATAGAATATGTCATAACCCACAGGTAAATTCAATCGACAGTGTTTAATTGCTAAAAGCTAGTTTTCTCTAGCGCCGGATACGGGGTTATAGTCAGTGTCGCTATATGATTGGTAGACGCATTTACGAGCAAGCTAGTGAATAGGAAAATCAGTGTCGTCTTGTAAGTGGAGTCATAAGATCGACGAATTCGGAATCAGACGAATCAGTGTCTTTTTTATTTGGTTCTGCTTATGACTCCGTCGCTCATGAACTAGTGAAAATTATACAATAACCCAGATTCTGCGCTTGTTTTGATTGGTTTATGAGAAGCATACTTGGGATGTTTTACTCCTGTTTTTTGAGTAGGAATCTCATTAGCGTGAATAGGAATACATTAACTTAGTGACGTCATAGACTCATGAATAAAATGCGGTGGAAATGTAATTAAATTGTGGGTGTTCTATTATTATCCTGGTTAATATAACCGGTTTGACAGGTTTTCGTTATTTTACGATCAATGATGTCATAATCTATTTTTCGTGGAGTAAGTGGTGGTGGAGGTTAAACAATACAAATGTGGTAGTGGTGTTGGCGGTGATGGTGGTCATGGTGGCGGCGGAGGCTAAACAATACAAATGTGGTGGTTGTGGTGTTAAACAATACAAATGTGGTGGTTGTGGTGGTTAAACAATACAAAAGTGTTGTTGGTGGTGGTTAAACAATACAAACGTGGTGGCGGTGGCAATGGTCGCGGCGGTGAAGGTGGTGGTTAAACAATACAAATGTGGCGGTGGTGGTGGTGGTGGTTAAACAATACAAATGTGGTGGTGGTGGTGGTTAAACAATACAATTCTGATGGTGGTTGTGCATTGTTTAACCACCACCGCCACCACCGCCACCACCGCCACACCACCACCACCACCACCACCACCACCACCACCACCATATTTGTATTGTTTAACGCATTCCAAACAACTACCACCACCGCCTCAGCCACCACCGTCACATTTGTATTGTGTAACCACCACCGCCACCGCCGCCACCACCACCACCTCCACCACTTACTCCCAAAAATGTAGATTTTGACATCATTGATCCACTCAAAATCGGCCATTTAATGTTCATTTTTATTCTATTTAATTGATAAGTGAGTTCTTTTTATTTATATTTATTCTCAATAAAAACCAAATAGGACAATTGTGGAATTGTTTTTCTTTAATATTGTTACATGCAACATGAAACGTAGGTGTACGTCTCTGCAAACATTTATTACGACGTGTTATATCGGGGGGTCACTGGAAAGCATCTTAGGTTTGAGTGAGAGGGGGGAGGAGGGGGGGGGGGGGGGGGCACGCCATAAAATATTCTTTTAAAATGCAAAATCCTCCTACCCCAAAATGCGCCCCACCCTCACCCCATAAATGAACTCTCCCCATTATCGAAAGCTGTAAGGTGTTTTTCCGATGTAGAGTATTTCTTAAGAACTGAAATTAGCGTGAAATTACATCTTTAGTACAGTTTTCTTTCGTCGCTTTTTGATTATCTTTGCAAGTAAAAAAAAGATTCATCAATACCTTTAGGTTGAGGGCCACTGCTGCTGTTGAAAATTACATCCATGTTGAAGCTACTGTTGTTTGTTGACCGGTACGCTTGCCTCTCTATAGTTAATCAACACTAAAGAAAAATATTGGAAATGAAATCGGCTCACATCTAACACAAATAATTATAAATTGCGATTTGCAAAGATTACGTTCCCCAAAATATTGCTAGTTGTCTTCAGTCTTTTATTTTATTAAAAATTACAATGCTGTTTCATCACCAAAATGAAATTTCGCAGCTAGATGCAATCAAATACGCATCCTTTTTTGGTTAATACGCGTGTTCTAAGCACAAAGAACTACTTGTCAATAATATGGTGCAGCGTCCCATAATTTCGTGTTGTAATATACAAAAGTGCCAATAGAGTTGATGTTCATGGGCGTAAACGTGTTTTTGGCTCTCCCAAGGTCCGTTTATCACGGTGATCTTTTGTCGCGCGTTGGAAGTTTCGAAGAAGTTTCGAACGTGTTGGAAACCTTCGCGATATCGTGGCAACAAAATCGCCGTTTTTTTGCAATTGCGTTTTTTATTGAACGCTCGGGCGACTTAAGTTGCACGGGAAACCGTGAAAAAAGGCGTTTAAAAAGTCGCCTGTGTAAACAGGCCTTCAGGCTTATTTTAGCCGGAGCCGCAGGTGAATGGCTTTGTGGAGACAACAAAGAGAGAAAGGCAAATTACACACAAGGATTTTCTCTTCTTGGGGTTAGGGATATGTTAGGGATAGGGTTAGGGTTGAGGGTGGTAGCAATAAACGGCATCAACCTGGTAAGCCAAGTTTAAAAGAACTGGGGTTAACTCACATGTAACAGAAGCACATTTCTGAAACCTCTTCTTTATACTTTCTAAATATTGCGTTGATGAACTTCTATATTAACATCTATACATTGTCGATATTCATTCCGGTTCTCCAAAAGCATTGTATTAAAAAAGGTTTGTTTTAAAGAAATAAAGACGTTGGTCTTTTCACATACAGAAAAATGACCCTGCACTCGATACGCAGAGTTCAGTTACTATTACTGTTGTATGCAAGCCTTTTATATACATATATAGTTTCTCTAATTAAATCCATATAAAAAAAATTATATTAGAAAAATATTATATCACAACTTACAATGTTAGTCTCCTCTGGGATCTTCTCCGGGAAAAAATGATGCATATTATTTAACCTTCTTGGCGTAGATTCTCAGTTTTGGCAAGCTGGGTGTGTCTAAAATTCGTTCTTCAATTATGCATGACAATTGAATTTCTGTAAGCAATAAATAATGTTATGGGAATCAAATTTTAATTTTCAAAATTTCCAGCTGTGACATTCATTGGGCTCTTTTCAGAATTGTTTGCGTTTCAAACCTTATATTTATCACGTTCACCTAATGCAACCGGCAATAACTAAAAAAAATATTTTATTGTAAAAGGTCAAGTCATTCATAGAGTCGTCCTAAATAAACACAATACAAAAAAGTAATCATGTTTGTTTGGAAACTGTAGATCACAGGCTACTCTTCATTTGCTTATCAAAAGGAATGTTCGAATATATAATAAAGACTTTTTGCTCATTAACTCTCCAATAACCATCATTTCCAAAGAGATAATATACAGAGGATAATATATGGTTAGGCAGAGATGTGAAATTTATCTTCGAGTGTTCAACTCGATATCGCGAGATATCGATTTGAGCACGAGAAGAAAAAAATTCATATTTCCAAGCAAAAATGTATTATTTTGTTTATTTTTTAAACATACTTTTAAACTCTTGTTTTTCAGCCTTCGTAACTTGAGAATAATAGTAAACAAACCGCGGTTATAAACATACCAAAATAAGGCATATTTATCCGACTTGACGTTTGGTATGCTAGACTACATACATTTTAAAAAACAACTATTTATTCTTAAAACGGGGTTCTGGAACCCAGACTGAGAACAAAAGATGATCTTCGGCAGTAATCTAATATAACATAGTTCATTAACTATGAAAATAACAATAGCTTCTCGCTGCTGATGTTGACATTTAAAGGAGGCTTTTGCTCTTGGATAAATTAAGTCTCCTTAATTTTACGGTGTAAATCAAATTTTCCCGAACCCAAAATATCAAAATGGTCCTATTTGATATTATGCGCAGTCGCTCTGACATTTTTAGCAATGGCTGAAGAAAGATCCCTTTTAACAAGAACGTTAAAATGTTCTGTTTTTCTATCATGGGGCCTTCGTTTTGTTTTGCCAATAAAAAATTCATCGCAATCCCAGCAACTAGCCTTGTATAGATAACCTTAGATAATTGGGAACGCCCTTGTATGAAAAGAAGGATTTGCTCACCTGAATTAAGGCATGGTTCTAGTTTCTATGCGATGTCTTGGTCATTTGTTATAGATCAGGTTTTTTTGTTAAAAATCTTGGTTCTTTATGTTTATTAAGATAGGAAATGAAACTTTTTGATGATTGGCTCGTTTTCAAGTGGTCACGTGATTGACCACGCCCTTAGTTTTAAGAATTTTGACCGTTTACATTACAGGATGTAAACGTAATAGAAATCTCTCGATTTTTCTCTCAAAACCTTTACCTCACTTAGCCATATGTCGTTCTAATCGGGGATTCTTAAAAGTAGTTTTGGTTTCGCCGTTATTTTCAATCTTTTTGTAGTCCCAGTCCCTCTCCAAAGGAAAGACGTTGTAATTGAAACCAACGAAATAAATTTGGAAATCCCCGTTTAGTTTTCTAAACTTAGTAGTCTCGGCCATTCGTAGAAATCAACATAAGTCAAATATTACATCTGCAAAATCTCGGTAAATTTGAATTCAAATCTATATCAACAATTGGGTGTGGTATGTCACGTGACCAACCAGCAAAGTTCCAAAAACCAAAAAATGAAATATTGCGTACAAATACTTCACCCTATGCCAGTTTGTAAGCGATAGCCTGAATATATTTCAAATTAGACCACCCCCCTCCAAATTTAGCCGGACCCATGCCTTAATTCACTTGAGTGATGCAGCGTGTGTTGACAAAAAGGTAGAATTTGTCAACGCACCCGGATTTCAGACGCTTTGTGATTAAATTGGTATTAAGACCCAAATAAGGTAGTAGGATTATTATATCCTTTCTGGGATTTGTCGGAACAGGCTTGTTTGTGTGCCTGTTCAAAACATCGTTGGCGTTGTACGTGATGATACCTTTAGGGTAACCATTTTGAAGTAGAATCTTTTTTAGATCATCAACAGCAGATTCCGACCATTTTCCGAAGATTTTGAAAATGTTGCCCAGTGGTCATACGAATGTTTCCGAACATTTTCTGTAAATTTCTTAGCATTTCCGAAGATTGTCAAAGATTGCCGAGGAAGATCCGAAGATGTTTCGACTTAATATCGATAAATATTGGCTCATTCAGCATTGAAACATGACAAACTCGTCAGCAAACGTGACAAAATCGACATCTTCACATGTAAAAGATATGATATCTCTGACATGTGAAGATATGATTTTTCTCAGCGAGAGAAATCCTGGTAATTCACTCTAGTTCCACACATTTTATAGGCGTTCCGTTTTAATTAGGACCAGCAGTGAAAACGAATTTAAAAAGCACTGATGCAGTTTCGTTTCTCACGACAGTGTTATGAACTGGGCTCTGTCATTAGATACCTATTGACGTGTAAAAACGTTTACGGTTGAACATGAAAAGAAAGAACGGTAAATAAAATTTACATATTAGAGAAATTCACTTTCATATTTGTGTTAAATGCAACATTCAGCTTTTGATCCTTATGAGAGTTAAAAACAAACTCTGTCTGTTCCCTCATACAAGCTCGACTCTCATTAGGAGGTCCCGGGTTCAAGTCCTCCAACCTACGGGCGGCTATAGCTGGATTTGTTCTCGGTCGTCCCGAGTTCAAATCCTCGTTCAAGGTCCTGCCAGTTAAAATTTTAAACCAGTATTTGTTAACAATGTTTCATTGCCTGCCTGTATGCTAGTTATCTCGAAGCTAAGTGCATGAGTACTGTAAAGACAGCATTTCGATTTTTTTTAGTTTACAAATTAACTGCAGGGTAAAACCTCAAGCTACTGGTTTAGCACATCCACCAATTGCAAATGCCATGAATTATTATCTATATTTGTTCCAGTTCTACGTTTTGGGATCGAAAAGGAAGACCATTGTGAATTTTGAATCTTAATAACTCTTTAAAACCATTTCGAAACTTTTGACTGAATGTGAGATAAATGTAAGGATTGAGTCCACTGTAAGCAAGCGTAAGCCAAAGCAGAAAATAAGTTGTGCCCCAACTCATTTGGATATAACCAAAGGACTCTATCAAAAATAATAAAGAGGAAGGAACCCAACACACAGTATATAAAACCACAACAACAATCATCATCCGGGTAACTTGCTTCGCTACTTTCAAGGCCTCGGCTTGTGCTTCGTTCTGATTGGTTCCTTCTCCTGGTATCTCACGTGACCATAGTTTAACACAGACAATGGTATAGAGAACAGCTATTAACAAAAGAGGCGTGAAAAAGCTCAAAGTAAAGCGGATGATGTCAACAATTTTGAAGTCATTTTGGTGAATACTGTTAATGTTGCAGTAATAGGATGCCTCTATGTTTTCAAAATTTATGTCGACAAGGACAGTAGAAGCACTACAACAAATCCACAATAACGCAATAGTTTTCTTGAAATGTCGAGATAAAGGTGACAGTCGCAAAGGTCGCGTTACTGCATAAAAGCGATCAACAGCAATTGTTGTAAGGATCCACACTGAAAACGTTTGTGCAATAAATATGCTTGCTTCACAGACAATGCAAGGGATCAGCCACATAGGTCCTCCAAACCATAATCTGTGACTAGAAATGTAACGGAGCATCGTGATTTGCAAAAGTCCTGCCAGTGTAACGCACAGATCAGCACATGCTTGGTTCAAAATCAAATAATTGGTAGTGGTTTTCATGGAGCTGTTTGTTCGTATAATGTGAATAATGACAGAGTTACCGAATAGTGAGACCACAGAGATGACAAGAAACGAAGCAAAGATCAGAGAAATAAAGTGGATTTCTGGTTCTTCTTCGATGATGTCGGTGATGTTTCCTGGAGATTAAAAATATAAATATAAGTTTGTTAGCTTGCTTACACAAATGAGGCGGCCATTTGACAAATAGGCATACAGGACGTGATATTTTAAAACTGTTGCAAGTTTGACAGGCCGACATCATGAACGGAATTTTGATAAACCTGTTATACCGGTTGTACAAACCATGATTTTTAAGAGTTAAAAATAGAATATGACGTCACTGACAGGTAAATTCAATCGACAATCCTCCTACCCCGGAATCACCCCGCCCCCACCCCACAAATTATGAACTCCCCCCAATATAGAAAGCTGTAAAGTGTTGGTCCGATGTCGAGTAGCTTAAAATTATTTCTTTATTAGTTATTTATAATTGCAAGCAAAAAAATCGTCAATACCTTTAGGTTGAGGGCCACTGCTGCTGTTGAAAATTACATCCATGTTGAAACTACTGTTGTTTGTTCACCGGTACGCGTGCCTCTCTATAGTTAATCAACACTAAAGAAAAATATTGGAAATGAAATCGGCTCACATCCAACAGCCACACACCAAAGATTACGTTCCCCAAACTATTGCTATTGTCTTCAGTTTTTTATTGTCTTACAAATTACAATACTGGTTCATCACCAAAATGAAATTTCACAGCTAGATGCAATCAAATACGCATCGTTTTCGGTTAATAAAGAACTACTTGTTAGTTATATGGTGCAGTGTCTCATATTTTCGTGCAATAAAGTGCCATCGTAACAATTGAGTTGATGTTTGCGGGCGTAACTATGTTTTTGGCTCTCTCAAGGTCTGTGTATCACGGTTAGTTTTTGTCGCGTTGGAAGTTTCGAAGAAGTCTCTAACATGTTGGAAACCTTAGCGATATCTTGGCAACAAAATCACCGTTTTTGCATTTGCGATTTTTATTGAACGCTCGGGCGACAAACGTTGCACGGGAAACCGCGAAAACTGAAATCGCATAAAAAATCACCTGTGTAAACGGGCCTTCAGACTTATTTTAACTCGAGCCGCAGGTGACAGGAACTTGCTTTGTGGAGACAACAAAGAGAGAAAGGCAAATTACACGCAAGGATTTTCTCTTCTTGAAATACAATACACGAAATTTAAAAATTCAAATGTGGCAGCAGTAAGCATCAACCTGTTCGCAGCATATGCCAATTTCAAACGAATTGAGGATAGCTCACATGTAACAAAAGCACATTCCGAAACCTCCTCTTTTTCTAAATATTGCGTCGACGAACTTTTATATTAACATCTATATACATTGTCGTTCAGTTACTATTACTGTTGTATGCAAGCCTTTTTTATATATAGTTTCTATAACTAAATCCATGAAACAAATTATATCACAACTAACTTACTACGTTAGTTTCCTCGTTGGAATCTTCTCCCGGAAAACAAAATCATCCACATTATTTAAACTTATTGGCGAAGATTTTCGGTTTTGGCAAGCTGGGTGGGTCTTTAATTCGTTCTTCAAATATGCATGACAATTGAATGTCTGTAAGCAATAAATAATGTTATAGGAATCAAATTTTAATGTTCAAACTTTCTAGCTGTGATATCCATTGGGCTCTTTTCAGAATTGTTTGCGTTTCAAACCTTATATTTATCATGTTCACCTAATGCAACCGGCAATAACTAAAATATATTTTAATGTAAAAGGTCAAGTCATTCATAGAGTCGTCCTAAATAAACACAACACCAAAAAGTAATCATCTTTGTTTGGAAACTGTAGATCATACGCTACTCTTCATTTGCTTATCAAAAGGAACGTTCGAATATATAATTAAGATTTTTGCTCATTTACTCTCTGATAACCATCATTTCCAAAGAGATAATATATAGAGGATAATACATGGTTAGGCGGAGGTATGAAATTTGTCTTCGAGTTTTCAACTCGATAATTATCGTGAGATATCTATTTGAACACGAGAAGAGAAATTTCATATCTCCACGCAAACATGTATTATTCTGTTTATTTTATAAACCTACTAATAAACTCTTGTTTTTAGGCCATCGTAACTTGATTAATAGAAGTGAACAAACCGCGGTGATAAACATTCCAAAATAACGCATATTTATCCAACTTGACGTTTCGTATGCTAGACTACGTACATTTTCAAAAGCAACAATAAATTTTTTGACAACTATTTATACTTAAAAAGGGGTTCTGGAACTTACACTGCGAACAAAAGATGATCTTCAGCAGTAATCTAATATAACATAGTTAATTAACTATGAAAATAACAATTCTCAAAAGATGATCTTCAGCAGTAATCTAATATAAAACCTCAACATACTGGTTTAGCACATCCACCAATTGCAAATGCGGCCATGGATTATTATCTATATTTGTTCCAGTTCTACGCTTTGGGATCGAAAAGGAAGAACATTGTGAATCTTGATTTTTCTTAAGCAATTTCCAAACAACTCTTTAAAACTATTCCGAAACTTTTTACTAAAAGTGAAATAAATGTAAGGATTGAGTCCGCTGTAAACAAGCGTAAGCCAAATCATGAAATACTTTAGGCTCCAACTCATTTGGATATAACCAAAGGACTCTGTCAAAAGAAGTAAAGAGGAAGGAACCCAACACACTGTATACAAAACCACAACAACAATCATCATCCGGGTAACTTGCTTCGCTACTTTCAAGGCCTCCGCTTGTGCTTCGTTCTGATTGGTTCCTTCTCCTGGTATCTCACGTGACCATAGTTTAACGCAGACAATGGTATAAAGAACAGCTATTAACAAAAGTGGCGTGAAAAAGTTCAAAGTAAAGCCGATGATGCCAACAATGGTCAACTTGTTGTGGTAATAACTGCCAATGTCGCAATAATATAATGCCTCCTTGTTTTCAAAACCCATTTTAACAAGGATACCAATCGTAAAAACACTGGACGAAACCCACAAAAACACAATAGTCTTTTTAAAATGTTGAGATATAGGTGACAGTCGCAAAGGTCGAGCTACTGCATAAAAGCGATCAACAGCAATTGTTGTAAGGATCCACACTGAAAAAGCGTGCGGAATAAATAAGCTCGCCTGAAAGACAGTGCAAGTTATATCACCCATTAGTCCTCGAAACCGCAATCTGTGCCTGTAACTGTAACCGAGCAGCGTGTTTTCCAAAAGTACTGCCAATGTTACCCACAGATCAACACATGCTTGGTTCAAAATCAAATAATTGGTAGTGGTTTTCATGGAGCTTTTTGTTCGTATAATGTGAATAATGACAGAGTTACCGAATAGCGAGACCACAGCGATGACGAGGAATGAGGCAGCGATTAGAGAAATAAACTGGAGTTGTAGTTCTTCTTCCGCGATGATGTAGGTTATGTTTCCTGGAGATTAAAAATATAAATAAATATTTGTTAACGTACTTAAATTCGATAAATAGACATAGAGGCAGTGATATTTTGAAACTGGGGACATTTCAATAAACCTGTTTTACGGTTCTACAAACCATGATTTCCAAGAAATAAAACTATAGTATGACGTCGCCCACAGGGAAATTAAATGCACTGTGTTTAATACTATTAGTGTTACTAGTAACAATACGAAGTCTAAAATGATGAAATGGGCAGTTTTGAATATCTGAAGTCTTTATTGAACACTCCCTAATATCGAAAGCTGTAAAATGTTTGTCCGTTGTGGTGTAGTTTGACGACGCCACCACAAATCTTAGTATGAATGGCAGATGAAAGCTATGCCTAAAGCTTTAAGTGTTGAACAAATTTTCAATGGCATGTGGGTCAGTCTTTTAACGTCAACGTTCTAATGTTATATGATATCATTCTGTTTTTTAATCGGTTTATCAATGCTTCGTGATTATGGAAAACTTTATCGTGACATGAAAACAAATTTTTTGTTGCTACCACATTTTGATGTCATTGGTGATCAATAACTGAACAGACGCACGGCGATATGAAATGTATTAAATTTTGTTAGCAAGCAGAAGCGGAAGAACAAACCAATCACACTGTTAGTTCTTCGGCCCGCCGAGTACTTCATTTCTGCATGTGACTCCCACAGTTTTCACTGGTTGATCAGCGATTGAGGCAAAAGCCTAATCGGAAAGTCTGCGTAGGACTTTGTCGGTTTGATTTTGACTAGATCGTAACGCTTCGTGCTTACGACTCCGACTTCGCAGTTAGTGAAAACTACTTCTCAGACAAAAACAATGTCCTATGACTTCATTCCCGTTATGCATACTGCAGTACTCACGTGAAATTATATCTTTAGTATAGTTTTCTTTCGTCGCTATTTGATGAGCATTGCAAGCATAACAAGTAAATTTTGTACTGATCAATACCTTTATGTTGAGGGCCACTGCTGCCGTTGAAAATTACATCCATGTTGAGGCTACTGTTGTTTGTTAGAAATGTCATGTTCGCCGGTACGCGTGTCTCTCTTGATAAGCACTAAAGGAAAATATTGGAAATGAAATCGGCTCACATCTAGCACAATTTATTTTAAGTTTCTATTTGCAAATATTACGTTTCCCAAAGTATTGTTATTACTCTTCAATCTTTTTTTGCCTTAAAAATTTCCACAATTCACCGCAGCAAATGAATTTTCACAGCTAGATGCAAATCGTTTTCGGTTAGTACTCGTGTTCTACTAAGCAGAACAAACTACTTGCTAGTTATGGAACATTCTCATAATTTCGTGCAATAAAATACTGTAGTCACAACAGAGTTGATTTTCGCGGTTGTAAATATGGTTTTGGCCCGACTCAAGGTCCGTTTACACAGGCAATTTTTGATACGACTTTTTGTGGCGCTCGAAGGTGCACTGGAAAGTACGACAAAAGGCGCATAAAAATCATCTGTGTGTAAACAGGCCTTCAGGCTCATTTTAGCCGGAGCCGCAGGTGACAGGAATGGCTTTTTGGAGACAACAAAGAGAGAAAAGCAGATTACACGCAAGGATTTTCTCTTCTTGAAATAAAACGCATGAAATTTAAAAATCCAAATGTGGCAGCAGTAACCATCGACCTGGTCTCAGGACAAGCCAAAAGAACTGGGAATTACACTCCTCCGCAAGGAATACAAAGAATTTTTTTGATACGCGGAGCTCAGCGAATAAATTTGTTGCATGCAAGCATTTTATGTGTAGTTTCTGTTGTAAAATTCTTGAAACAAATTACTTTGTATAAAATAATATCGCAACTTACAATGTCAGTCGACTCTTTTGCAACCTCGATCTCCGTGAAAACAAAATAATAGTCGTTGTTATTTAATCTTCTTGGCGTAGATTTTCATGATCACTTTTGGAGAACTGGGTGGTTCTTCAATTGGTTCGTCGAATATACATAACAAGTGAAATATTATTTAAATAATGTTATAAAAAAATCAAATTTTAATGTTCAAACATTCTAGCTATGACATTCATTGGGCTCTTGTTAGAATTGATCGCGCGTCGAACTTCATATTAATCACGTTTGCATTGAATTGTAATAACTAAAATATATTTTATTGAAAAAGGCCAAGTCATTCATAGAGCCCAAAATAAACACCAATTCCAAATAATAATCTTCTTCTGTAGATTTACAGCCTACTTTGAAGTTTGCTTATCAAAAGTAATTTTCGAATATATGATTGAGATTTTTATTATTTGAAAGGCCGTCAATTCAAAAACAGAAAATATAGAGAGGTATTGAAGTTCCACACATTTGATAACCGTTTCGTTTTAATTAACCTTTAATATGCTGAATTTACTTGAAAAAACACTAAACTTTGCCAGAAATGCGCTTTCTTACACTGCAGTAAAATTTTGATAAAGATTTAATGTAAAATGTACAATATTTTATTTTAGCGCATGCGCATAAGCGCATTTTTCCGAACAGTTCGGATTTTTTTCCTCGCTGAGTTACTTTTCGTTTTTCTCTGATTAGCCTTATAATCAGCTTAGGCAGGTTAAGCCTTTTGAAACACATAAATTGCATAGCTACTATGATACTGTAATTATAATACGGCAAGTATTTTCGGCACGCACAATTGGTCTAAAGACGTTATGTAATGCAGCCAGATTTTGGGGGAACTCAGATGATATGACATCAAATTCGTTTTTCGTCTGTTTGTAAAAATAGCTGATTTTCCAAAGACCATTGGCCTCTATATTCAGAAGTAAGGTTTTAGCCTAGCTTCTTTAATTCCAGAACACGCCACTCGACTAGGTGTACTCTACATTTGAACAACGAGATTGGCATAGTGATTAAGTACATCCTGCACACTAAAGATTCTTATGGTAATTTTAGGAAACCTAGTTTGGTGGCGGGGTTGCCTCTCACTTAATCCACCACTGGAACTTTGTTACCAAACGTTAATTACCCATATACTTAGATGCTCTTGATAAATCGCACTTTATTATTTTTCATGTTTTGTTAAATTTTATAGCTCTAATTTACCTTTGTTCTGTTCACGTTCTCATTCATTTCCATTAACTAGGCTGTAAGTTTTGGTAATTTTTATTTGTTGTTAAGCTCTGTTGAATATGTACATAACAATAGCTCTACACAAATTTACATTTATTATTATTATTATTAATTATTATTATTATTGTTATTATTATTATTCGTAAGTTTTGATCTATCTAATGGAAATAAAATTTAAATCAATTGCTTCGATACACTGGAACACTAATCGGTCTAATTAAGTATAGCAAAACAATCGTGGCATTCAACAGAGTAACTGAGTTAACTAGCAATTTAAATTACGGTTTTGCAATTTTTTGTTAAAGCCCAAAGGCAGGTTTTTATTTTAGTAAGAATAATACCTGCTATCTTTGATAATTGAGTTGCTATTTCATCAATGTGATGTTTCCAGGAGAGCTCTATTTTTAATCCCAGAACCTTTCATATATTGACATTGACCATAATGTATGTGCTATTTGTTCTATGTTAGCTCAGTTAATGATTCTTTAACTATTCAAGTGAAATTCCTCTAATTTTCAGCAACAATAACTATTTCTCGGTACCAAAGGCCTTAGAAAGGTCTGAAAATAACCGAAAAATCCATTGAGTTCTTTCATCTGCCCGCGATATTTTATCCATGGGTTTAATAGTTTCTAGTTCAGGAACAATTAAAATTTCTCGGTAGCAAAGGCCTTGGAAAGGTCTGAAAATATCCCAAAAGTCTATTGAGTTCTTTCATTTGCCCGCGATATTTTTCCCACAGTTGTAATAGCATGCAAGCAAGTAAGCCTTTAGTATAAATACAATTTTTATTGTGAGGCGCATTTGATGATATTCGTTTGCTAATTTGCGCCATATAAATATTAAATATTATTTTAGAAAGTAAGTGAGTAAGTAAGGGACTAATTAACTGACTAACTACTTAACTGACTAAGTGATTGATTGATTGATTGATTGATTGATTGATTGATTGATTGGTTGGTTGATTGACCGGCCGACCGACCGACCGACCGACCGACTGACTGACTGACTGACTGACTGACTGTCTGACTGACTGACTGACTGACTGACTGACTGTCAGACTGCATGACTAACTTTGCTTTGGATTAGCTTGAGGTTAATTTCCTATGATTATATTCCTATTTTGCCGCACTTTTTATTTTGTTAAATCTATTTCTGTAGCGCTTGTAAGTGACTTCATTCCATCCAATCCCAGCTATGTGAGCACATAGCCACAAGAAACACAAAAATATAACCGCAACTGAATTTAAAATACAATGCGCCAGATGTATGTGCCATTGCTGCCATGACAAAATCAAAAAATCTGAACAAACATTGTGCTGCATCAAAAGAATGTCCCTGAGAACTAAAATGGACATTTAATAAAGTAAAAGCTTTCAAGATTAGAACCTTAATTCAAACCGTTAAAAAGGACGAGTGGTAAAATCCAACCTCCTTCCACCTTTTTCTCTATTTAACCTACAATGAACTACTAGTGCCCAAGTTAAAATTCAATTAGGCAGCCCAACTCGGCAAGTAAAAGCTAACTTAAACAAACATAAATAATCGGGATGTAATTTGCCGAGTGAAGAACCTAAAACAAGTAGTACATTTCGCCAGAAAAATACAGTTGTTGGCACGTCATGATAAAGAAATGTCTAAGTTTAACAGCCAATTGTTAGAAACAAAGCAAAAATGGCGAGTACTTAAGCTCAGTTATGTAAAGAAAAGAACAGTGCCTCTTTCTTTTTATTCTCGAAAGAAATGTTCAATGGTTAATGGTCGACAACTTTTATAAAATAGACTGGACAGCCTTAGAGGATCTAACTTTTAACCTCATCATATATTAGCTCAACAACAGTTACATTTCCTAACACATTTTCCCATGATAAGCACAAACTCCTTTCTAAATTTACTGTTAAATGACAAATAAATATAAGGATTGATGGCACTATAGGCGTTGGCCAACCAAACGACAAACTTGAGTGCAGCGTAAGGCATGACAATCTTATGTAAACTGTCTAAAGCAATAAACACATAAAAAGGAAACCAACATAAGACAAACAAAACCACAACAATGATCATCATCCGGGTAACTTTCTTGGCTGTCTTCATGGCTTCTTTGTGTCTTTGATCCTGACTGACTCCATCACCAGGCACTTGACGTGAGAATAAACGCCAACTCACGATTGAATACAAGACAGTCATGGTCATAAGAGGGACAACAAAATTGAACAGCAAGATGCACATGACTGTCATGTCGACTGCGGTCATCTTCATATGAGAAAAGTTGATGAGGCAAAAGTAGCCAGTTCCTTTCACGAAAGTTAGTTTTGCCATGGGGACCATTCCTCCAGCTGAAGCAAACGACCACAACCAAAGCAGAAAAACGACCAACTTTATATGGCGTGATACTGGGGACAAATGATAAGGACTAGAAACGACAAAATAGCGATCAACGGCTATGGCAGTGAGGCTCCAAATGGAACAATACTCCGCTGGGAAATGAAGCCATACCAGCAACTGGCACATTGGTAGTCCCCAGTCTCCTCCAAACCACTTTCTGTGAAATAGGTCATCACCGAGCATGCCAGTCATCACAGTAAACGTAATGATCAAGTCTGCGCATGCTTGATTTAGAATGAGGTTGTTTGTTGCTGTTTTCAAGAAGTGCCTTGTACGGATGATGTGGATGACGACAGAATTGCCAAATATAGAAGCGAATATGGTAATAAAGTAAACTGCTGCCAAACTGGCGAGTATTGCGGACTTGGCTGTTGAAAGTGGAGCACTTGTGGCATTTCCTAAGCAAAGTAAAAAGAGAAAGTGACTTGCCTTTAGGTTGCCCAAGATCGTTTTAGGTAACGCCATGCTTAATAGGGTTAACCAGCGAACGAATGAGATTTAGAATAATTATTTATCACTAAGACTGTCAACATTATAGTCAGGCATGCGCAGTTAAGCTTGTAATGTAAAGGAAGCCTTATCTCTTGATGTAGAGCGTTGTACGTTGTATTTACCAACTCTCTTCCAAAAAATACATCAACACTTAAACGTGTAGGGGACTGAGCACGACTGTTGTTATAAATGGCGCTACCACTAAACGCGCAATCACGTGATTAAAGTAAGCCTTTGTTCCAGCTTAGTGGGCCATCAGGCCTACGCTTTTTGCCGGTTTCTGCAGCATGAAACGGCTAAAAAAATTTTGTCATATAAATTAAGTTTCATTTTGTAACTGGTGATAAAGCGTGTTCTGTTGTTGTTTCTGTTAGAGGTATTTCTGCTCCTCCCCACTGTCCTTTCTTGCCAGCCCATAGACTCAGGAACGCCACAAAAGCCCTACTACTTCCTTACCTTGATTGTTAGTCTTCCACGGCACGATCGATGATGTTTCCATGTTGTAATCGATGCTGATCTTGAAGATCTTGGCTGATACTCAGATTGAATATTCTCCTTCCTGTCGAGAGGAAAATTAATTTGAAAAGGTGGAAACAGAAATATGTATTCCTAATCTTATAAATCAGAGTAGGAAGTTCTATAAAGAGCTATATTTTTCATTCGATGCATTTTGCTTTTTGTTTTCATCGGCCGAGGGCCTAACACGTGCCCTGCAAATAACTGGCTACAAATAAATGGTCTGCTCGTGCACATTACCGTCCAACAGTGATGTTGCTGCAAATTATATTGTATTAGTTGTGTCCAATTCTAAGAAAAATGTTTGCTCGTTTTCCAGAGTTCTAGGAGACCCGCAAGAACAGCGGGAATACAAAAAAGGCAACGAAAATTTCCCTAAATGTATTTAGGTAACATCTGAAAGGAAGAGAATTGGATGAAGATCAGCTCGTATCATCGAAGGTGAAGTTATGTTTTTCCTTTTTATTTTTTTAGCGAGGAAGTGCGCAGCTCCCAGTTCTCGAAGGTAATTGTGTAAAGCAAATTCAGTAATTAAATGATGAAACATTATTGAAATAGGTTTTCGCAAAATATCGTGATCTAAATAATAATAATATAATAATAATTAACATTTATATCGGGCAAATTTCATGTGAATATGATCAAATGCGCGTTACAAACAAATATGCAAACAAATTAACATCTTAAGAATCCCAACTGGCAGGAGGCTGACCAGTTGGCTATTTACAAAGCGTGGTGGAGTTGAGATCTGGGCTACAGAAAACAAATCCAGCTAGTGGCAGGGAGGAGGATTTGAACCCGGGACCTCCGGGTTGCAAGTCCAGCGCCCTAACCACTAGGCCACGCCGCCTCCATGACGCCTCCAGTGTCTCGCAGATCAATTAATCAAATAATTGATCTGCTCGCTACTGACAAATCACGATATTTTGCTCAGCCTCATCCAATAATTGTCTAATATCGTGATTGTAAAATCATGCTATATTGTTATTTGGCGTGTGAAATTTAGCCCAATCAGCATTTTGTAACAAGTGTGACAAATTTGTAAAAAGGAATAAAACCTTCAATTGCCCTGTTTTCATACTCGTTTGATGAAAAAAGCATAAAAAAGCGGAATTGTTTAAGTCGTTAGTCAGTATAAAGACGTCTTTTAAAGAATCCGAAACTCTATTCCACATCGGTGGTACTTCACCTGCGAGATGGCAATCCGTTGGTGCTGCAATAAAAATTAGATATTGAACACACGTTCGTGTTCTTTTACACTTTGAAAAGAATAGTATGATACATGTAATTTGATTGCGTTATTTGTATTTTGTAGTTTATGTTTTTTTTTAACTGGTAAAAAAGCAATATGGTCGATCACTTTGAAAGGTGCTAAAATGTTGTCTATTTATTTTTTGCAGCATTACGACATACACGAATTTCAAAACAAAGTGTCAGAAAGTGGTTATATATTTTAAGTTTTATATCTTTATTTATCCTCCTCCGGCCAGTGCATCAGGTAATATCACCAAGTGTTATTCATGTTCGTGTGATTACAATCGATAAGAGAGAGTAAATCCATTAGCAAACTCAAATACAAGTAAAACGTTCGCTAAACCAAAAATATTTTCAATCCATGGTTCTCTCGTCAGCTTTCAAATCTCGAAAGATAGACTTGAAGATGTTTAATTAAGGAACCAACGCAATGTGTCCAGCTAATACTGAGCATAGAAAAAATTGAAATCCTTTTAAATTGCAGCGATGCCACCATGTTAACCGTTTAAACTGTTAAACAGATATACGTCATGGTGGATCGACTACACATTTCCCCTTCTTACAACACTTGGATAGCTGACTTCGTTTGGCTTTTGATACATTTTTAAAGGAGGACGTTCAAATTGTTAAAGATGCTCAATTGCATAGAAAATATATATTACGTCGAGAAAAGTTCTTCTTTGCCAAAATACTTAAGGGAAGAAAGGATTCTCATCTATTGCCCTTACGAAACGGCAATTTAAGCCGTTAACAGTGATGAATACATTACTAATAGTTCTTGTTCCAAATTTTGTAGAATGGTGATTTTATAGTTCGCTTACCTTCTTCAAAGAACTCCGGCTGTTTTATGAGTACGGCACGTGATTACGCTATCATTGGAGTGAAATCTGTACAAAAGATGGATCTAATATTTTGAATTAGTCTGTATCGTCCTTAATCTTTACCATCAAGCAATATATTTCATTTCGGAGTTGTTATTTTGTCTTGGATAGATATAATTTCAATTCTATGCTATACATAATTGATGAGATCCCAAGGCAACAAATTGCTTATAAATAGAATGCTTTTAGCAGCATATGTGTTTGAACGTTAAGGAGTTGAGTGTCATGATGGGGTAAAAGGAAATTACTTTTGTTTGTTAATAAAACATCGCCCCTTTGTTTAAGAAATATTTCACGGAAAATGCCATTAAGAGGTTAATTATCACTAAAAAGACGCGAGGTATAATCAGAAGAAAAGCTATGAAAATCATTTGCTATCTTTATTAAAGTTAATAAAAGAAATATGTGGTCTATACTTACTTTTTATTATTCGAACATATATCTTTCTGAAAACATATCTCCATCGCGTGCATGATTCAATACCAATGTTTACTTTTTAATGTGCTTAACTTGGCACCGCATTTTTGCTAAATAAATAATAGACCTTTTCTCAAACGAGTCTGACGACCCGATTTCTGTACCTTGCACGTAGCAATGGTGAAGAATTCACATAGAGGAGGTTATAGGTAGAAAAAAGATGGCCTTGAGTGAGCTGAAGAAGGCATGAAAAGGTACTTGGTGAAACTTGCGGGAAGGACATGATTTGCATGCGAGGGCTGTAGAAAGGGATCTGAGGATTGCCTTTGGGCCCCGTTTTGCCTGAAGGGTGTAAATGACTGCTGGAAACGTAATTCAGTATCCGTTTGTGTGAGAAAAAAACTGTGGTTCTAAGTTCTAATTCCACCTGTTCGCTGGTGAGTGGGTTGAAGAAGGCACGAGAAAGGTATACGTGGTGTAACTCTCGGGAAGGGCATGATTTGCATGCGAGGACTGTAGGAGGCCGGGGATCTGAGAATTGCCTTGGGGCCTTTTTTGCCTGTAGGGTGTTAAGTTCCGCTGGAGACGTAGTCGGTTTGTGTGAGAAAAAGGCTGTGGTATTAAGTGTAGGAGCCGAATAGTTCCACCTGCTCACTAGGTAGACCAACGCGAAGCAAAGCCTGAAAATCGTTGTATACCGTTAACTATCTACGAGGCCTCCCCTGCCTTTCTAGTAAGTCTCTCCCTGGGAGTTCAATTTAAACCTTCTCCTATAATTCCAAAAAGGGCAGATCATGTAATTTTTATGAAGAAGAAAACAAGATAACTTTACGCCTTTGAAGATTTTTCGTGCACTGCATTTAAAATGTCTTGAAAATCAATAAGAAATAAGGGGGAAGGTGCGAGGGTTTAAAAGAGCTTTTACGCTATTTGATAATTTGGTTGTAATTAGGTTATAATTTCGAAATTTCCAAGATGAGATAGTCAATCAGAACGAAGCACCTCATCTGTAATTACAAGAAAGGTTACGAAAACGTCTCCGTGCTGATATAAAATATCTTCCCTATAGTCAGATGAATACGAACAGTAAAGGAGCAAAGACATTTGTCCCGCAAGCTACATAACATTGTTCACTTGTTTTTCTTCTTGACGACAGCCCAAGCGTATGTCAGAAACTCCAGGTACCCAATAACTAAACGTCAGCTTTTTCATGTATTTCGTTATGCAGTCTCCAAAATAGAACCCATTATTTATGTAAAATATACCTACCTTAAGTGCTCTGGTTAATGAAAAAGGTGTCTCTTAAAAGCAAGCTGCCATCTGTTCTCGCCGCAAGTACCACTTTCGAAAATGTGGCCACTAACTAACGTTAATGGCAAATGAAAGCGGGAGATTACACTGTTTACAAAGTCAAGCGGCAATGTATGGGAAAGAGGCGAGCCTTAAGAAGATGTTAAAATCTTGGAAATGTTTGATATAACGATGAGGTCCTACTTCCAAAAAACTAACATCGACCTCCCAAAACGGTTCCCTGTTTTTAAGATAACATTAAATCTTCTCGTGAAATATTTACAGCAGAGCTCCAGGGCACGAACCGAAGAGCGGAGGCCCATAACCATACGAATAGGATAACCCATGCATTTAATTTTTCATGGTCATCATGGCTAGCGGCATGGCTCGCGGGCGTGTGCGCCGTGCGACGCCGCGCGACAAGGCAGCAATACTCCAGAAATAGGTCAACCTTGGTTAACATTAATTAAGACAAAAACAACGTTTATTAATTAAGTAATTCAACTAAATACACACATCATAATTAAGCTCAACGACGCCAGCTTACGCATTCCATCAAACTCGTTTCAGTAAGACACTACCTCTCTGAAACCTCCATTTTCATTCGCCCGCTGTAAACACTACCTCTATTGTTATTCAGGGATAGGGGCATTGTTATAGCCTGTTATGTATTGTTTTAGTAACCAATGAAATAACTCGTTCCGAGAGGTAGTGGGCGACCCACTCGTTTAGGCATGCTATATAAGACGTCTTTCCCAGCCTCGTCCCCAGTCGTCCCCGGTGAGTCAGGATGTGACGTCACCTGTCAAGCTTGCTTGTAGAATTCGCTCGGTTTCAAGCCTCCTCTGCTCACTCGCATAGCGCGAAGTGGCCTGGGGACAAGGCGGCTTCTTTCCTACAATTCAAGAACGGTTTTGATGTTAACGGCACCATTCAACTTTATATATTCACCATATATTATTCCTTAGTTTGTAACAAGCAACCAATAAACCAAATGCCATGCATATTTTATATTTGCTGTAGATCTACGCTTTTGGATCGAAATGAAAAAAGATTGAAAATATCGACAGCTTTCCTTATTTTCCAAGAGCATAACAAACTCTTAAACCTGTTACGAAAGTTTTGACTTAAAGTCAGATAAACGTAAGGATTAAGTCCACTGTAAACAATCGTGAACCAAATGAGAAACAAAAGCAAGCTATTATTTATATGCACGCCAAAAAACTGCAATGTAACTAATACAAAAAATGGAAGCCAGCACAGTACGTATAAGACCACAATAATAATCATCATCCGGGTAACTTTTCTGGCTGTCTTCTTTGCTTCCACTTGTTCCTGATTCTGATTGGTTCCCTCCCCTGGTACCTCACGTGACCAGAGTTTGAGGCACACAAATGTGTACATAACGGCTATTATCAAAAGTGGCATTACAATTTTTACTGTTAGTGTGCTTATGGTAAATGTTGTCCATTCGTTATTTGAATCACAATGGTAATAGGACTCTTTGGCCTTTTCCACCTTTGCACTGACAATGACATCTGTTGAAGTGAAAATAGACCAGACCCACAAGAACAGAATCGTTTTCTTGAGATGCTGTGATATAGGTGAAGCTCGCAAAGGTCGAGTTACTGCAAAGAAACGGTCAACCGCAATCGTTGCCAGGATCCAAACTGAAAAGACAGGTAGAATATACATACTCGCTACAAAGATCTTGCATGTAATATCACCCAGGACTCCTTTAAACCAAAATCTATCGCTTGTAGTAGGATGCAACAAATAGACCTCTGGTATCGCTGTCAGGGAAATCAGGAGATCGGCACATGCCTGGTTCAAGATCAAATAATTGGTCGTAGTCTTCATGGAATTGTCTGTTCTTATGATGTGAATGATAATTGAATTGCCGCACAGTGATGCCAGAAATATAACGATGTAGGCAAAGTGTATCAGTGCTGTAAATCGCGGGATTTCTCCAACAAAGCTGGTCTTATTTTCTGAGGTTAAAAATGCACATAGAATGTTATATCTTAAGGTGGCTCATAACAGTTTAGTCAGAATTAGACATGCCTGTTTTAGGTGTTCCATCGCAGCTATACCAATAATTTTTAGAAAAATCTTTTAGTACAGACTTGTACAAGTTTTACCAATGAACAAATTGACGTCATTGTGACGTCAAAAATCGTTGCCATGGCAACGTCATATGAGGTCAAAGATACCCTATTTTGGACCTTTTGAGGCTAATAACTCAAAAACTACTCGGTGAAAGTTCTCGCAAATTTTTCGCAAATTTTTAAAAAAATCTGTAGGTAGGATTTGAAGCTACGTCATTTTTTCACGAATTTAAGGTGGCTCTGAACCCTACCTACAGAATTTTTTTAAACGTTGTTAAATTGCTTGTTTTGCTCAGTAGGCAAACATATATGAAAAACAAAAACTTTCACCGTCTAGTTTTTAAGTTATTAGCCTCAAACGGTAGAAAATAAGGTATCTTTGACCTCATATGACGTTGCCATGGCAACGAATTTTGACGTCATAGCAACTGAAATTTGTTCATTGGTAAAACCTTTACAAAGTTGTATTAAAAGTTTAACCTCAACGTTATTGGTGTAGCTGCAATAGAATACCAAAGACCGGAATATCTAAACCCCTTCTAGCCACCTTAAAAGACGTGAGATGGTGGGGAACTGAGAAAGGAAAAGTGACTCTTTTTTAATGTTCTTTCTCATTTGAGGAGTTTTTCTGTTTAAAAAAAAATGGCTAAATTGTCCAAGCACAAATGTTAATAGTTATCCGCCAACTAGTATAATACGGGTACTGAAATTTCGCTAAACGCTATGTGTAATAGAATATGCAATGAATGAAACAATACAGCAACGAATAGCCCTTGTGAAATTTATACGAAAACTAAAGCAGTTAATGGAGAAAAACCGGTCTGACATGGGTTAAAAGATTTCACGATCAGATCTGGAATAAGACATATATGTTATTTGCCGGCTGGGAGGTCCTTATCGTGAAAAACTGCGACCGAGGTCTTGAAAATGTTGCCCGAGGCCGCAGGCCGAGGGCAGCATTTTCAAGACCGAGGTTTTCAAGCAGCATTTTCAAGACCGAGGTTTTCCGCCAAACAAAATAACTGAATTCGCTAAACTGAACAGTACTCACGGAAAAGGTAATCAGAAAAAAAGAGAAAAGTAACTTTAATGATAAAAAAGAAGCACAATGTAGCAGCAAAAGAGAGCAAAAAATCTCGAGTCACGAAAGTGAAATTGAATGAAGTTTGTTTGTGTAGGTGGTCGTCTGCACACGGCACAATCTTGCGAGAATTAATTTAACTGTTTTTAATCAAAACATCTCATTTTCTTGAATGGTGATAAGCAGTATTCGGTTTTGGGGAAAAGTAGCAGAAAGGCAAAGCGTTTAAAAGGATAAATCGAGTTTGTAAACCAGCGACTTGCAGTAAACCGCATTACGGCGTGAAAATCAGTGCGAATGTATAAACAACGATCGACAAACTATAACTTGATTTTGTCAATAAATACAAAAAATACCCGCCTATTGGAGAACTTCAAGGCCTTTAATTCCGTTACTAAGTTAGCTTTTGAAAGAATCAATGGGGTATGTAACTAAGCCGGCGACTTGCAGGTAAGCGCAATGGCATGAAAATCAGTGTAAATAATGCACAAACAACGATCGACAAACTACGGCCATAAAACTTGTACAACTTGATTTTGTCAATAAAGAGAATCAATACTCGCCTTTTGGAGAACTTCAAGGCCTTTAATTCCACTGCTTACTTTTCCTTTCACATTTACAACGGTTGGTGAGCAATTACATTAACTTTGGAGAGCAAAACTTTCGAGGGCTCGTTCGCCTCGCCGCCAAATCAAACTGACGAAAGCGTTACCGTTGCCCGTGGGCAGATATAGGAGAATCTTGCCCGCGCTAAGAACCAATCAGATTGCAGGATTCGTTACCGTGCCCTCTTGGAAAAAAATAAAGTGGCATATTTTGCACTGAAATGAGGTTAGGTTTTCAGGATGTGCGCCACACACTTTAACCCCAACTTTTTTTGATTGTACCCCACCACTTCCCCCCCCCCCCCCCCAAACAAAGTTGCACATGTCTGACGTTGTATAATCGTGTTAAATATAATACAATTCTGCTCAACTACCTTTGTTTCGAAGTTCAAGGCTGGCGTTTATAATTGTTTGTATGTTGAAGGTTGCCAGGGACGTTAGGTTCATCTTGTCTTCATTAAAATCCCGCTGAACAGTCTGTGGTCCTTTAAATGCAAATATATGACAATATTTGAAGTAGTTCATGGTTCAAAAAAGAACATTACATGCAAATTTACCCAAATTTTATGTGACAAATGTGTTTACTGTAAACCTGCCGTGAAAGTTTGCTCGTGTGAATGACGCAGAGAATTTGGCAGATATTCAAAAGGTGGCAGTGGTTTCGCCATGTTGTCATGCAAGTGTATGTTTCCGCTGTTTAGAGACATTTCTAGCGCGCATGGAATTGGAATTATAGCGTCGTGTACACGAGCAAATATATCATGATTTGTCAGGAAAATTATCACATAAAATTTGCTCGCGTGGTTGAGGCTTAAAACAAAATGTGTCATTCTCTTTTGGCTGTATAATTTCAACTCACTATTTCCGAATGGTCACCCGCGCTGTTAAATGGAAGGAATTCTTTCAATGTAATCAGCTGGAGAAAAATAGATTAAATTGCTTTTCGTTGAAACAGATTTTGTCTTTCTCTGTCAGGTTTCACACATAATCATTCATGATCTCGTCAAGTTAAAGAAAACTTTATTATTTTATTCGTTATATGTTGCGATTACGATGAAAAGGATAACACGTGTTCTTCGCAAGACATTCTTAGCAATTCCTTGAGTTGTGTTTTGATCATAATAACGGTTTGCTGTATAAACAAATAGAGCTTGATTTCCATGTTCCACCGAAAAGGCGTCTAGAAAATGACAGGTATTGAATATTCACATGAAATAGCGTTTCTGATGAGACATCCAACACTATACCATTTTTTAAAATATAGAATCAACTCAATCAAAACATCTTTTAGTTAGTTTAGTTGGGTGGTGGAGAGAGTAAAACAAACATAACTAAGAGAAAAGAAAGTGACAACAGCTGTTTACAGTAAGCTTTCATGATAATTTCTGAATAGTCCAACATTTTAATTCCACATTCATCGGTCAGGGCGACATTAAAACGCGCTGTCATCACTGGGTGTCACTGCCATACTTTTATGAATGTCGACAGGAGTAACCGCCTGCTTAACAGCATGTTGTCAGTATACGCTGATGAGGAGTCGCGATAAGTACTGAAAACTCTGGACCCTTAATTTATTATCCCTAAACTCTCTTTTGCTCTCGCTCCCGTGTGATCTATCCGAGAAAGTTAAAACCCAACGAGCTTTGATATATTTAGTAGCGCTCGTTTGCCGTTCAATTCAAAGCTTCTGTGCTAACAAGACAGCCCCGAAATTGATTTAATGACAAAGACATTTCCAAGTTGTTTTCGCTTCTTTTGCACACAGCAATTTCTGTTACTGTCAAGGAACAGAGTTTTATCTCTCAGAAAACTGAGCCTCAAATACACTCAAGTGTAATGTTCAAGTTAGCAACCGGAAGTCTAACAACCGGATATTCAAAGTTTATGTATTTCGCTAGGGACGATGGGAAGTGTTCTCTCTCCCACCAACATGGCGGTCCATGTGACTAATGCTTTGAGTCCCGACGTGATCAATAGATGAAACCGATAATCGATAACAATCGATGGCAATAGATACCAATCGATAACAATTAATCGATTGATATCGGAAATCGATGACCAATCGATGGCCAAAAAATTTGTGTTTTTTAATTGCCATCGATTTTCATCGATTGTCATCGATTATCATTGATTGTCATTGATTGCCATTGTCAATGGCCTGTGAGGATGCTACCGAAATAAGCAGATACACTGAATAAACACCAAATATAAGCCTGATATTCGGGGGAAAAACAAACAAGGATACTGGAATAATCTCGGGAAAAATTATGCATCTTACACTAAAATTTCGTTCCTCACAGGCAAGTTGACCGCGATCATCAATCACCTTCAGCGCATTGCCGCGATCGCCTCTCTTCTTCTGAGCCGTAGCAATAGACCAGGGCAATGGAACACGACAACGTGCAGAACTAGCACGGGTCGTATTGCAGGAATTATTGATAGATAATTGATCGAAAACAATCTGCTTGACATCAAAAGATAGACAATGATAATCAATGGCAATCGATGAAACTTACAGGCTATCGATGACATTTGAGGACTCGAGCTTGTGATTATCGATTGGTCATCGTTTGGCCGATAGCAATCGATAACAATTGATCGATTGGATTTCCAATGATCGATTGTCATCAGGCAGGGACAAAAGTCGGACCGGATCAACTCGGATCGCTGATTTGAATAACAATAGCACCTATTCAAGAACGAGGAAATGCACAATAGTGCTATTGTTATTCAAATCAGCGATCCGAGTTGATCCGGTCCGACTTTTGTCCCTGCCTATTGTCATCGATTGATTACGCCGGGTTTGAGTCTGCATTAAATCGTTCGTTTATCCAGTGTTTATCTTATGCATTTTGAGTCAATAGAAGTGGAGAACTTTACACTCAAGGACGACAATATTTCTAAGGTGTCCAATAAATAACTATCTACTTCTTTAAATTCTGCAACTGCGTTGTTATGTTTTTACTCACTGTTTTGGCCTTTTAGTCGACGCTCAGATATTCCTTGTCTGCCCAGGCCTTCAAATGCAAACCAATAATGCGAAATGCTTTCTTGCAGTACTATGTGTAATTATTTGGTTGGCCCGCGCCAGTGGGTGTTTATTGACAGCTGTTAGAGTAGCTTTTAAATGTAACTGTTCACCGTATAAGTGATGTAGGTGGCCGCGAACTTTAATGAAAACCGAAAGCGGGAGATTGGATTGTTTACAAATGCAAATGCACATATGCGAAGGCCGCCAGCCTTTTTTTTTAAAGAAAGACCGTTGAAATCTCCCAAACGTTTGACAAAATAATACAGTAAACATTACTCTAAAGAGGGGGTTTTAACCGAACTCGAGTCCGAACCGTTTTTATGATTTCATGCCAGCATAAATTCTTCTCAATCATTAATTTACATTTAGATATATACTACAAGCTACCAAACACCGAATACCAGAAGAGCTTTGCGTGGGGCCAGATGCATGCAAGAAAAACACCTTTCCTTGTTTCGCGAAAAAAGCGACTCGTTGTGTGAAATTGCCGAAATTATCACTTTTATCAAGCAACTTTTATTTTATTTGACCACAAAAACAATTTCGCGGGAGCTACTTAATTAAATTTTTGTATGACTTTAAAAAATCCAAGGCAACCTTAAATTATTTCATGATGTCTATAACTTGTATTTAGGAAACTACAAATGCTAAAATTTAATTATTGTCTAGGTTTGATCTTCTTTGAAAATCAGATGTAAGCTCTTCATCTTTATGATCGATCATTACGTGTTGGACTACCATATTTGGTCAATAAAGACCGCTCCTTGTTCACGGACTAATGGCGTCCATATGTTGAAACAATAACAGCAAATTGATTGAAGAAAATGTACGATTTGGCACTGGAAGTTATTAACGTTTCAGGGCCTATTTGTTCTCGTTATCAATAAAATATGGCGGACATCAATGTGACAAAGAGCATTTGCTTAGAACTTGACGATCCAAAGATACATCCGTTAGAAGTTTTAATCGTAACAGATTGCCAGTTCAGGCCATCCTCTCTAAAATACTTTTACAAAGAAAAATAACATCCAGATCTACTATGAGACGTCCCTTCAGGGACTCGTGGTAAATCTATTCAACACTTGGCAACGTTGTATATGCAACTTCCATCTTTTCAGATGAAGGTGTGTATCAGAGTGGGAACTGGGCATTTAGCCTTGAAAACAAACGAGGTTCCCCGACGAGGGAACTCGCGGCCTGCAGTGGAAACTATACTGAGTCAAATCAGAGATCGCAAAATGTCTCACTAGACTCGGCGGTCGAATAAGAACATTCATTGCTTTCTTACTGCTGTTGTAAATGAAAGCCAATTTCCAAGTAATCGGCTCCTGTTAGAACTGAAGGATTAGAAACTTCGTAAAGAAAAGGATTAAGGTTTGTTGTTTGACTGACATATCGACAAAAGCACTGGTGCTATATGAAGAAGGCAACGCTCTTAAAACTGTTTCATGGCCATGTTGTTATGTATTCAGCAAGATGGGCACCAAGCTCGGCAAAAGTTTTTTTTGAATATTGATTAATATTTTAAGTGTTATGCAACTATTCATGTACACAACATTTAACATTGCAATCAATAGATAACAAATCCTTTAACTCCTTTAGATTTTTAGATTCTCCCTCCTTTAGATTCTGCCTACCTTTCAGGTATTTTTACTCACGGTTCTAGGAAACTTAAACACGAGTTTGAATCAATTAAAAGGAGGAGCAATTTTACTTTTTTATCACACGACTGTCAAACCAATGTGCTGCGAAAAAAGCATTTTATTAAAAGCTGTTTGGTCGCCTTAGCGCTTTACAATTGATTTCATTTTGAACGGAAATTCTATTTATTTACAGCCATAACAATAAGCGCTGCCAAAATTTTGGCCAATGACTATCGAGCACTTAAGGGATTTCTGATATCAAATGCCCATGGAAATAATCAATTTTTCGCATCGCGAAAACGACAATATACCATCAGCTGCTAACGTTTTGAGATAAACTGCTTCTGTAGGACCCTGAAAGTCACCATACACCGTGGAAGGTGAGCAAAACTTATAACATTTGATACCAAACGGTTAATTTTTTAAGGTGTTTTAGTTCTGTAGGGCATTGGGAAAAGAACGAACTTTCTTTAAGATACAGTTGAATCCCGATAACTCGAAACTTCAAGGTTCGAGTTATCGGAGGATTCGAGTTATCGAGGGTAAAATTAGTAAGAAAATTACCTGGAGGGGAATCGAAAAAAGTTCGAGTTAGCGGGGGGTTCAGGTTATTGAGGGCTTGAGTTATCAAGATTCAACTGTATTTGGCAATCTAGAATATTTGTCTCAACCTTATGCTAATACGCAGGCCATTTTGAGAATATTGAGATGCTGTTATTATTGAATGCTTAGAATGCTGGGATCTCACTGATAGGAATATTTAATATTCTTACCACGGATCCGTGATCAGAATATTTAATATTATTACCACGGATATTAGAACTAACATTATTTGCTTAGGACTAGTGCACATGACTAAGACGAATAGTCTGTTTTGTTCATTTTATTGCCTAAAGACAATTGGTTCGCGTGTGATGTATACCGAGTGTACATGTATGTAAACGAGCATTTGCGTGTGTTGTTTCCATATTTACTGGTGCATTATGTTGTTGTTCTTAATATTCATCTCTGTAAATGAAACTAATACCCGTTTTTGGCACTCAAAATATAAACAAGTTTTGGCCCTTAAAAGTAGATACTTGATGGGCATAAAGGAAGGTCAAGTGTGTAACTAATGTCCAATCAACAGGTCTTACAGCAAACTCAACCTTAACTATATTTCATTTCAAAAAACGACAACGTTGCATTAACTTTGCGACAGAGTGGATTTGTAAAATAAAAATGTGCTATTTAGATATTACAAAATGCAGCGAGCGAAAAACTCGAGAAAATAGAAACTACCAACACGAACGTATTATGTTGAGGTAACACAAAAGTATTTGATTTTACAACCAAGTTCAAGAAATGGGGTGAGACAAAAAACGGATTCTTTATTAGTTATGCAAATAAAAGTTGTTGTTGTTGTTGTTGTAATTTGGGAAGCTTACCACATTATTTTGTTAATGTATTTGCTTATTGATTTATTTGTTTATTAATTATTTATTTCTATCTTTATTTATTTGAAAAGGCTTCCTTTTCTGCCATTTAACAAAACAGTGTACAATATTTGTGTTCAAGAAATACTCTGCTTGACGCTTGGCATAAATTGGAAAATGGAAACATCAACAAACGCCTTTTGGAACGCAGAGAGAGAAGGTAAGAACTGAATTCCTTAAACCTATAATTTAGCCGGGAACCAGCTTGGTGTAAGGCTATAGAATTCGCTCAGTCATCGCCAGCTGATCCAGTTTAAAGGTTTGATAATATTTAAAAAAAATTCCATTTCTGTATTTACCCAGTCCATATTTGCTATGATTGTTTACAATCCTGAACTTCCACTTGCTCTCACGAACGTGGTTTTTTTTTAATATTACTCCTTAAAGCTTCCTCTACACTGCTTGTAGATGATGTTGCGATCAACCAACTACTCTAACGTCTGCAATATTGAATTTGGGAAAATGACTGACATATTTTCGCCATTTCCCTTCATTAGGAAATGCTACAAGTACTACACTTTCTACTCTAGAGTCCGGAATACTCGCAAGTTTGGCGGCAGTATATTTCTTGATCATATTTGCTTCTATATTTGGCAACTCGGTCATTATCCATATCATTCGTACTAGGCACTTCTTGAAGACAGCAACAAACCATCTTATCCTAAATCAAGCATGCGCAGACTTGATCATAACATTTACCGTGATGTATAGCATGCTTGGTAATGAGCTGTTTTACAGAAAATGGTTTAATGGGAACTGGGGACTAATAACGTGTAAGCTAAATGTGTGGGTAAACTTTCCAGCACCATATTGTTCCATTTGGAGCCTCACTGTCATAGCAATTGATCGTTATTTTGCCGTGGCTCGTCCCTTGCATGTGTCTCCAATATCACGCCATATTAAGATGGTTATTTCTGTGATTTGGTTATGGTCGTTCGCTTCAGCTGCGGGAATGGTTTCATTGGCAAATCTAAGGCCCATCGGTGGTGATGGTTACTATTGCATTGTCGATTTCTCTAATGCCGAGCTAACCACGGTCAACGTAGCAAGCATGTGTGTTCAATTGCTGTTCAACTTTGTCGTCCCTCTTGTGGTCATGATTGTCTTGTACTCAATCGTGTGTTGGCGTTTATTGTCACGCGAAGTCCCTGGTGAAGGAGTCAGTCAGGATCAAAGACACGAGGAAGCCATGAAGACAGCCAAGAAAGTTACCCGGATGATGATCGTTGTTGTGGTTTTGTTTGTCTTATGTTGGTTTCCTTTTAATGTATTTATTGGTTTAGACAGTTTACATAAGATTTACATGCCTTACGCTGCTGTAAAGTTTGTCGTTTGGTTGGCAAACGCGTATCAGTAGCGCCATCAATCCTTACATTTACTTGTCATTTAACAGTAAATTTAGAAAGGAGTTTGTGGTTATCATGGGAAAACGTTTTAGAAAATGTAACTGTTGTTAAGCTAATACGTAGAAGTTAATGATTAACTCTCGGACGCAAAGGCGGAGGTGTCTGAACACCCAACACCTCCCCTCCCCCCCCCGGTCGCCCCTTTACCATGTTCCTGAAACTATCAAATTATAGGTTTCGCATAATACTTTCTCTGTGCCTTAATAGAACGAAAACCTTAAGGGAGGCTCCACCCGCCCTGTACCACTGTTGGGGAATGAATTTGCGTGTACGTCCGAGAGTTTTGAGGTTAAACGTAAGACGCTCTAAGCCTTCACTGATACACGAAGCATCAGTTTATAAGAAGGCCTGGCTTGTGAAGTTATCTATGTGCTGTAGTTTGAAATGAGTTTCAGGTTAAAATGATTTCAAACTAGTTAATTTGTATTTTCTCTTGTTTCTTATTTACAACATAATCCTTAATACATAATTCAAACTACTTTGAAATCATTTTGACCTAAAATTCATGTCAACATATGCTTAGTTGAACGTTGTACACGCATTATATGATTCACGTACATGCTTAATTTTACTTGCGAAAACGAAATTTAAACTTTTGTCAGCATTCAAGCAATGCTGAATTTATACTCACTGCTAACTGTTAATACAGATGGTCTATACCATTTCCCTTTCAAGTACATAAAACCTCACACGACACTAAATTTTCTTTCGTACATCACAGGGATACGCTTAAAATGCCGACCAGAAATACTGCTGATCAGAGGCTCTCTGCTCTATTTCTCAAGTTCAGATTTACTTTGATCTTACACCGTGATGACTGCCACAATACATTTTGAGGAAGCTTTTTGACTTGACGAAAGAACAACTTTACGACGATTTTGAGCTCTAGATTTTTACTGATCTTTAGTAGGTGACTTGTGATTAACTTGTGCTAAAGTAGAATTGTACCGTGGTATAAGTACTAATACAAACGCCGTAATTTGATTGGACGAGCCACTCGTCCTCATATTATCAGCCTTAAGACTGGAACACAAGTAAAACGATTTGAAAAGTGTAGGGTTAGTGTAAAATGGCTGCTCTTCTCACAACAACGAACATTACTGAGGATTACAACCCTGTAATACGTAATGGCAATTGGACCGAGTGGATTATAATTCAGGATGGAATCGGGCGAGTAGCTTTGAAATCGACCGGCTACTTAAGCACACGTAGTTGCAGCATAAATAACGGTGTTAAATAACAGGTTTCCAATTTGAAGTTGTTCCAATTGAATACCTGCAATTTAACACCCAAGTGATCGTGATCTAATTACGTAGCAAACAAACACGGGAGCACCAACGAGGAACTCGAATTTTGTTAAAATCGTATTCATCTTTATCTTTCTAACGAAATATTTTATGTTATTTGTTGGGGGATTTGGTGGAGACGGTGAGAATATTAATTGCCGCTATGCAATAGTTGTATAATTATTGTCAAATAATGGGAAGTTATTCAAGTGTTAGGGGCTTTTCTACACTGGTCTGCATGGCGACTCATAAAAGTTGAAAGGGTCATCAATGCAACAAACAGCTAAGGCACGCTGTAAGATTTTTGTGACTTTTTATTTTTTTTCCTTTTAACTAGGGTCTCTGTTGATAACCGTTTTAGATGTAAAACTGATAGAATTACTCTATTCAAATAAAGGATTACCTACTCACTTACTTTACTTGCTAACGCTTAGAACTTGGTGATCGAAAAAAAAAATACATTCGCTAGAAATTCTCTTTGCAAAAGTGTAGTCTTTAAGGCGGTCCTATCTACGAAGAATAAATGTTTAGTTCCACTTTGAGACGCGCCTGCAAGGAATCAAGGTAATAATGTATGCAACGAAGCAAGTCCAATACTTGGCAAGGTGATTTGCAGCTACCACAATTCTCTGCAGGCCCATATCATAATGGGAACTAGGTATTAAGTCTTGAGGATCGTTGGCGAGCATTTGAACCTCGGTCTCTCTCCTTCAAGATGAACATAATAACAACTACACCAAGGGGAACTCGTGGTCTGCAGTGAGAGAATAGTGAATCCTTGAAGACAAAGGAAGATTCCCAAGTAATTAGCTCCCTAAAAAGGTTGGAAATATCATAAAAAAGGGATTAAAGTTTGTTGTTTGACTGACGCACAGGCAAAAGCACATATTGTAGTATATCGAGGAGACAACGCTGTGAAAACGGTTTGATAGCTGAGTTGTTATTTATTGAGCAAGAAAAGGGGGCCAAGCTCGATAAAATAAAAAGTCATATAGCATGAAAGGCTAAGAATTGTTTAAAATATTTATTATTTCTTTTTAGTGTTTGTTCTTTTATGCGATATATACCAGGAAAATTAATAGAAAGCATGTCTTATAACTCGTTTAGTGTCCTCGTTTAGTGGTGTTTTTTGTTGGACCCACAGTGCTTTTATCTTTTTTTGTGAAGTAAAGAGTGAATGCAAATCAACTAAAAGGACGATCAATTTTCTTTGGCGCCGTTGCAATAAGCCATTGAAATATCCTACGGCTATCAGACCCATTTGTTTCGAAAAATCCACTTTATTGAAAGTCGTTTGAACGCCTACGTACTTTGTAATTGATGTTTGAGACGGAAATTATATTTATTTACAGCCATAACAATAAACGCCGCCAAAATTTTGGCCAATAAAATTATGGAGCAATTAAAGGATTCCTGATATCAACCAAAGCCATCGCAATTTTTTTTTTTAACACCCTTTATTTATCATACAAAAAAGAATTACAAAAACAGGTGTTTTTTTTTAAATTACTCCTTACATATAACAAACACACCTCTAAAACTAAAGCATGAGCTAAACTACACAAAAATAACGAAAAAGATATACAGCCACTTAAAGAAGATAACAAATAAATACAAGCATACTTACATAGGTAAAAAAAAAAAAAAAAAAAAAAACCCGATAAAACGCGGAAACCGAGAAATGGTCTCGTTTTTCTTTTCTTTTTTCTCCCTTTTTTTTTTCTTCTTCCCTTTCCCTTGTTCTCTTTTTTGATTCCCATCCCAATTAGCCTGTTTGTAAGGGAAGGATTCGTTTCCATTTTGAGAAGTGTTTTTGTGGTTGGTTACGATCTCTTGCTATAAGGTGTTCCATCTCATAAACAGTTTTAATCTTGGCAAGAAAGACTTTAAAGGATGGTTGGTTTCTATTTAACTTGCATCTATAAATAAATTGTTTCGCTAGCAAGACTAAATGATTCAATAAGTGAAAGTCTTTAGAAATATCAAAAAATCCGAAAAGAATGTGAACGACCGTAAAATGAACTTCTTCAAAGTTATGAACGTTTAGCCAAGAAAAGAACGTATTCCAAAAAGTTCTCGTTACCTTACACAGGCAAAATAAATGCTCGAGGGATTCAACTTCTTCTTTGCAAAAGGCACAGAGCGCAGAATCTATCATTTTAAATCTAAAGAGTTTGTCATTTGTAAATACAATATTGTTCAGTATTTTATATTGGAATTCTCTTGATTTTGTGTCCAGAGCAACATTAAAAGCTAGAGTATATATTTGTTTCCAGTCCGTTGACAACTCAGGGTATTTACTGATCAACTTCTCCTGGGCTGAGGGAGGGGTTTGTTTTTTAATTTTGAAACTTTTATATATCATTTTGGATGTTATTTTCAATAAATTAACGTTAGTGCCGTCTATATTAAGTTCAATAAAGTCGTTCAGGGGAGTAGGGCGTTGCCCATGATTTTGCTTTAAGATTGCTCTCCAGTCACTAGGAATAGCATTAAAAATACCCATCAATTTAAAGTAGTCCACTGGTGAAAGCCTTGTTCCCTGAAATCTGCTATTGTCCAGGAATGTACCTCTGTCGGATAATAAGTTGCCTATTTTAACAAACCCTTGATTTACCAGATGTTGTGAAAAAACAGAGGCTTTTTCTACAAGGATGTTCTTATTGTTCCAGATAATCTGGTTAGCTACTTCGTCATAGGATTTCACTGTACTTGGGTTTAAATCCATCCAAGCTTCAAGGCATTCTTTATAGAATTCGGGGAGATATATTGGGAGGTTCCGAGTGTCAAAATTACAATGCAAAAGAAACTTTCCACCTACTTGCCTTAGATAAACATCGAGGATGGACTTCCAAGTGCTATTACAGTCTTCCATGTACTTTTTTAAACTTATTATACGCTGAGCAGACATCATAGATTGAATGTCTAACATTTTTAGACCCCCGTCATCTATGTCATTTATAAGGGCTGACCTTTTCACTTTATCTTTACCTTTCCAAATAAATCCATACAAAAGCTTGTTGATTTCTGAAATAAGGTCTTGACTTACAGGAATTAAGGTCGCCTTATACATAAATTTTGGTATGGCGAATGTTTTAACAATTTGGATTCTACCCAGTAACGTAAGGCCCCTCCATTTCCACATGTTCAGTGTTTTTTGGATGGACTTCAGGATCATATCGAAATTTGCTTTCTTCCTGGCTGATTTGTTATAATTGAAATACACCCCCAAGATCTTAATCGATTTCTGTATTTTATGAGAGAAATCCTTTTGAGACAGTTGCTGTAAGCCGATCGCAAAGACTTCAGTTTTTTCACTGTTTACATGGAGACCAGAATGCTCTGAAAAAAGTTTAAGAGCGACAAAAAGCTGTGAATAAGATTGCTTGTCCTTTAAGAAACAAGTCATATCATCTGCAAACACAGTTAACTTTATCTCTTCACCATTGATACTTAAACCTTGAATGTTATTATTTTGACGAATATAACAAGAAAGAATTTCAAGGGCTAAAATGAAAAGTAGAGGTGAGAGAGGGTCACCCTGCCTTACCCCACGACTCACTTGGAAAAGGTCAGTTGTAAAACCATTGTTTAAAACACAGCTTGATATATTTGCGTAGAAGGTTTTAATCCACTGGATCACATACGGTCCGAAATTGTATTTCTGTAATACTTTAAACAGATAGGTATGGTTTAAAGAGTCAAAGGCTTTCTCGAAATCAATTGTTACTAAAATGCCAGATTTATTAGTGATTTTTGCATATTCCAGGACATCATCAATTGTTCTAACAGCGTCAAAAATAGATCTACCCCGTATAAACGCATTTTGATTGTGGTGTATAAGGTCCGGTAAAAAGGGCTCCACTCTTTTGGCTATAACTTTAGATGCAATTTTCACGTCCACGTTTATCAACGATATTGGGCGCCAATTTTTAATGAGTCTTCTGTCTTTATCTTTCTTTTCTAGCAAGGTAATTAAAGCCATCGCAAATGTTTCAAATCGCGAAAGAAATTAAGTAATCTGACGCTTTCAGGATGGAAATAAACCGTGGAAGTTGAGCAGCTCTTTTCGTTCGTTTATCTCATTGCTGTCATGTGGATTAAATCACTTCGTTTGTAAATTTATTTTATCCCATGCAAAGGGGGTTGATACGGAGCCATCTTGCTTTAATGATAACAAGATATAGAAACGGTTTAGTTTGCGCTGTGTTAGTTTTGTTAGGGTATTGGAAGGAGAACGAAATATTGGCCATCTAGAATATTTGTCTCAACTCAATGCTAAAACGGAGCCATAAATATTCTTATCACGGAGACCAGAGCTAACTTTGCATATATTAAACAGTTATTCGCCTCAAACTCAGTGCACATTGTTGAATTTCTACTGAGACGAAGTGTCTGCTTTGTTCACTTTATTGCTAAAATTAGCGCGTAAGACATCAATTGGCTAGCGACTGATGTATTAAACTACCGGATGTACATGAATGCAAAGGTTGTGTCTGCTGTTTCCATATTCAAGTTTTTAATTTTTTAGTTCTTGATATTCACCTCTGGAAATTATACTAATATCCTTTAGTATATACACACTCAGTGATCTTGGCTATTCCAGCAATCTGATTGGTTCGCTATCTCGGGCTAATGCCGCATTATTCACTCGCTACCGAGTGGATAATGCATTATCCCATAAAACATAAACAAAATGGCCGGCGTAAACTCGCGTTTCGCTAGCATTTCAGAATCAAAAATAGTGAAAATAAAAGGCGACAGCGAGCCAGAAAACACCAAGAAGGCAACGAACTCTGGCCTAAAAGTTTTTAAAGATAAGTGAAGAAGTCATGTTTTGCAAACAAGTGTTTTTCAGTTTGTTTATCGAGATAATTACTGTGATCAATTCGACCTATCGCTAAATAGGCAGCAATTAACCTTCACGAGTACAATTTGCCTCATTACGAGTATTTTTGTAGACTGGTTTGCCTGACAGAACAAATTTCTCACCGAAATCGAGGAAATAGAAAAAGAAGAATTGAAGTTTTCTATCTCCGCGAGAAAACAAGACAGGTCATATTACAACAAGGCAACACTCACCTCAATTCGAGCCGCCATTGACAAGCACCTTCGCAACGAGCCAAACAACAAGCCTTT